>JBBMOE010000055.1:2339522-2359522 GCA_037975065.1 Chaetodon trifasciatus | reverse complement strand
AGTAACATGTGAGATAAGAACGACTGCTAATAGAACAGACGAGTTGGACATCGGCAGCGTGCCGTCGAATCAGCTTTAAATGAAGCGCTGACACAGTTTGTGTCCCCGCCTCGTCCCTCAGCGACCGGCAGCAGATCTACATCGGCGACGACAACGCTCTGACTCTGGAGATCAGCGCCGAGAATCAGGGAGAAGGAGCCTACGAGGCCGAGCTCCACGTCTACCCTCCACAGCAGGCCGACTTCACCGGGGTCGTCCGCAGTCAGGTGACGCACGCACGCACGCACGCGCACACACGCGCCGCAGGCTCGTGCTGGATGTGGATGAAGAGTTGTTCCTCTTCAGGGATCAAGCTGATGCTCAGTCTGTTCTGTTGTGTCACAGACTCTCAGCAGGTTGTCCTGCGCCTACAAGAAGGAGAACCAGACCAAGATGGTGGTGTGCGACCTGGGAAACCCCATGAAGGGAGGAACCAAGGTGAGTGCCCGGGGCCGGACTGTAGACCTCAGCCGCCTCGGCTCAGGCTGCGTTCAGGAGCTGACGGGCCGCACACGTGTCTTAAGTCACACACATGAAAGTACAGAAAGCACAGGTACTGCATCCGTCAGCGGTGGAGCCCAGCCTCCCTCTGAGCTGATAACGTCTCCACCTGCTCCTCCACCTGCTGCCTCTGGTTCAAAGTTCCAGTCCTCATCAGTGTCTATTAGTACTCTTTAACACACGAACAGACGTCTCTGTCCTCTGCTCTACATGTTGAATCTTAACACCATCCCCTTTTCTGTTCCTTCCTGCTTCCTGATTGGTCCTTTGCTGCCTCCTCCTGTGCTGTGATTGGCCAGGTGCTGGCAGAGTTGCGGTTCAGCGTGCACCAGCTGTCGGAGGAGGACACGTCCGTCAAGTTTGACCTGCAGATTGTCAGGTAGGGTCCTGCAGAGGGTCTCACTCCTGTCAGTCACTCAGTCTGATCTGAACACACACACACACACACACGAAACACGAAACACACATTCGTTCAGAGGACGCTGCTCTGCTGTGTGAGTGCTGTTAGCTGTTAGCTGTTAGCGGTTAGCGGTTAGCGAGCAGCGTGGCTCTGTGTTGCCTGTTTGTTTGTCTCCTGAACGTTTGTGAAGCAGATTCATCAAACTGTGAAACGGTCTTTGGCTCAGCCTTCAGCTTCTTGTCTTCACGTCGATCTGCGGCGCCCCGAGCGAGCTCATGTCAGATCACGTCCTGCTTTCAGAGTCGCCTCTGAGCGTCTGAAGCTCTGTTTAAGCTTCGGGCCGTCGCTTTGATTCCCTCAGGAGCTGATGTGGAGGCTCGGATCTGAGGTTGAAGTCAGTTTGTTCATGTGTTCATCAGCGACCTGCTCAGAGGCCCAGTCCGCTGCTTCTTCTTCTTCTTCTTACTTCATAAAGTCTTCTTCACTGTGAGCTGGTTCAGTGGCAACAGGAGAAGACAGCCGTCCAATCAGAGCCGAGCATGTGAACGATTGGCTGAGCCGAGAGGCCCGTCGTTTGGCCCCGTTCACTGAAGCTGAGCGGCTTTTCTCCGACACTCATTTCAATGACAAAACCCTGAAAGTGTCCACAGACAGTGTGTGTGTGTGTGTGTGTGTGTGTGTGTGGGAGAGGGCGACAGAGAGAGGTATGTTAATGACAGGGTCGGCTCTGACAGCTCGGCTTCGCTCAGCCGCTGCAGGCTCAGACCAGCGTGAAACGGTCGAAGCTCAGCGTGACGTTTTCTAACCGTCCAGAACCACAAAGGTTCAGTTTCAGGCGGCAGAAAACGGTGTTTTTGTCTCCCCGCTGGCCTAAACTAACAGTACATGAAGTATTTGAAGTAGCTCCACCTGCAGCAGCTCCAGCAGTAACATGCTGCTCTGACACTGAAGCTTCAGTCTGAACAGATGCTGAACTGAGATCAGACACAGGAGACACTTTACTGCACACACAGTACTTTTACTGCATGAAGCTGATTGTACCTCTGTACTTTTACTGCATGCTGACAGTGCTGCTGTACTCCTCCTCCAGCAGGATTCTCATGCAGCGCCTCAGTGTGGTCTGTCTGTCAGAGCAGAGCAGCAGCTCCACCTGGTGGCTGCTTCCAGCGTCGCAGCTGACGTCCTTTAAACTTCGTGTTTGTGTTTCAGCTCGAACCAGTTCAACAACACCAGCCCTCGAGTGTCCAGCGTCACCAAGCTGGCCGTCCTCGCTAAAGTGTCCATCAGAGGGTAACACACACACACACACACACGCACACACATTCGTACATCTTTACTTTGGTCCCTCGTGGGGACATCACACGACTTATTTGCTGTAACCACTGACCCAAAAATCAGGTTTTGTCCTCAGTTAAGTGGTCTGTCATCTGAAAAGTGTGTGTATGTGTGTGTTGTCTCTCCAGGACGTCGTCTCCAGGCCAGGTGCTTCTTCCAATCGCCAACTGGAAACCTAAAGAGCCTCCTGTGGTGGGAGACGACATCGGACCACAGATAGTGCACGTCTATGAGGTGCGTGCGCACAGACACACACACACACACACACACGATTCCACACATAATGACAGCCGCTCTCAGGGAAGCAGTAATGAGTCTGAGTGAACGCCGTCCTCAGCTCCTGAACAACGGGCCCAGCACGTTCAGCAAGGCGGCGCTGCAGGTGGAGTGGCCGTACCAGTTCAAGAACGGCTCGCTGCTCTACATCACCAGCTACGAGACCGAGGGCCCCATCAACTGCACCACCAACATGGAGATCAACCCGCTCAACGTGTCGGTGAGGACCGCGCGCGCACACACACACACACACACACACGCACACACACACACACACACTCACACACACACACACTCACACACACACACACACTCACACACACACACACTCACACTCTGAACAAACAACATTGATCCTGATCTGATTCATGACGAGAAAACACAGGAATCCTGAGAACAGAGTGACAGCAAAGGTTGTAATCTGTGTGTGTGTGTGTGTGTGTGTGTGTGTGTGTGTGTGTGTGTGTGTGTGTGTGTTAGAACCCGTTGTCCTCAGCGAAGAACACCAGCGGGGTTCCACCCAGAGAACGAGAGACGGAGGGACGAAACCGAAACCACGTCCGCAAGAGAGACCTGGAATCAAGAGACACACAGAGTGACCTGCAGACACTGGTACACACACACACACACACACACACACACACACACACACACACACACACACACAGAAACCTGCAGGCTTCAGCTCTCTGTGGACCTTCAGCTCAGATGGATTTTGGTCAAATTTGGTGATTGATTGTGAAAAGTTTAGTTTCCAGAGGAGTCAAAGAGGAAAGATTAGAAACAAACACTCTGAAGCAGAAGACGGCTCCTCCTCTCCTCACTGCTCAGCGTGTGCTGTCTTCTTATTGGTCGAGACTCACGTCCGTCTGAAAGCTAACATGCTAGTCTGTGTGTGTGTGTCTGTGTGTGTCTGTGTGTGTGTGTGTGTGTGTGTGTGTGTGTGTAGGACTGCACCACAGCAGAGTGTCTGCGGCTGAGATGTCAGGTCGGGCGTCTGGAGAGGAGGAAGAACGCCATCCTCTTCATCTACTCCCGACTGGCTGTCAACAACTTCCTCAGGGTAAACAAACAAACAAACAAACAAACACACACAGCTGTGTCAGTGTCAAAGAGTGCTCTTCCTCTCTCGCCTCGTGTCTCTGATCACCTGCTGTTGTTTGGCTTCAGACGGAGAACCAGAATCGGTCGTACGTGGTTCGATCCACGGCCTCCTTCAGCGTCATCGAGATGCCCTACAAGAACCTGGTGTCCGAGCTGCCGTCCAACAGCACGACCGTAAGAGACGCGGCCGTCAGCGTCTGGACATTCTTTCTAGAAGCGTCTCACAGCCGCAGACAGGAATGATGTGATTGGTCGAATTAAACCTGGGTGGGCGGGGCCACAGGGTTGTAAAGGACAAATATTTCCAGATTATCACTGAACGGTGTCTTTGAAGGAAGGCCGCGATGGTCGTCTGAGGCAGACGTGATTGATCGTTACCGTTCAGCTCCAGCTTCAGCTCACGCTGCTGCTGCTGCTGCTCAGACACACAAGTTATTGATCGTCAGAGCTCAGGACAGAAAAGGTCAAATCAACAGAAAAAAGACGATCCAGCATGAAACAAACTTCTGTGTTGACACCAAACACGTCAGAGTTCATTAAGGTGAAGCAGACGACATCATGGCCGAACCGCCGTCCACCAATGAGAGTCAGTTTCATACATCACACGCCTCAAGAACCAGTCAGCTTTCTACATCATGATCAAGGCTCAGATTATTGATTACTGTCAGTTTTCTAAGTGATGAACGACCCTGATCGATCCTGTTCGACCCTGTTTGATCCTGATCGATCCTGTTCGATCCTGATTGACCCTGTTTGATCCTGATCGACCCTGATCGACCCTGATCGATCCTGTTCGATCCTGATCGACCCTGATCGACCCTGATCGATCCTGTTCGATCCTGTTCGATCCTGATCGATCCTGATCGACCCTGATCGACCCTCTCCTCACGTCACGTAGAGCTTCAGTCTGTTCTGTCGGTGGTGTGAGCGGTGTTTGAACACAGGTGTGTGTTTGCAGGTGAGCGTGTCGGTGGTGTGGGTGGCAGAGCCTCCTCAGTCGGTGCCTGGTTGGGTGGTGGCTCTGGCGGTGCTGGCGGGTCTGCTGCTGCTGGGGCTGCTCATCTTCATCATGTACAAGGTGAGAATCAAACACTGAGTAAAACATCATTGTAGTACTATGTGCTGTAGTACTATGTGCTGTAGTACTATGTGCTATAGTACTATGTGCTGTAGTACTATGTGCTATAGTACTATGTGCTTTAGTACTATGTGCTGTAGTACTATGTGCTGTAGTAGTGTGTATGCATTGTGGGTAACGTAGGCTCCAGGTCTTGACAGGAAGAAGAACGTGTGGGAGATAAGAGATGATTGAATTCTGGTCCTGCTGATGGATTCTGGTCCGTCATGAAGAACTCAGCTTCAGCTGATGTTTGACTGAATGTGATAAATGTCTTCTTCTTCTTCTTCTCCTTCATCTTCTCCTCCTCCTCCTCCTCAGCTGGGCTTCTTTAAGCGGGTCCGGCCTCCTCAGGAGGACTGCACTGAGAAGGAGCAGCTGCAGCCGGAGGAGAACGGAAACACTGACGCCTAGAGGCCAAGCTGAGAGGAGCGCCCCCTCTGTCTGGACTGAGAAATTCAGGGTAAAATGGCTGTTGAGAGAAATTCACTGTATTCACTGCTGAGTGGCTGATGATGATGATGATGATGATGATGATGATGATGATGATGATGATGGTACCGCTTTAAGAGTTGTTACTGCTCGTGTCATGTTTGTGCCAAAAGACGCTGAGCGGCTTCGGTCCAGATGAAACCCTCAAAGCTCAAGAAGCCGACAGTTAAAGGAACAGTCCAACGTTTATTCACTCTACATGTTGCAGCCAGTTAGCATAGCTTAGCTTAGCATAAAAACAGCTAGCCCGGCTCTGTCAGCTAACCAGATCCACCTGTTAGCACCTCTAAAACTCTCTGATTAACCCGTTAAATCTCATTTGTTAATCAGTAAATAAAAGGGCAGAGCAGCGTTTTACAGATGTTACACTCTTTTCTAGTTTTCTGCGTGACGCGTTCAGCACACGACTTGTCATCTGACAGATGACATCTAAAGTGCTCAGTGAGCTCGTTTAGAGGCGCTGCCGGCTGGATGTCGGACAGAGCAAGGCGACCTTTGACATCATGACCGTGAACGGTTGTTTGTTTGTTGTTTGTTCCAACATGCAAATGAGGCATTAGTGTCGCTGTTCTGGAGATACGAGGTTTTCATCTGCACCAGAGTCTGTGCAGTGTGGCCTTTTTATTAAATTTGCACATTTTCTGTCAGAACCCAAAACCATTGATTGAAAGTCCAGAACTGCTGATGAATTCACGTCATCTGTGAAGGCGCTCTAGTTTGACCTCTGACCTCTGAGGCGCTCTGAGCTCCGACTGCTGCGACCGTTTCTCCATCAGCTCCCACAAAGTGCTTGCTAGTCTCCCCGAGGTCCAAGTAACAAACTGATAACAACAAAAACAAACGAGGCAAAAGAAAACTAACCAGAAAATAAGTGAAATAATTCTGCGAAGCTTGTAACTTATTACAGCTTTTGCTCGTTGCTTGAACACTTTCTGCTAAACTTGGCTCACTGTGTCAAACTCTACACACAAACAAGCAAAGACACAACTCTGAGAAACAAAGCATTCACATCTCTGTCAAAGTGAAACTCTGCTGTCCAAACCAGCAGTCCTTTGTCAAAATGTCTCTCTGATGACAACATGATACACACCTCCATCATACGAGTACACTTTCAGATAACACACTAGTGTACTTTGTATAAAACACTGCAGTCTTTATTTTCACTGTTTTATTCAGGACTGTACATCATGGTACTATACTTTACAGTACATGCAGTAAAGAGAAAATATAACAAAAATAACCCTGAACCCCCCCAGCACACAAACACACAGGTACCTGTGGCCTCTCTGGGTGTATCTATGTGGTACTGATGCGATGGTACAAGTTCAGCTCTCACTGGATGTCACCAGTGCTGTACTGTGAATGTAAAGGACTGTAACACTCACCTGTACGTATTCATGCAGAAGTCCTCTGACCCTGATCCTGCTCCTCCGTCAGCCAGCTGTTGCTTAGCTGAGGCCGTTTGTGGCTGGTTGGTGTTCAGTTTTGTAAGTAAGTATTTCAGGTGTGTGTCTGAGTATTTCCAATTACCCAGTGTGCTTTGTGTTTTAAATGGATGTGTTTTCCCAACGGTACCCTGAGATTTCATCTATGAACCAAGTGTCTTCTGTATGAAACAGTGTGTGGTGTGCAGGAGCCAGTGTGCTGCAGACCTGAAGCTACAGTGAAAGCAGCACTGTGTTCAGGGTTTGGTTTCACTGTGTTCAGGGTTTGGTTTCACTGTGTTCAGGGTTTGGTTTCGGTCTAAGCATGTGTCAGAAGTGTTCAAGCAACAGACAAAAACTGTAATATACAATGAAAACAGTGTTAGCTTAGCAGTAAGGATAACATATAGAAATGAGGTGATGAAGCAGAGGATTGTGGGTCGGTGACGTCCTCCAGCAGTAATCAGCCTTTATTATTGATCTGAAATCAATAAAGCAGCAATATGAAATGTGTCGGCAGCAGGAGAGTAAGGAAGCGGCTGATTGGCCGCATTCAGCTCTGTGTTTGGATTAAAGTGGTTTGAGCAGACGATGATGATGAGGAGGAGGAGGAGGAGTGTTACAGTCATATATTTACCCTGAGGTCTTCTTTTCTTCTTCTGCTTCGTGTGTGTGGGGAAGCTGCTTTGGGTTTCAGTCCGCTCTGCTTCAGGACGCCGACGGTGATTTCACTTTATGTTTATTTTCTACCAGACGACGATAATTAGAACGAACGAGCGTCCGCTTCATTTCAACGCCACAAAAAAAGTTTGCAAAGTTTGCTTTCGGCTCAGAAAATGGTGTGTGGTTGCAAAATCAATGCTGTGATGAGTTTCTCAATCGCCTTGTGAAGCTGACCGTGAGCTAAAGCCCTCCCCCTCGATAGCGATGTCCAATCATAGCTATGCAAACAGGTCTGTCTGGACAGGTTAGCAAGCTGAAGCTTACATGGAAAAACATGTATGAGGTAGAATAAATAGTGTGTTTATCTGTTCTAACATAATACAGTCATTAGCATGTCTGGCTAGCTAGCTGACTACCTAAACACTGACTGAGCATTACTGAGTTAGCATAATATTAGCTAATAGGTTTTTAAAAAGTCCTGTTAGCAACTAGCACATCTACTGTGTTGTATTTCCTCAGTGTGTGGAAGCCAGTCCTGGATGCTATCAGAGTTTAAGCTAACGTTAGCAGCACTGTCAAGATCCATTGAATTTTAGGAAATATACCCTCTAGCAACTCTCGCTAACGTCATCCCGAAAACTTTTCTTTAAAAATGTATGTACATCACACCTTCCCAGACCAGATGTCACAAAGTGCTTCACAACAAGAAAAAACAAAAGACGCAATATAGAAAACAATGAAAATAGTTTTAATATTTCTTTTTATCTCAAATTAAAGGAAACCCTGAACAGGATGAAGTCCAAAGAGAGACCGTTCCAGCTGAAAACTGCTTTAGCTTCAGTCTGTTAGCATGATATCATGACCTGAGACCTGTTAGCTTTAGCTTCAGTCTGTTAGCATGATATCATGACCTGAGACCTGTTAGCTTTAGCCTCAGTCTGTTAGCTTGATATCGTGTGTAGCCATCAATCTCATATTCAAGACCAATTGTACAGATTCTCAGCTTGAAATAACTCCACTGGAAACATTAAAAAAGAGGCTGTTTTCAAACAAACTAATGGAGCTAGCGTTAGCTTAATTAGCTTCTAGCTACAGCTGATAAAATGAGAACGTGCTTTTGTCGACTTCTATCAGAAATCGAAGCTCGATTATTTCAAAATGAAACATTTCGCTGATAAATCACGTTATGTTTTTATTCGAGCGGAGTGACTGACATGCGTAGCAACAGTAGCTAAGGAGGGCGGGGCTTAATGAGCGGTCAGTCAGAGTTCATCTGTCCCTCCTGCACTGAGGCGTCTGCTCTTCCACTCGTTAGGATTTTTGTGTAATAGTGTTGTTTCTCCTCAGATTTCGTGACCGGCAGCTTTGCTGAGAACAAAAAGAACACGATGTAGCCTGACAGCAGGTCCTACGTCGTGTTTGTGTGTGCGTGTGTGTGTGTGTGTGTGTGTGTGTGTGTGTGAGAATATATAAAAAAAAAAACATAAAAACACTGCTGCAGTATGAATTTACCCATATTGGGTTTGCATCATGAAATAATGTTTAAGGTTGATTTTAAAAATATTTTAATCCAGTTAACAATCACAATGAAATAACTTTTTTTTTTTTTTTTCACGGTGTCTTATCCACTGCTTTCAGTTCGTCACCGCTGCCACTAGAGGTCACTACTGCCACCATCGAGCTGTTAACGAGCTCTCGGTCTCACAGTCAAACCTTTGACGTGAACTCTGATCTCCTGAACGAGGAAAAGGCTCGCTGTAGCTTCATATTAAGAGCATCGAGCTCCTCATCGAAGCCTCAGAAGCCAATAAGAACATTTCTCAGATTTTACTTAAAAACTTCAAATCTGAAGTATTTACATGAAATATTCCTGACTAAATGAACGCTGGGCTGTTGTTTATTCAGAGTTTAATCCTGAAAAACTCTGACCAGATTTCTTCCATCGTGATTTAAATGATGCTAAATTCTTATTGGTGCACAGAAATTTGTGACCTCATCTTTTCCCTCCTGGGCCCCGCCCACTTCACATCGGTGAGATCGCCGTTAAAAAAACAGAAAAATTCAGAAACGCCATCAGAGGAAAGACGTGAGACGGTTTGAGCTGCGATGGTCGACAGAGATCGCTGCACCGATGTCTGTTTGAACGACTGACGTGAAGCTTGAGCAGGACTGACGTCAGCTCACCTTCAGCTCCACCTCCACCTTCAGCTCCACCTCCACTGAACATGAACATGAACAGAAATACAGATAATTTGGACAAAAGGTTTGGAAACAGAATGAAAGAGTGATCTGAAGTCAGTCCTGCTGTCTGTCTGTTTGAGGGGTTTGAACTGTGTTTAATATTTAATACCACTGTCTGTCCGTCTGTCTGTCCGTCTGTCTGTCCGTCTGTCCGTCTTCCTTTCTGCCACAAGAAAACATGGACTATTTTTGATGTATGTATTCTTTCACCTAGAGAATAAAAATTAACTATTTCATATGGAGATGATTTCACCTTTGAGCTGAAATAAACTGACCTGTTCACATTTTATTTAGAGTTTGTCTTTTTAGTGGACGGTAAATCTGTCCTCTGTCTGGACTCGGACATGGACCGAGTTTAGGCCGCCATCATCACACGGGTGAGGCTGCGCAGGGCGCTCGTTTTGGGGCCTTCAGGTGTTCTTTAGTTTGTTTAAGTGTTGTGTTGAATGACCCTGACAGTCACACATCAGGGACGAACCATCCTCAACAAACTGAGGCTCCTCTAAAGATGGAACAGTCCATTCTGCTGTGGTGGGGGGGGGTGACACCCTGACAGTGATTACAGAAGCACTTAAAGGGCTCCTAAGATAGAATAGGAAATACATTTTAAATCCATCAGGATGACTCTACAGCTGTCAGGGCCCCTTCAGTCGGGGGCCCTTCAGTCAGGGGCCCTTCAGTCGGGGGCCCTTCAGTCGGGGGCCCTTCAGTCGGGGGCCCTTCAGTCAAGTCGTCACATCTGACACGCTAACAGAAAACTGCATCACAGTGGATTTCTCTTTGAAATGTTTATTGTGTCTGAGTTCTGTCCTCCAGGACAAAAAGATGAGACCTTCGTGTCCTGCTTCCCTCTGATTGGTCAGTGTGTCAGCAGGAAGCTGAGGTCACTTCCTGGCTCGTACTCCACTGATGGCTTTCCCCTAAAACACACGAGCATAAAGAAAACACACGACTGTTACTCTGTGTGTGTGTGTGTGTGTGTGCGTGTGTGTGTGTGTGTGTGTGTGTGTGTGTGTGTGTGTGTGTGTGTGTGTGTGTGTGTGTGTGTGTGTGTGTTACCGGGTGAACAGTCTGGCCTTGGTGCTTCCCAGCAGTGTAGCTTTGCTTCCCTCCACCAGCAGCATGGATCCTTCCCTCAGAGCCTGCAGACATTAATTTCATTAATGAAAACTAACAGAGTTCATCAGTACAACCTTTTTATCAACCTGCAAGATTCTTGATGAAGAAGCACAAAACTGAACTGTAGTTTAAAAAACAGAAACTTCCTAAATCCCTCTTGATTTTCATTCAGCGCTGAGAATCTGAAAACTGTGAAGTCAGATAAAAGCCAGGTCTCATATAAAGGCCGGGGCAAAGACACGAGGTCAGAGGAAGCAAAGACGATAAAATCAACTGAATAAAATCAAATCAATAAGAATAGAAACAGCTGTTGACTGACAGCGAGATGGACCAATCAGTTTCACTTCCACAGGCCGCTGCGAGGGTTAATCCTGTGTTTCATCAGTTCATTCTACTTAACAGTCATCTGTTGTTAAACTGGCATCAGTGACATTTTACACTTCCAGCAAGTGTTTCACAATAAAAGCACACCTATGAAAGGAGAGATTCTGCCCACTGAGCCACTGGAATCATTTTACTGTGAAACAGCTAAGAAGGAAGTGTCGAGTTTCAGTGACGGCAGCTTAACTGATGTAAAAACAGCAAGAAGGAAGCGAATCATAAAAACAGTGTTTGAGCCGGAGAAAGCAGAAGTTTGACATGAGTGAGGACGAGTGCTGAAGACAGGATCATCATACTGCATTCATCGAGACAACAGGAAGACAGGCCTGTCTCACCAGGACACACGGAGTGTCAGGTTCCTCGTGGTACTGAGTGATCCTCTGCTCTCTGGTCTCCTGCACAAGGACGAGACGACGCAAACAGACTGTGGTCAGAACCACAAACACACAATAAACATGTCAGATACACAAGACGAGGCTGAAACTCGTCCACTGACCCCGAGACAAACGTCCTCTGAAGGAGTGAGGTCATAAATGAAAAGAACAACGTGGAACGAGTTCATGTTGACTGTAACGGATCAAAGGTTGAGAGGGAAAATCTGAGTTTCTTTACCAGCAACAGTGTAGAAGTACTCATCACAAGTACTTTACTCCTTCAGTGAAAGTACAGAAGCGTCATCAGCTTCTTTCAGTTAAAGCTGGGAGCGAATTATTATTATTATTTTGAAAGGTAACCATGGCGATGGCACCTGTTCAGACAGAGTACAAGTACCTCAAACGTTTATGTACGTTCGGTACTTGAGTAAATGTACTTGGACTTCTTATAATAATGTGCTTAATATTATGATAAATAACCAACAACGACCACAAGGGGGAGCCATAGGACACCACACAGAGGGCTGGACACTGTGGCATGCTGGGAAACGTGACAACAACACGACAAAAACGTGTTCTAAAATAAAAACCAGGTTTTTATTTTCTGATCAGATTCATCACTTTATTTATTTGTTGGTCAACAGAAAGTTAATCACCAGCAACTCTGATAATCAATCAATCAATCAATGAAACACTGGAATGATCAGTAATGTGTTTATCAGCAGACCCTAAACAACTGACTGACGCTGAAACTGATCCTCCAGCGTCTCAGACTGCTGACGCCGCCGTTTTTCTGCTGACAGCAGCACTTTTTTTTTCAGCTTCACGTTGCAAAACTTCCTGCTGCAGGAAAAGAAGATGGCCGACCGGCGGCGACCTGCACGAACACACAGCCAGGTGAAAACACCTGAGGCCTCACAGCCTGATGACTTGTCACATGACCAGCTGTCATTTCACCTGACGGGTGAGAAAAGGTCAACTGATACGGCAGATAATCGACCAATCAGAGCGAGCTGAGTTATCAGCTTGTGAGTGAGGTGACATCATTCTCGCCAATCAGTCGTTATCAGTTCTGTGTTTGATCTCATCGACAGCTTCTCTTCTGGGTCCTGTGACTCCAGCTGTGAATGAAACGCAGACCCCCACCCCCACCCCCACCCCCTTTACGGTCACTCACCCCCATGTGGCGGCTGTTGGGGTCGGCATCCAGGTAGTGCGGGTTGATGTTGAAGGGGACGAGGCCGATGGCGGAGAAGGACGGAGGGTAGACGATGGGCATGTCGTTGGTGGTGTTGATGCTGATGGTGGCCACGTTGGTGCCGGCGCTGGAGCCCATGTAGGGGACCCCGTCCTGGGTTAGACAGGAGGGAGGAAAGACGGAGGGAAAGAGGGGAGAAGGAAGGAGGACAGAGGGAAAGGAAAGGAGGTACAGGAGGAAGGAAGGAAGGAAGGAAGGAAGGAAAAGATTTGAAAAACAACAGGAAGTAACGAGAGCCAACTGAAACTCAAGCTTCAGTTTATCATCAGACATGTGTGTGCCTGTGTGTGTGCGTGTGCGTGTGCGTGTGCGTGTGCGTGTGTGTGTGTGTGTGTGTGCATGTGTGTGTGTGTGTGTGTGTCACCTCCAGCACTCTCCTCCTGATCTCTGACACCACCTTGTTGTCATAGAGACTCTTCAGCAGCCGGAAAGTGTTTCCTCCTCCTGCAAAACACACACTGCTGTCAAGGTCTGAACTACAGCTGGAGGATGAGGAGGGAAGGATGGAAGGATGGAAGGAAGGAAGGAAGGAAGGAAGGAAGGAAGGAAGGAAGGAAGGATGGAAGGATGGACGGATGGAAGGAAAGAAGGACGGACGGAAGGAGGGACAGACGGACAGAAGGAACAAAGAAAGAAAAGAAAGGGAACTATGGAGGATAGAAAACTAAAGGTGCGACAGGTGTTTGGTGTCTCTCCAGCTTCATTCAATCTGAGCCTGCGGGGATTCGAACCGTCGTCCCTGCTGCCTTGCTCTGCTGGTCCTACCTATGAAAATGCCCTCAGCCTTCCGGACGGCGTCGACGGGGTCCGAGGCCTCATGGATGCCGTCCACCTCGTAACCTGCAGGGCCGAACACACCAAACTCTGACTGCCGGTCATCAGGTACGAACGAGCGCAGGAAGTCAGTTCATGACATCACTGAGACCAGTTTGACCAGTTTGAGCTGAATCTCTTTAACACAGATGTACTGGACTGTATTAGATTAACAACAACTAACAGTGTATACATGCAAACACAAAAGTAGAGTCCAGAGAGCAGGACGCACCCAGAGTCTTAAACTTGTCCCTGGCCGTCTTGGTGTAGGCGTCTCTGTCGTGGAGGGCGTAAGGAACGAACAGGACCCTCCTCACATCTCTGAGACACACAAAACACACTGACATCAGAGCAGGAAGGAGGCACAGGTCAAAGGTCAGATCAGATCCACCTGTAAGAGTTCTGATCTGATGATACATGAAATCAAACTGTTTGCTTCAAATAGACTGTTATTGTTATTGTTAGATTATCATTCATGGAACAAAAGCTGAGCTTCACACCTGCCGGCTCATCCTCTTCACACCAAACTCCATTGAAAAATCTTTCATTTTAATGACCGCTTAACCTTTAGTAGGTTAACTTTGGACAAAGTGACTGAAGACGTTTAAGACTATTTTTTAATGAAACTATTGATCATAAACTGCTGCTTGTGTGCCGAACTTTTCCACTCAACTACAAATTCTCAGAGGATTTTCAACCGAGTCCACAGAGACGTGTTTGTTTGCTGACGGTTACAGAAATGTTAAATTGCAGGATTTTTGAACGGATTTTCGAACGGAAGAAAGCTTTTTGCCCTTCGGGTGCTCCTTACAAACTTCGTGTTGAACTTACTTTCCAAAGAAGTGTGAGATGTGCTGCTGGCAGTGATCCAGGTACCCGCTGCCGTGCAGGGTGGAGTTGGACACCAGCAGGAGTCTCCTCTTCATCTCTGATCAGAGTCTGCCTCAGCTCAGCCGGAGAGTCTGAAGAAAACCCGTCGAGGTGTCACTGCTGCAGAGTCCAGAGGTCCAGGTCCAGGTCCAGGTCCACAGTCCGGCTGGAAGCGCTGCCAGCAGGTCCTTGATGACGGTCTGTGGACCGGCTGAGGATCCCTGATGAGCTCACCTCAGACTCAACGGTCTGTTTCTGCAAGTAAACAAACTTTCAGTCTGACCGAAACGACACATTAAATAAATCGCTTACTTTTCGTCGCCCGACAGCGGAAACAATATTAGCATTTCCGGCCCAGTTCTGTCAGAATAAAAGCGTCATCACGACTCGAAAAGACGTTACATTTGGACAAATGTTTTATTTTTTTCGGTAAAACATTTGTAATCAAAGTAAATTTCCAAAATAAAATAAATTGAACTGTTCGCGCTTTTCAATGCAGTTTGAATGTGACATGTATGTGTGGATGTATAGCAGAGCTGTAATGATAAATCAATTAGTCAATCAACAGAACATAAATTAGCTATTTTGACAATCATCGATTGTTTAAGTAAGTTTTTATGTAAATAAAAACAAAACAATGATCAGATCGTCCAGCGTTGCTTTTCTTTATTTTTTATTTAAAAAAACAAAGACCTGTGATTTTTTTGGACTGTCCACCATTGATTTACTGAAAGGATCGAAACAGTGCTGCAGCTTTGTTCTAAATTCACTAATATTTAAAACCAAAACACTTTAAGTCGTGACGTGCTTTTATTATGAAGGGCACCTCCACAGAACCACCACCAACGACTTTGTCTTCAGTCATTTGACTGAAGCTCCACGTTTGGCCACCAGGCGGCAGCAGAACATCAACCTCTGACACCATCAGTCACTTTCTGACTGGTGAATGAAACTGTCAGTGAACAAAGAAGCATAAAGTGGAAATATTGAAGAAAAGTATCTTAACGTGTGCTGAGGTGTGAGAGGAATAAAAAGTCAGCAGATTAGAGGAGGAACATGCAGTCAGAGCAGAGCAGTGAAGGTTTCCTGCTCACATCAGTCACCTTTCATCATAATCTGACCAATGAGCCGGAATAAACCTGTTAGTGGTCCCAGTGTCTCTGTCCCAGCCTCACTGGGATTCAGCTGTGCTGAGAAAACAGGAAAAGAAAGTGATGATGATGATGATGATGATGATGATGATGATGATACAGACTGCTCATATGAAACAAGAAAAGATGGAGAGTGAAGATAAAAGTGAAATCGTGATTCATCTCAGCGCTCATCGTCCAGCGGTCAGTCAGGTCACAGCTGATGAATAAAAGTCATAAAGCACTTTTTAACTGAATGTAATCGATCTGATTTTGTCCTTTTCTTTCTTTCTTTCTTTCTTTCTTTCTTTCTTTCTTTCTTTCTTTGTTTCTTTCTTTCTTTCTTTCTTTCTTTCTTTCTTTCTTTCTTTCTTTCTTTGAGGAACCTTTGAGCAGTCAAACATTGTTCATCATCTTCCACTCTTAAATGACTGCTTGGTCAAAGTTTTATTAGTAATCTGGGTAGTACATAATCCCTCCTAATGCAGCTGTGGAGCGTAACAAAGTACATTCACTACTACTACTACTACTACTACTACTACTACTACTTCTACTATTTTTACTCAAGTTTACTTGTGTATTTCCATTTCATACTGCTTTATATTCGCACTCTAAAAACTCTAAAATCCCACCAATAAATACGACAGTAACACTTTGAATGGAGTACTTTCCTGAAGTAAATGTTGCTGCGGCTGTGTACTTGTACTGCCGTCGGATCATGGATGCATGTATTTGTACGTGTCTGCCTCCTCCACCTCTGGCGGCTCCGCAGTGGAAACAGAGGCAGCGGCGGTGGGCGGGGCTAAACCACATCTGGATGAAAAACATCTGGACTTCTCTCCACATACATGAGTGACACCGGGGCCGAGGACCGACCGACGGACTGAACGACTGACCGAGCCCGTGTGTGCTTCCCGGCTGGCTTTGTCCGCAGATGATGGCTCGGTGCTGGACGCTTTGGACCGGGGTCCTCGCCCTCCTCGCGGCCGGTGAGTGCTGCCTGTTCTCGGGCTTTTCTCTCTTTTCCTCGGCTGTTTGCGGAGGTTCGGAGGGCCGGACCGGAGGGATGGATGGAGGGGAGACGATGTGTTTTTAGAGCTCTACAAGAACAATTTACTCCTTTATTCAAGTAAAAGAACCAAGACATCAGTGTAAAAGTACTTCAGCGCGAGATTAAGTCCTGCTTTCAAAGTACAGTAAAAGTACGGAAGTATTTACAGGCAAAAGTACTTCATGTAAAAGTAAAAGTACTCCTGTCTGATCTCTGATTCTCTGAGACTTCAGCAGTCTGTTCAGACTGAAGCTTCAGTGTCAGAGCAGCATGTTACTGTTGGAGCTGCTGCAGGTGGAGCTACTTTAAATACTTCATGTACTGTTAGGTAGTTTAGGCCAATGGTTCCCAAGATAGGGGTCGGGACCCTCCAAAGGGTCAGCAGATCAATCTGAGGGGTCGTCAGGTGATTGATGGGAAAGAAGAAAAAACAAACCTGTTTTCAGTTTCTGGACTTTAATCTAATCTTTGATTTTTGGTAAAATATTGATCATTTGAACAGTTATTAAACATGTACGAAGCCGTGGTAGAAAGTACATTTACTCAAGTACTGGACAACTATTGTATTGTTTGCATTTCCATTTTAAGCAACATTACACTTGTAGTCCACGAAATCTAGTTAAATGTTCTACTTTTACTCCATTTCATCTGTCTGACAGCTTTAGTTACTGATTACTCTTCAGATTCCTTCCTGTCCAGTGAAAAGCTCGTATCTCCAGATGTGCTGATGCTGAGTGTTTGTGCTGAACTGCAGGATGAATGATGACACACCACGAGTACTTTTACTTCATGGTACTTGAAGTGCATTTGGTAGAAATACTTCTACTTTTTTGAATGCAGGACTTTTTCTTGTAACACAGTAAAAGTACGTCATTGTACTGATACTTTTACTTAATTAAAGGATCTGAATACTTCTTCCATCGCTGCTGAGGACAAACACTGGTGTGCTGATTTGTTTTTTCCTCATCTGAGCTCTCGCCACATCAGTGCTAACATGCTAACACACGAGACTCACTAAGCTAGTCATTGTGAGCTTCACTTAACATGTTCATGCTAGCAGCTAACAATGACAGTGCTAACATACTAATGCTCAGCAGGTGTAATCTTTACCATGCTCACCATCTTAGTTTAGCATGTTAGCATTGCTAATACTTATTAATTAGCAGTGAAAGTAAGGCTGAATGTCGTTACACCTGCAGGTATTTGGTCATAAACCAAACTATTGGACACGCTGACCTGATGATGGTCATCCTCAATGTTTGAACTACATTTCATCACAATCATCCAACAGCTGTTGAGATGTTTCATTTGACCTCATGGTGGCGCTGAAGGAAAAGTCAAAACAAACTAAAACTCAAGCTAAGCGTGAGCTCGTGGCTCAGCGACGGACGGATCGATTGAGTCAAACACAGAAACAAACGTCTGTCGACTTCTTCTGCAACACAGAGAAACTAAATCAGCTGTTGGTGGAGCTGCGGACCTCCAGTATGGCGGCCAGATGGGGCTGGATCAGACGTGTTCCAGTAAAAGCTGCTGAACGTAGCATCTGCTGCAGCTGACACGAGTCAAACCTACACCTCAAAAAGGCAGCGAGTCGGTGCAGCTGAAGTTGGCTGAACACCACCTTCTGTCTGGAGGCGGGAGCGAAGTCAGACTCACGGTGGTGGATGCTAACAGGCTTCAGTCTCTGGTGATTCTCCAACCATGAACGTGCTGCTCTGACAGCCTCCACCCTTCCTGCTCCAGTCTTTCCTCCACATGTTGAACCTGCTGATCCAGCTCAGACTGAGGACGACATCAAGACCACCATGCATGTACTGAACATTTATTTGTACTGAACTCTGTTTGTTTGTTGACAACAACGTCCACGAGTGTCACCGTACCTGGTTTTAATGTTCTTACCAAAGTGAGACGTTTCTGGATCATATTTAACTCATAAGTTATTGGATCATTTTGTTTTCATTATTCTGTTTTGTATTAATTTATTAAAAAAAAACAAGTAAGAAAGAAATCTGCTCTCAGGCTAAAGCCATCGATCACTGAAAAGACACACCGCTAGCTGTTAGCCAGGCTAGCTGTTAGCCAGGCTAGCTTTAATCACGCTCGGGGGATAGCGGCGTCTGTCGTCTTGTGATGAACTGTGGTTCAGACGTTCATGGTCTCCTCAGGATGAACTGTAATGACTTTGTTGATCCTCTGACTCTTCATCTAGCGCCACCATCAGGTCAACCTGTCCCTGTGTTCAATACTTTGGTTTTGCTAACAAGTTAAACAACATAATGAATGAGCTAAAGCTTAACATCAGCATGTTAGCGCTGCATGGTGATGTTAGCATTTCGCTTCACAGAGCTTCAAACTTCTTTAATTTCATGTGTGAATAACTCACAGTACGCCATTAAAAGACGCCTATTATCTCATATCTGACAAAGAGCAAGTGTGTGACTTGTCTTATGAATAGATACACACACACACGCACGCACGCACACATGCACACACACACACACACAGTGGCTTCTTGGCTCTGTCTTAAGACACTGGAGAAAAGAGTGACTGGCACTGAAAGAAAGTGTGTGTGTGTGTGTGTGTGTGTGTGTGTGTGTGTGTGTGTGTGTGTGTGTGAAAGAGCATTTCATCTGCGCTAATGAGGACAGTGAGGTGACGTGGTGATGGCCTGATGAGTCTGTCCTCACACACACACACACACACACACACAGGGCGTGTTAATAAACTGACTTCCTGTAAAGAAGTGTGTTTGTGTGTGGGGGGGGGTTGATATGCAGTGAGGACAGGTAGCTGTCAGTTAGACTTGACGTGATGATGTTTTTTTGGACGTCATCAGTCAGTAACTGTCAGTGAGGCTGTGTGATATGATGATGTAGATCCAGTGAGGATAGAAAATCATCCCTGGTTTGCTTCACGCTCTTCACTGCAGTGTGTCACCGTTTGGACGCCGCTGGTCGTTCTGAAGCCTCTGAAACACGCGTCGCTCTAAGCTAAGCTAAGCTAAGCTAAGCTAACGTGACGCTGTCTGTAGCTTCAGATATGAGAGTGGAAGAAGAAGAAGAAGAAGAAGAAGAAGAAGAAGAAGAAGAAGAAGAAGAAGAAGAAGAAGAAGCCGACTGGTGAAAACGTTGAGCTGTTCCTTTAAGTGTCGGAAATGACGTGACGTGAAGATCTGTGTGTGTGTGTGTGTGTGTGTGTGTGTGTGTGTGTGTGTGTTTAAAATAAACCTGCAGCTCTGATAGCGAGCCTCCTCTGAGCAGCGTGGAGGGCTTAGATTTCCCATGAGCCCTTGAGGGTGGAGCTTTGGATGCTAACTTGGCTCTGAATACAGCTCACTTCTGGCTTCAATTTATTCCTGGAGGCACACACACACACACACACACACACACACACACACACACACACACAC
>JBBMOE010000055.1:2267743-2339513 GCA_037975065.1 Chaetodon trifasciatus | reverse complement strand
GACACACACACACACACACACACACACACACACACACACACACACACAGTGAAACACACATCTAAACACAGATTCACACAAACACATACACAACTGCTACACACAAGCAGAGATTCTATTGTTTTTTTATTCCCTCTTGCTCTCTAACACACACACACACACACACACACACACACACACACACACACACTGGCTGTGCTGACTCTAATTAAAGTGAGCTCCAGCTCTTACTTCTCTCTTTCCTTTGTCTTCAGCTCTGTTTGGAAGAAACATCTGGAATAACTTCTGCTGTGTGTGTGTGTGTGTGTGTGTGTGTGTGTGTGTGTGTGACACAGAGTTAATGAAGTGTTGTGTGTTGTGTGTACAATCTCTTCTGTGTGTATAAAGTATATGTAATTATAAAGTAATGTGGTTTGTGTGTGTGTGTGTGTGTGTGTGTGTGTGTGTGTGTGTGTGTGTGTGTGTGATTGAGGTTGTGTTTATGCAGATATACATGTAACACTGGGATCTGTGTTTGTGTGTGTGTGTTGTTTTGGTTTCACTGTCATTTCTGTGTCATCTGGGTCTGATCACTGTGTTGTTATGATGTGGCAGAGCATCACACACACACACACACACACACACACACACACATCCACGTAGTCACAGCATACAGTATACACACATATACTAAAGCATACAATCACAGAGTGTTTGCAGAGCTCTCAGATCAGGGCTCTTTGGCTGATTGTCGGTGCTCTCGAGCTGCATGCTAACATGTTTCTGGGCTAACGAGCGTTGAAGGGACACACCCAAATCCTGCTCGCAGTCACAGTCATTTAGAGCAGATGCAGGAGGACGTTTGGCCCCGAGAGTCCGTCCACAACAAGCCGAGTGAACATTGATGCTCACGCAGCGTTTCTCTCACTTCGGGACTTTTGGAAATGTTGGTCAGAGTTTGTGGAGGCGTGAAGCGAAGAGCGACTTTCTGAGCTGCGGCCCAGACGCCATCAGCTCGCTGTCGTTCAGGCTGAACAAACATGTTGAGTTTTCTTTGACAAACACAGAACACAGCGTTCTCGTCAGCCTGCTGTCTTCCTCATCAGCTGATCCCATGACTCAGCGTTTTATATATATTTTACATCCTTCACACCGTGAACGTGAACGTGTGTGTGAAGTGTACTCATTATGCAAAATGGTTCCATTCAAACTGTTCCATTGTTGTGTTCATTATCCAGATTTTATCCTGATTCATTACCATCTAAGCAGCTTAATAATATCTACTGACACACTCTGTATATGTACTCTGATGTAGTAGTACTACAGTATCTCTGTTTCCTGTGCAGGGCCGCTTGTTGTCCAGTCCTTCAGCCACCTGAGCTTCAACCTGTGTAAGTGGTGTGAGGCGTCCAGCCCGGTGTGTCGGGACAGCGTCTGCTTCAGTAACTGCACCCTGTCGTCCTTCTGCACCGTCATCGAGGAGATCTGCATCGCCGTGTGGTCAGTTACGCTCACTGCACTGCTTCGTTCTGGATCTGATGCGCTCAGACTGGATCTGTCGTAATCCTTCAGTACCATTATTATCCAGCTGTTTGACTTGATGTTCTTCTCGCTGAACGACCTTCTGTTCGTTTTCTTCTTCTTCTTCTTCTTCTTCTTCTTCTTCTTCTTCTTCTTCACTCCCTTCACACCCGCACTTCTCTCTGGAGTATTTCCTCTGTGGCGTCTCTGACCTGTGCTGTTTTTTCCGGTTGAATCAGACTCTGGTTGGTTTCCCTCATGGTATGATTCATTTGGGCAGGTCTGAACACAGCAGTCCTACTTGTATGTGGACCAACAGAACTGCAGAGACCCTTTAGAGGAACTCTGGACCAGTTTGTTTGTACTGGTTTGGTCTGAGCCAGTGACAGGACACACTCTGCAGGTGTGCAGCTAAACAGCTCCTACAGCCAGGTGAACTTTGCGTGATGGGACGCTGATGAAGTCAATGACTAGCAGGAGAATGAAGGAGGGCCTTCTTCCTGTGCTGACTGACCAGGTTTTACCTGCTCATCCACTGATGCGGATCAGAGCAAACCAGTCATCTTCAACCAGTTTGTTTCGGTTAAAACCAGCTCTGGTGTGAAAGTGATCAACCAGAAAACTACTGTTAAATAAATCCCCTGATCTTAAGAAACTGCAAACATGGGAAAATGAAATATTCAAGCTGTTCCTGAACTCAACATTTACAGTCTGTTCAGTGACAGACAAGAAGAAAAAAAGCTCTGTTATTACAGCACAGTGGTGTCAGGACATTTTGTCTCTGGTGGCAGAGGTGTGTCAGTCCTGTTCTCTGGTCTTTTACTCATGTTACGATGTTCTGCCCCCTCATGAGCAGCCTGGTCTGTGGACCATCAAGGCCGTCATGAAGATCTGTCTTCATGGTCCAGATTTCAGCTCCATCAAAGAGCTCTGAAGAGAGCCGGCTTTGTTGACCTGAGACACTTGGTTGCCAGATGTTGTGGAGCTTCTTGCAGACACTCCAGGTTTGTCCTTTGTGTGTCAGGAAGTCCGTCTTAGGGACAGGCACCTGAATTCGCTGACCTCTTTGAGTTGTGTGCCATCGCTGGAACAGACTGGCAGCTTTCATCCTCGGTGATGATCATCAGGCTTTTCCCTGAGAAACGACTTTGAATGCAGCATCAAAGGGATGTTTGCAGTTTGTGCCAGCCGACCCTGTTGACCTATCAGTTAACTAAGATAATCAATGAAAATGGAGGATGGATGATACACAGAATGCCAGAATGACACCATGTTGGTTACATTGGAATTAATTAAAATGAATTATGTGTTAGTTTGAGTTTGTTCAAACTTGACTGAAGAAGTGACAGATAATTATAAAGATCCAAAATCCAAACATGTGAGTCATTTACATTTTGTGAACATGTGTTCAATTAGTTTGGTGCCCCTCATTGGCTGCAGTATTTCTACTTTGATATGCACTTTGTGAGTGTTTGGTGCTGTTGGTGATTCAGTGTGTGTCTGATAGATAAAAGAGCAGAAATAAAAAAAAGAATATGTCCTGAAGCCTTTAGTGTCCAATGAAAATGCTGAATATCAGTGTGCACTCACACTCACTCGTTGTTTTCCTTCAGCACGATCCCATGAGCCAGCAGAGTCCACCACAGTACAGCTAAGCTACCTCAATATGTTGTTGATCAGCATTATGAAACATCCTGAAGTGATTTCTCTCAACTCGCTACTGTTGCAGGAAAACACATGTGACTGCAATTTTGCCTTTTTCATATTTGATTTCAAAGGTTCACTCAGTTGGTTTCCGTGCCAGAGAAACACGATGAGCTTCAGATCGGTCAGGGCTTTCACAAACTCCGCTGGCATCGCTTTCTTCACGACTGGAAAGTTTCTGCTGATTCGTGCTTTTGTTTGGATAACAGTTACGCTGGGATCCCCCTCGCTGCTCCCCTCTCATTTCCTGTTCACGCCGGTCTGCCCAGCCCTCCCAGATAGCTGCAGGAAACCAGTGATAAGAGGCAACTTGCAGAGAAGAAAGAGAAGAGAGCAAAAGCTGGATTATTCCGGTAAAAGTTGACAGGGATGGTGGTGGAGCTGTCTGCAGACTCTCAGCCAGACGCTCAGTGTTTGTGTGTGCTGCACTGCACAAGCATCAGTAACCTAAACATGAAGCCAGGCTTTGAGTCCAGTGTCATCTAGCAGCTGCTGCAGTCACAAAGCATCCTGAAGCTGAGCCTTTCAGTCTCATGTCTGAATAAACAGGAAGCATGTTCACACCAAAATAAAACCCTCCCACCCAAAACTGTTCTTTATAGATCTGAATACAGAACACAGTCAAGTTTTGAGAAATTAACCGAAGTGAAACAGTCTGACAGGCTGACTGAGCCGCACTCACATGTTGTTCCTCCGCTCTCACAGGAGGAAGACCAACGACACAATGACGGTGCAAACGATGTGCCATAACCCCGCTCTGCCACTAGAGGGCGTCGACCCCAGCTTGCTGCTGAACTTCACCTCCAGAGAGTGTCACATGGTCCCACAGCCTGCAGACGACGGAGCCATGATGGTCTGCGGCTGCCAGGGCGAACACGAATGTAACGACAAACTCATCTTCGACAAGGGAGCCAATGGTGAACAGAAGGATGGATGGATGGATGGATGGATGGATGGGTGGATGGATGGGTGGATGATGGATGGATGGATGGATGGATAGATGATGGATGGATGGATGGGTGGATGGATGATGGATGGATGGATGATGGATGGGTGGATGGATGAGTTGATGGATGGATGGATGGATGGATGGATGGATGGATGATGGATGGATGGATGGGTGGATGGATGATGGATGGATGGATGGGTGGATGGATGAGTTGATGGATGGATGGATGGATGGATGGATGGATGATGGATGGATGATGGATGGGTGGATGGATGGGTGGATAGATGAGTTGATGGATGGATGGATGATGGATGGATGGATGGATGGATGATGGATGGGTGGATGGATGGGTGGATGGATGGATGGATGGATGGATGGATGGATGATGGATGGGTGGATGGATGATGGATGATGGATGGGTGGATGGATGGGTGGATGGATGGATGATGGATGGGTGGATAGATGAGTTGATGGATGGATGGATGATGGATGGGTGGATGGATGGATGATGGATGGATGGATGGATGGATGGATGGATGGATGATGGATGGGTGGATAGATGAGTTGATGGATGGATGGATGATGGATGGGTGGATGGATGGATGATGGATGGATGGATGGATGGATGGATGATGGATGGGTGGATAGATGAGTTGATGGATGGATGGATGATGGATGGATGGATGGATGATGGATGGGTGGATGGATGAGTTGATGGATGGATGGATGATGGATGGATGGATGGATGATGGATGGGTGGATGGATGGGTGGATAGATGAGTTGATGGATGGATGGATGGATGGATGGATGATGGATGGGTGGATGGATGGGTGGATAGATGAGTTGATGGATGGATGGATGATGGATGGATGCGTGGATGCAGATGGACGAACAGATTCCAGTATTGTCTCTGGTCCCGCAGGATTCTCCAAGCTGCACAGTAAAGATGTGATCCCGGTGGTGGTGGTCAGTTTGGTGCCTCCTGTCCTGGTGGCCATAGTTGCCACAGCCGCCTTCTACTTCTACCGCACACGCCGCCCTGACAAACCGGGCCCTCCTGCACGCCCTGACTGGCCCACCAAACGCAACCCAGAACTCTACGAGGCTTTCGACCTGCCATGTGGGGGTCTGGGGGCTCGGGGAGAGGGTGGAGGAGGTGTGACGGATCCTGAGGCTGACAAGGATTCCAAGCATCTCAACAATTACATCATAAGCAACACGACGGATTGGCAGGGCCAGCTGGCTGAACCACTGCCCATCAAGCTGGAGGTCCTGGTGGGGAAGGGGCGCTTTGCGGAGGTGTGGAGAGCATGCCTCCTGCAGGGAGAGAAGGGTGGAGTTAACAGTTATGAAACCGTTGCAGTGAAGGTATTTCCAGCTGTAGAGTACGCCTCCTGGAGAAACGAGTGCTCCATCTTCTCCGACCCCAAGATGGAGCATGACAACGTGGTTCGATTCCTTGCAGCTGAGGAGAGGGGCCCGCCTGGCCATGCCCTCAGGAAGTACTGGCTGGTTTTGGCCTATCACAGCCTTGGGAACGTGCAGGACTTCCTCACAGAAAATATTTTAAGCTGGGAGGAACTTGTCGCCATGGCGGCCAGTGTTGCTCGGGGGTTAGCTCATCTCCACAGTGACACAACGCTCAGTGGGGAACCGAAGGTAAGCTCAGTCTTATCTCTGGAAGTCCAGTTTTACTGACTGTTATCATGTTACGTTTTTCCGGCACCTCACCCTCCACGTGCTCCCTTCATGCCAACTAAACTAACCGAGCACGACCGTCGGCCTGGGAGCAATATTGAATTTCATTCTTCTAGCTTTAATGGGGAAGATTCATGGGGACAGTTTGATGTTACTTCATTTTCAGTCCAGACATCAGTCAAGAGTTTTCAAAGGCGGAGCCTCCAACCTCACCCCAACTAGTTCATTAAAACTGTGCAAAGGCAGCTGAACAGCTGTAACAGCGTTGATGTGCATTTTTCTGCATCTCTCATCATTTTATGGCGAATGCTTTTTGAGTCGTACGTTCTGCTTTTTATGGTGTTCGTCGCTGGTTTCCTGTATTGCTGTAGGTGCCAGTTGCTCATCGGGACCTAAAGAGCAGTAACATTGTGGTGAAGAGCAGGAAGGAGTGCGCTCTGTGTGATTTTGGTCTGGCCTTAAGACTGGACGTGTCCCTTACTGTCGATGACTGCGCCAACAGTGGACAGGTAAACTGCACAGGTGGAGTTGTTAAGCAGTGGCTAAATACATCACGAAGCAGAACTTGCATCTGATGTTTTGGTCATCCAATGATTGGATTCCCCTCTATCGTCCTGTCCAGGTGGGGACAGCTCGCTACATGGCTCCTGAGGTTCTTGAGTCCAGGGTGAACCTGGAGGACCTGGAGGCCTTTAAACAGATAGATGTTTACTCCATGGCTCTGGTCCTCTGGGAGATGTCCTCCCGCTGTCATGCCATTGGAGGTAGGAGCTTCTCCATGTTTTTGTACACCTTCATGACAATAGAAGCAGGACTGGGAGTCTTCTAAAGAGGTGACCAGACATCAGTCCACACGTCTCTGCAGCAAAATCAAAGTCGCTTGTGTAGGTTCAGTAAAACCACGGTGACACAAAAGTTGGTATGTGCATTTATATTAAGTATCTCAGCAACAAGTGGAAGGACATTCATGGTCCCCACAGGAAATCCTATGACCAACAGGTCAAAGCTTTCACTTAACTGTCCATGGACGAGACAGATTGGAACAAACCCCGGTCAAGACGTTCATGGTCCCCAGACGATGGCTCCTATTGAATCTGGTGATCCCTGACTTACGCAGCACCACATCAGTGAAACATCCAACAACTACTGAGTGGATTGTCATTCAGTTTGGTTCAGACATACATGTTCGTGTTCCCCTCATCATTTTAATGATCCTGCTGTATTTTACGTGTTCCTCCTCAAAACTCAAAAAAACAAACAAAAGTTGAGGCTGTCTAATGTTAGACAGCCTTAAGGAATGAAGACAGAAGAAAGCCTCCTTTTCAGCCAAAGACTAACGTCTAACAAAGCTGTTAGATCAGACTCACAACAGTTCAGTGTGTTCACGACACCTCCTACAGCTCAGACAATACATCATTTACACTGAACAAAAGCTCATTAAGATATTTTTAGAAATGGATCCTTCATGTGAAAGCCAAAGGCCTGTACCATCATCATCAGCTCATATGTTCTGCTCGAGGTCATCAACTTATTGGAGCCATGTTTTCCAGACCTTGTGAACTATTGTATAAACCTACTGAATTATAGACTCTAACATAAACCACCTTTTCAACAAATTAGCACATATATACAGTTTCTAAACCTTTCCTGCAGCCTGTAGACAAGTTTGCCTCCTTTTTTCCAGTTGTGTTATGTTCGGTGTCACAAACGCAGCAGAAAGCAGGAATCAGTAGAAAGCAGCTGGAGCTCAGTGACAGTGTTACTGCAGTCCTTCTTTTATGTCTTTCACTTCGCTCTCTCTTTGCATGATATGAAGAACAGAGTCACTGCTGCATGTTGTTCCCGTGGACTGTGAACAACAATAAATAATGTTCCTGGCTATTTACACGCCAGCGTCTTTAACTTCGCCGTGTGTAACAGCATCGAGCCGGAAAAGAGCTGAAAATGAGTGTGTCCACCCAGGTGTTATGTTTCCATCTCTGCATCCAATCAGAGCTGGAGCTGATAAAAACATGCAGAGTCATCTGACCCGGGAATGAATGAGGACTGTACCTTTTCCCACTGAGGACAAGAGCCAGGTGTTAGAGTGACAGGGTCATTATGAAGAAACAGTGCATCATAATACAGTGTGACGTGTCAGACTGCTGGTACGAAGCTCGAAGATGCCACAAAGCTCTGTTCGTCTTGAAGGGTTTATCCCTTTGAACACATCCGTCTCCATTTTAAACACACATGAATGCAATGTGTGTATTTGTGTGTTGCGCAGAGGTGAAGAGCTACGAGCCAGCCTTTGGCTCCAAGGTTTGTGAGCAGCCCTGTGTGGACAGTATGAGGGACCTGGTGCTGAGGGACAGAGGACGGCCAGACATCCCCTCAGCGTGGACGCAGCACCAGGTCAGATCCAGTCAGACTGAAAACCACAGAAGGACTGATGAAAGGACGGTGGGGATAATCTGGTGCTTCTGTGTCCCCTGATGTCCTGCTGTCTAACTCTAAGTCTTCTGTCCTCCAGGGGATGAGCATCTTCTGCTCCACCATCACTGAGTGCTGGGATCACGACCCTGAGGCCAGACTGACGGCTCACTGCGTGGTGGAGCGCTTCACCGCCCTGCAGGAGGAGGAGGAGGAGGAGGAGGAGGAGGAGGGAGGAGGGCAGGAGGAGGAAGAACAGGGGCGAGAAGCCGACAGAGAGGAAGACGGAGAGAGAGAAAAGGACTCAGAGACACCAGACAATGACCGGCTTCCCTCCCTCTGCACGGCTGCCTCCTCCCCCTCCTCCTCTTCCTCCCTCCAGAGTCCTCAGCCAGACTCAAAGAGAGGTGGCACAGAGGTTTCCCATGATTCCCTGGTTCACACTGGCTCTGAGGTGTGAGTGGTGGGCCTCGTCTTCACACCGANCAGACACGGAGTGACAGACAGACAGACTGGAAGATTACTACAAAGCTAAAGGTTTCGTCTTTTGGACGTCTTTGACTTTTCACCTGGAGACCAGAGAGGACAGGAACAACCAAAGACTGACTTTGTTCTTTGAACAATAAACTTTAGACCCAAACAGGAAGTGATGGGACCTCACCTGAACTCTTCTCACCTGAGGACGTCTCTCATAGTTCTGCTGGCAGATTCACACTCAGACTGTTTTGTTGTATGAAAATGTGGAGTTTCGTTGGAGCTGGTCTCCATGTTCTTATGATGATGATTACTCTTTGTAGCGACTGTGATTCTTCTGTCTATAACCTGCATATGACCAGCAGAGGGAGCTCTTTCCTGACCTGTGGGGGGGGGGGTTATGTCCCTTTAATAAAGATTTACAGCGTTAAACTGGAGCTGCTTTGATGCTTCACAATGAATGAATTTGGACTCTCTGCCAAAGACGTCTGAGTCAGATCTCGTGCACCGGAAACATCCACATCATGGTGTGAATGTTTCTGGTGCTGCCAAGATGTAAAAATGGGGAAAAATCCTTCCAATGAATTTATTATTTGTAAGTGACTGAATATGAACAGAGAAGGATGCAGTGACTGAAAACAACAGGAAACCACTAAAGGAAGGAAACACAGGACCTCCAAACTGTGTTCTTCATTTGTAATAAAGCCTGTTTTCTGCAACTCATTAATGACCTTTGATTCTCTGTTAGCGTGTTTCCATCAGCACTGTTCACCATGTACAACGGTCAGTGAACGCATCATCATTACATGCGCTTCAGAGCAGAAATACTAGTAAGAGTACAAAGTATTATTTTATACATACTTAAATACTGTTTGGACTGAAAAACTTTTCGCTAACATGTTTGTACTTTTACTTTCAGGACTTTCTGTGTAGTTGAATATTTTTGATCTTCTTCCATCAACACTCTCATGTCATGTTTGTTAAACATGAAGCTACAGTCAGGCTAGCTCTTTCCCCCTGTTTCCAGTCTTTATGCTAAGCTAAGCTAACCATTTCCTACGTGTAGCTTCATATTTACCAAATAAATATGTGGTATTGATCTTCTCATCTGACTCGTGGTAAGAAAGTGAACAAGTGTGTTTTTCCTAAAAAGCCACTTTGTGCCTTTAATGCATGAAACATTAGAAGAAGTTCACACAACGATCCACGTCAGGATAAACTGGCCTTTGACCAGCTTACATTTTCTTCCTCGACAATAATTAAAACTTGAATTTCCGACATTAGAGAGGAAACACATGGAAAAGAAGTTGGAAACCACCAAAATTTAACAACAATGTCTTTTAAGTTTTGGGCTGGGACTCAGGAGGCGTCGCTGGTTCTGGTGGTAACCAGAAATGTTTCATATGGCGGCCGCGACGAGAAACGACTGATTTTCTCATTTGGGTCTGAAAAAGACAAGAACCACAACAGAGACGAGGCTGAGGAGAAACGCCCGCTTATTATGATGAAAGAAGTCGGTCCAGCTGCTCTCAACTGATCACGGAAAACAGGAAAATACCAAAACATGCTGCTGGACTGTGACACAATGATCTGCTCACTAATCAGACGTTTGGCTTCATCTTTAAAGACTGTGGAGAGAAAACACAAAGCAAACCGCGGACAGATACAGTCCACGCAAACACTGCTGGAGCACAAATCAGAGGTACTTTTACACTCAGTACCTCGTACTGAAATATTTTACTCTTTACTAACAGTAAAATGAAGATTTTTATACACAAAACTTATGAAGGATTTTTAAAATATGTTTTGTTATAAATTAAACAGCTGAAATGATTAATCATTAATCAATGAGTGTATTGACAGAAAGTCATTGATCATCTGTTGTTTTCATGGTTTCATTGATCTTTGATGTGGAATCATGTGATGTTTGATCTTCTCAGATGTCTGATTGGCTGCTTTTCCTCTCAATGATCTCAATGATCTGAATGTGTTTGTAATGATGTGGAGCTTTGGACCAAACAAACATGGTGAAGGCGTCACTTTGGGCTCATCGTCACCACATTTCTCTCTGTTTGCTGATGATTCATTTACCGTCAGTCAACTTTGAGCAGAGCACAGTTTAACCGTCTGGACTCACTGACTTTGAACAGGATGTTTACGGATGCACGTTAAGACCAGAGTGGAAGAAGAAGGCATCAAAAGAAGGATGAAGGTGATCAGAGAGGCACAGAGCAGCTCCTCATCAGCCGTCAGAGGCTGCTTCAATGTTCAGTTAAACCACAGCATTCACAACTAATCACATTCAACTGGTCTGTCTGTGAAGTTAATCAGGTTTGTCTTGTGGATGTCACAGAGTGTGGGAACCAGCATCAGAGGCACTCACAGGAAGTGAGAAGTACAAACCTTCCTGAAGACAGAAGAAGAAGAAGAAGTCCATGAAATTCACACTCAAACTGATAATCCCTCCTGGGCAGAGCTGAATGATCAAAAGTGGCCCCGGAGCTGTAGGACCCAGAGGGTTCCATCTTTAACGTGCGTCAATTGGCTCATAGCTATTAAATTAGTTATTAAATTAGCTTGTGGACATGCAGCACTAAAGCAGCTAAAGTATTCAGGCTGCTGCAGCATGTTAACACCCAATTTTAGCTTTAACAGGTACTTCAGATACATTGGATATATTCAAGGTGCTCATTCAAATATTTATTTGAATGAGTACCTTGAATATATCTGCACTTGTATCAAAATTTGCGTGGTGCTTATTCTTAAGTAAATTTGTGTTCAGACAAATTTATACAAACGGGCCGTTTGGGGCAGACATCCAGTTCTTTGTCCCGGGGCCTCCTGGTGGGTCAATCCAGGCATGACAAGAGACACAAAGAAACACGGGCTGTGAGAGAGTCCTCTTGCCAGCAGACGATCTTTGGATTCTGTGCGTGCTGCCTGTTCGCTCAGCTGACACCCGCGGAGGGCATGTTCCTCAGAGTGACGCATCTCGACAGGAGACGATCTTCGCAGCGCCGGCGCTCTCCTCAGCTGACACACAGCAACAAACCAGAATCCGTCGCTGCTGTCAGGCGCAGATTTTACCTTTTACCGGCCGGTGTTTCTGCCACCACTGCTGCTCCTCTGTAGATTTATATGTCAGAAGTTTTTGCGGGATGCTAACATGTTCTGATTCATCCTGCAAGCGATGAATGAACCGAGCACCGAGGGGACCGGGCCGACGGAGGTTCTGTTGACTTCGGGCTGCCGAGCCCCGCTTGTCGAGCTGGTCGGAGGATGGAGCCGAGGCTGAGCGGGGATGGCAAGCCGTCCGTGTCCTGGTTCCTCGGCCCTGCCCTCATCTTGTCCATCCTGGCTGTGTTCGTGAGCTGCCATGGGACGTGCAAACACCGAGCTCCCTCTCCCAGTGAGGTGAGCCCCGGTTTCTCTGCTGAGTCGATGTCAACTGACGTTTAGCTAACATTAGCATAACACTGTGGCAGCGCAGGGCTAAGCTAGCTAGCACACTAGCTGCGGTGGCTAATTAATGTATATGTTTATATTGTGTGATAAGAAAAGCTTCTTTACTGCGTCCCTTTAAGTTACACTGAAATTTACCGCCTGACACTCACCAGAGCCGACTCCGCTAACGTTTATATTAGCCGGCTGTTGTGTGACATCACCTGTAACGATTACAATGAAATTTGCAATAGTTAGCTAGCAAGCTAACAGGCTAACATGAGACGACGTTCATAGAGTTTATCGTGTTTGATGACAATAAGCAGAATTTGCAGTATCTATTAGGCTCATTTAAAGGGCGAAACGTGAGTTTGATGGAGCAATTCATTCATCAGTTCGAACTGTGCACCTTTAGCCTCAGTTTCCCCAGCAACAGCCGAAATAGCTTTTCCGGTTAGACTTCTTCAGAATAAAAGCACTGTCGTTGTAAACCTTGAGCAGATATTTCGATCGGGCTCAAAATGGACTCAGTTCAGTATTTCAAGTGGTGGAAATGAATAATGATAATTAGTAAGTCATGCAAATGCAAAGTTTAAGTAAGTATTAATATTGGACTTCACCAATATCGTAAACATTTAGTGTACTGAATGTCTTTTATTCCTTATCATTTCTTGGATTGTCTCCTTTAGGTTGTCCATCATGTGTACTTGAAGCCTGAGCGCTTGACGAAAAGAAGCTCTCCTGATGACCTTCAGCTGAAGATAAAGATCATCTACGACTACAGCGTTGACCAGTAAGATTTCACATCCAACCATGACCATCATCAGCCTGTATCTTCACCAAACTCGTCACACATCACATTTGTATAATATGTAGGTCTGACATCACTGACCAAAAATGACATTTGACACAATGACACGACTTTAAAACTGAAGCTTGAGATTTTTTAGTTTCTCTGTGAATTAGGCTCCTGTAGTGACAACGTCATGTTTGTGTGAGTGATGCTTTCTGTCTCTGGCACGTGTGCTCTCTGTCCACAGGCTTCCTGCAGACAAGAGGAGACTCGTTAAGGTGAGTAACGCCTGAGGACTCATCAATAAACTGTCTACCAATGGTTTCACACAGTTCTGGTTATCTACAGATGGTCCTAATGTGCCAAGACAGACAGAAATGTGCCAGCAAAGGCAGAGAAGAAGAAGACTGCTAGCCAGTAAACATGGATGTAAACACTGCAGAATTTAACATCTTTTGAAAAGTCTTCCTCTTCTTCACTGCCTTTTTGAAGAACAGGAAATAGGTGTCAGACTGTGGATTGCATGTGTGGATGTTCATCATTGTAAACAAACAGGGACTCACTTGTGGAAAAACATCACTCCATTGAGCTTCTAGTGGTCAGAAAATCTACAGGATGCTTTAAAAGCTGAAATCATCATCTCATCTTTGTCATTATACACAGAGAGTTTTTGTATTTCCAGACAATTTAGAGGCTTTTTCTCCTGATTTCAGGGCAGTTTACGTCTTCTTTCAGGCAGCCTAGTGGTCACCAGAGGAACTGCAGCATGAAGCACATCTTCAGTGGTCAACATGCAGCCGGCATGGTTGTTTCTCTCTTCCCAGGCCTTGTTTTTGCTGACTCTGTGTGTGTGTGTGTGTGTGTGTGTGTGTGTGTGTGTGTGTGTGTGTGTGTGTGTGTGTGTGTGTGTGTGTCCTCAGGATAAGCTGTTTCCTCAGGCCATTGATTACCTGCAGAGGGCCTTCAGTGTGAGGCACAGGGTGGGGCCTGTGCTGCTCAGCAGGTATGTCACCTGTCCATCTACAGCTGAGGTTCCTCTACAGAACCTGACTTGAAACACTCGTACGAGCAAGCACCAGTGAAATAAGTGAGATTAGAATAATAATACAAACGAGTTCTTGCATGAGGCTCAGTGTCTGGTTTCACCCGTGGACGCTGTTATAAACCCTCAGATTTGAGCCTCATTCATGACACGAATGTTGCTGATGTTGCTCTGTGGGAACATGGACGTTCAGACGACGCCTTACGATCATCTTGTTGCTCTAACCTTTGGTATTTCTCAAAGGTGCCACGCTTTACCTTTTCATACATGCTTGTTTTTTTTCTGTTGTCTCAGACAATGTGCAACCAACCAGTACCTGAGGAAGAGAGATGACCCTCATCGCTACTGCCAGGACGCCTGTGCAGACGTCACCCGGTGTGGCCCCATCATTGTACCACAGCACCACCTGCAGGTCAGCAAGGGCCATGGATCATGTAACGACAGGAGTGAACAGTCTACAGCCTGCTAGCACATCTGTGAGGCTGTATAAGCTAACAATGCTAACATGCTGATGTTTAGCAGATATGTTTACCATGTTCAACATCTTAGTTTAGCATGTTAGAAAATGTAAACCTAATTATAGCTCTAATGAAAAGTCAGATGATCACCAGCGTTATTACAGTTCATCTTGAGGGGAGCGTGAATGTGTGCACACAGTGTCATGCTAATACTTATTGAGATGTTTCACTCAAAACCACAAATCTCAACCTCTTCATGGAGCAAGAGAAAAAGAAAAGGATCAGCAAAGTCATTTCAGACATGATGGCAGGTTTCTGTCTCAGGAACACCAAATAGAGTTTGGTCTGTGAGGAATAACACTCACAACAAGACACAACACTGTGTCCTCAAAGTAGTCCAACCGAACTAGAAGATGTGACTGTGCATCATTGGCTTGAAAATGAAATACAAGATACTCTGTGCTCCAATTACAGCCCTGATCCCAAAAGAGTGTGAAAAGAGAGAGAGTGTCAATAAAACCAGAATCAATCATCTCCAGTCAAACTGCTGACTGACAGCAGCATCAGATTCAGAAGAAGCAAAAATCAATGAAGCCGATGAGCTCAAACGTTAGATATGTTGTCTTTGTGCTGTTTTCAGGTGAGTTCATGAATTAGCAGGTTCTGGTTCACATTCTGGTTTTATGTGAGGCGTCATCATCCCATCAAGTTAATATATCGAGAAGCCTTTGCTCACTCTTGTCTTGTGTGCTTCTCTCCTAGCAATGCAAGGTGTGCAGTGAATCAGGGAAGTCATGTGGCCCTTTGGGGCCCCCAGATGGTCCCGGAGTGGAAGGGTCCGACTTTGTGCTGTACGTCAGCGGCATCACCACAGAGCGCTGCGGGCAGGAGAACATAGTGGCCTACGCTGCTTACTGCCAGCTGGAGGCAGAGCTGGACAGGTGGGGAGGACCACGCGTAGTGGACATGTTGTCATGTGATCAGAAGTCTGTCACAGAGTTTAGACTCTTCAGAGAGTTCCAGGTTTGGCCATGTGTCGTAGCTGATTGTCTTTATCACGTCTCACTTATATTAATTCTGATAACAGGGCTGACAGGAAGATAGAGCTGTGCATCGTCTGCATAAAATCAAACAGTACATTATGTCCATGTGTCTGTGTGTCCGTCCTTCAGACCTATAGCAGGCTATGCCAACCTGTGTCCTGCCATGATCTCCTCTCAGCCTCAGGAGTTTGAAGGGATGCTGTCCACAGTCAAACATGAGATCATTCATGCTCTGGTCAGTGCTGCAACATTTTTCTCAAACCCTGAACCTCTTCTGTCAAATCTAGCTTTTCTTCTTGTAAAGAAACTTTCTGACCGTCTCAGCTGGAGCCATCACAGATAAGGCTGGACTGCTATAAGGAGGCCTCACATTTTAAAAAGATCTATTTGATATGACGATGTTCAGAACGGAGTGTATGCGGATGACTGATGTGGAAATGCAGCTGCTGAAGTTTGACCCGAGTGCTGTTTGTCCTCTGTCCACCAGGGGTTTTCAGCCGGTCTGTTCGCCTTCTACCACGATGATGAGGGCAAACCTCTGACCCCTCGCTTCGCCAGCGGGCTGCCGGCCTTCAATGAGAGGTGAATACAGTTTGTACCAAACTCTACTGATTAGAGATGGTCTCAGCCTGCTGAGACGCTGAATATGTGTCTGTGTGTCTCTGCCTGGTACCTTCACATGCTGGCTGGAGGTGAATTTCATCACTGGAGAGATGGCCTTGTCATTAAACTGGTCTGTCTGTGCTTCTGAAAAGAGCTGATGTTTTTGAAACTGGTGCTTCACGACCAGAGAAAACAGAGAACCTGGACTATGGTTCCGTTTTATTCAAAAGGTAGAAAACCTACACTTCACTGTGCTGAGACCCTCCAAGGCCACTCCCAGGCTGCTCCTATTGGTTAGGCTTGACCAGAGCTTCCAGACCAGACCATCACTTACCAAGCTTGCACTGCCAGTGATGTCCAAACCTTCAACAGCAGCAGCAGCAGCAGTAACTCAATGACATCAAACATTTTCTACACTTACAAAAAGAAGTTGTTCTTAGTTTAATTCTGTACTCTGGTGTAATAAAGAAAAGGTTTTATGTCCTGATTTCATGGTGTAATGTTGCCGTGTTATGTAGGTTTTTCCCCTTCAGTGTTTTCATGCCAGGCCTTTATTAGAAACCAGCTTTTATTTATTCCCGCCAGCTGTTGACAGTTTCAGGAGAATTTCCAGTAAGAATACTGATGCCTTGATCAGTCAGAATCTGCTACAGCTGCTCTACTGTGCCAGCTCTTACCTGTGTGTGTGTGTGTGTGTGTGTGTGTGTGTGTGTGTGTGTGTGTGTGTGTGTGTGTGTGTCAGCCTGGGTCTGTACCAGTGGAGTGATGCAGTGATCAGGAGGGTCAGCAGGCTGTGGGACATCAGAGGAGGAGAGATGGTCCGACACCAGGTCCACGTCCTGGTCACTCCTCGCGTCATGGTAAGAAGTTTCCACCAGAATCCTGAAAGGATGAAAGTCCTCCTCCACCTCCTTCACTGAGCACTTTGTTTTCATGTTCACCTGCTGAAGTTCCTTTGTGTTCACCCTCACTCTCAGTCAGCCCATCATGTATGCAGGTGTTTTCACCTGAACACCACGGAGGAGACAGTTGAAAGATGAAGCCGTAGGCCCAAAGATTGTTACTATGAAAATGAATCCATCTGTAGGGAGACAGTTCCTGTTCAATAATTCATTAATCGATAGTGATAATAAGTGTTCCGTTGTTGTCGCAGTGGTCAGTATTGACGGAGCTGTTTGTGCTCCTCTCTTTGGTTGCAGGAGGAGGCGAGGAGACATTTTAACTGTCCCATCCTGGAGGGAATGGAGCTGGAGAACCAGGGAGGGACGGGCACTGAGCTGAACCACTGGGAGAAGAGACTGCTGGAGGTCACCACGCCTCCTCTGCCTGACTTTGAAATGATCAGTTTGGGTTGGTCCTTGTTTTCATCATCTCCTCTTCCTCCCTCAGAACGAGGCGATGACGGGCTCCCACACCCAGAACAGGGTGTTTTCTCGGCTGACGCTGGCCATCATGGAGGACAGCGGCTGGTACCGAGCCAACTACAGCCTGGCCGAGAGGCTGGACTGGGGCCGCGGCCTCGGCTGCGACTTCGTCATGAAGAGCTGCAAATTCTGGATGGACCGCCAGCGACAGAGGTCACAGTAATTAATACTGTCTGTGTGAAACTTGTCTTCAGACGACGTGTTTCTTCAAGTTTGTCCAGACCAGATTTATTGAATTCATTTACATTTAGATTAAAACATTTGCACTCACTTAATGTTAATTTGCGTGAAAACGTCCAGTTTCCTGCTGCGTGACGACACTTCAGCACTGTAAACATGGCCTCTCAGAATATGCACGCAGGGGAAACAACCTTCAAAATCAAGAAAACTGTGAATCCTTGAATGAGAGAATCAAAATCTGATGATACTTTGTCATATGTGACAGCAGACGACACACTGTGACTCCGTACTGCGATACAGTGCGAGCGTCTCCTCTGCAGCTCACCTGCAGACAAGACCAGCTGGCTGTGGCCGTCTGCAACCTGCAGAAGTATCCACAGGAGCTGCCGCTGGAGTACCAGGTACACACACACACACACACACACACACACACACACACACACACACACAGGTAAGAGCTGTCACAGTAGAGCAGGTGAAACATGTCAGAAAATAATGAAACGTGTCCATTAGAGAGTTCAAACCTTTGATCCAAAACTCAATATTCAGTTTTCAGTTCAGAGAAAAGTTTTCTGAACTGTAAACTGTGATTCTGTGTTTGTGTGTGTGTCAGTATTTTGAGAGGATCCCTGATGTGGCTCCTGACCAGCTGGCGTTCTTCGGCGGCGCTGTGGAGATCGCTGATTACTGTCCCTTCAGCCAGGAGTTCAGCTGGCACCTCAGCGGAGAGTACCAGAGGAACTCGTACTGCAGAGTGTCCGAGAACCAGCCAGGTGACCCTCACACCGCCCTCACTGCTGCTAACGCCGTTCTAACGCCGTGCTAACGCCGTGCTAACGCTGTGCTAACGCTGTGCTGTGTCTGCAGGCTGGAAGTGAAGCTGTGCACCCGTTGACTAAAATTTTAAAGATGAATGAATAAATGAATGAATGAATGAATGAAATGTGTTGTGACACTGTGAATGCTGTCTCCAGTGCTCTCTGTAATCGTGTGAAGTGTGTGTGTGTGTGTGTGTGTGTGTGTGTGTGTGTGTGTGTGTGTGTGTGTGTTCAGACTGGTGGAGGAACTACGGGGCGGAGCAGTATGGGCCGGACTCCGTGTGTCTGTACCAGAAGTCGGCCTTTGTCATGGAGCAGTGCACCAGGAAGATGACGTACCCGGACTGGGGCTCCGGGTGCTACAAGGTGCCGACGACACACTTCTCAGCAGTTTGTAACGGTTTCTTTTCCTCGCCGTCAGACGTCGCTCACGCTCAGACTCTTAAATCGTGTCCAGGTGTCGTGCTCGGTTCAGGGCCTGACGGTGTACGTTCAGGATCGCTCCTTCCGCTGCGTCCGGAAAGGTCAGCTGCTGAGCGTCAGCGTGCGAGTCAGCGACTGGGTTTACAACGGCGTCCTCATCTGCCCCGCCTGCACCGACTTCTGCGACGACTGCCCGCTCCCCCACCAGCTCCCGCCCATCAACACCTCCAGGAGTAACCCCATTGGTCAGTGTCATCCGCCCTCAGCTCACATGTTTACATACAAAGTGTCAGCTGATGCTTCTGCACCCTGTTCCTATTGGTGGACAGGACGGCACCTGAAGCTGCTCAGATGATAGCTGGCAGGTGAACAAAGCCAGAATTTTATTATAAGAAATAATGCATTCATTCCAAAAAATACAACGAGGGAGCTCATTTTGTTATTTAAGTTTGCTGATAAGTTATTTCTGATAAGTTATTTCTGATAAGTTATTTCTGATAAGTTATTTCTGATCGAAGCCGCTGATGTCACCATGACGATCGAAATCTGATCAATCTTTGAAAACTGTAATAGTGCTAATTAGCAGATGTTAGCATGCTAACAAGCTAAGCTAATATGGTGAACATGGAAAACCTTAGCATCAGCATGTTAGCATTATCACTGTGAGCATGTTAGCATGCTAATGTTAGCTTTTAGCTCAAAGTGCTGCTGTAAATCCTGAGAACTGCTAACATGAGAAAAATAGAGTCAACACATGAAGTAAAATAATGATTTAAAAAAAGTAGTAATGCCAATTTAAATAACATTTAAAGGAAAAAAGAAAAAGTAAATTAACAAAATAATATGAGAAATGAAAAAGACTAAAAATAAATAAAGACTCAAATCAAAAAAGAAATATAGATATAATACATGAAAATTTGGATAAAAGGAAGCAAAATAAAGAAGTTATTTGTTGCTTTTTCATGTTCAGGTATTTGATTTTTCTGTCTTTCGCTGTCTTCTCTGGCGTTCCACTTGGATCACCTGGTGTAGATTATCATGGCTGTGAGATGTAAATAATGGGATGTGTCCTCAATCTACATGATCTTCAGCCGCTCGTGAACTTTCTTTGATGTTCAGCTTTGATTATCAATAATCATCGATGATAATTATTGATTATTAGTGATGAGAACTGACTCGTGGCTGGAGAAAAGGCAGCCGTTCAGCTCAGTCTGCTTCCTCTTTCAGATCCCTGCTCCAGCTCTCCAGGTCTGGCCATCACTCTGTGGCTCCTGCTGCTCAACTTGCTCCCCCTAGTGGCCGGACTGCTGCTCTGCCACTGCAGCTGATGACACACACACACATTCTCACACACACACACACACACACACACACACGCACACAGGTAGCTGGACGTTTCCCTGACCTGAACACTCACCTGTCGTCCTCTGTGGATCTAAGCTCCCCTCCTCCTCCTCTCCTTTTCATTCCGATGTTCTTCATCTGCATTTCCCTCTCTGTCGCTCGCTCCTCAGGACCTCCTCCTCCTCCACCCCTCAAACGACCGACGCTGTCAGGGATCTTTGCACTGACGCTCCTTCAGGTGTTGATCTGGTGAGTCATCAGCGGTCTGATCATTTCATGGCTGACAGCAGCGGACTGGACACGCTTCGTCTTGTCTTTTTTTATTTGGCAGCAGAAAACGTTTCTACCCAGAATTCACATCTTTAACTTCAGATCGTCGTCCTTCATGAAAGTCTTTTTTCCTTCTTGCTGTGACTCGAGATGAGTTCTGATCACAGATCGCTCAAACGTTTCAAGACACGACGAACCGACTGAACGAAGCCGATTCAAAGAGGATTTCTCCTGCCGGCCGTCTGCGATCGGCCCAAACACACCAGGAGGACACGTGGACCGCGGCGCCGCTGCTGCTCTCCGACAGGAAGTGGATTATTCATGATGGTTTGTGAGTCTGGATGTAAAGTCACAAACTGTTTTTTTAAAGGCCAGTGTACTTCCTGTGACAGTGTGAGGGTGTGTGCGGTCTGGTGCCCCCTGGTGGCAGCAGGATGTAACTCTAAACTTTATTTTAGAAAGTTTTACCCAGAAAACTGTAAATATTAATACGACACTAACAGATCAGCTGAGTTTAAATCCACGACTTCCAGACTTCATGTGGCGTTCATGAGCAGAATGAATCTGTGGGAGTTTAGAGTGACGACTGTGGTTTAGTGAAGATCAGGTGTGTGTCCATGTAAAGGTCTACAGAGCAGGGGTCAGTTTAGCTTCCACATGACAAACAGCAGCAGCAGCAGCAGCAGGGGTCAAAGGTCACAGCTGAGGTCTGGCATCAGCGTCAGCTCAAATTCAAAAAAGCTTTGGTACTTAAATCGAACGTCTCGGTAGACGTGACGCCCAAATGATCCACCAGAACACCAACGGAGCAGATGATTCGCTGTCATGGTCGTTCTGGAAGCTGCTGTCTGTGATTGGTGCTCTGCTGTCTTATTGGACTGCATGGACAAAAAATAGGAACGTCCCACAGTGTGACACAGGTGCTAAAATGAGCAGAATGAAGCCGCTCACTGTCAGTCAACATGACGTCATCCTCAGAAACTCTGAGAGGATTCATCCAGACTGAAGCTCCAGAGTCCATCAACGTATTTGATTGTCCCTGTGAGGACACCTGGAGCTGGACTAGACCGCAGGTCAGCTGCACTGTCCACACTGAGACAGATCGGCACAAACTCAGCAGCTGATCTCAGGTCAGCTGGACTGATTACAGCAGCAGGACAGATCTGAATAACTGAATCAAAGCCTGCAGGACGTCAGTGGGCCTCATGCTGAAGCACCAACCAGCAGCTTTGATCTTCAGCGTCCAGAGTTCAGGTGCAGTCGTCCACAGTCTGACTGCAGACTCACGGATCTGCCTTCATCTCATCAGCTAAAGTAAAAATGAAGCAACACATTTAAACTCAGCTCTCAGTTCTCCGGCTGTGTGTCTGCAGTTTGACAGCTTTTCCAGCTTTAGATGTTGTGAATCTATTGGTTTATTTTGACACGACAGCCTCTGACTTCTAGACCTCTAGACTTCTAGTCTACGACGAGGTCCAGACGCGTCCAGCTCGGACAGGAGGAGGACGAGGAGGATGATGATGGTTTAATGTCGACTGGTGAAGCTGCTTCTGTTTACCAGCCTCTCACCTCGGATACAGACGAGTCATCGGGACTGTTTGGACTTTGAGACCAATAAGAGGAAACTTCTGATGTGAATATTTGAAGGTTTATGAAAATATGCATCATTAGAGAGCTGATCAGAACAAAACAACCAATCAGTGTGCTGAAACTGAGCTCACAGTCATGGCTGTGAACTATTGACCAATAAAAACAGGAAACCATTCAGTGACCTTTAAAACAGGAGCAACAGGCTCTGCTCTGAAGGACCTTTGACATGTTGATTGACAGTGAGATGAACCAATCGGATGGTTTGAAAGCATCAGTTGAGCCGCCAGCGGGACGCCGGCGTCCTGCTGGGACAAATCTTCCTGTTTTTATTCCATATTTGACCACAGAGAGACGACTGGACCGACAGACTGTCAGGAGAGGAAGAACAAGCCATGAACATCCAAACAGTGGAAACCTGAACAAGCCATAGTTTGATGACGATGATGAAGATTGTTGGTCCTCACGTGTCAGTAGTTTAATGTTTGATGATTGAAAAGCAGAAGCTGCTCCAAACCAGCTGATGTCAGTCAGTTTCATCTGTTGGTTGGTTTTCAATCCAACGCGACTCAAATCAAATGTTTCGTCAGTCAGCGGCGTCGACTCGTGACGTTAGCTTCTGTTTTTAGCTCGAATGACAAACTGATCGATCTGTGACCCTGAAGGTCCACCGCTCCTCACGCCTCTACAGCGACATCAGGCCTGCGTCAGCTCACGTAGAACAAAGCGTAAACTTGAAGCCACGATTGGCTGCGTAGACATGCTAACGACGCGCTGGTCATAGCGCTGCTTAGCTGCGTTTAACAAAATGACGGTCCTGGATCAGCTCACAGGTTTAGCTCTTTGCTGCCTCTCGCCGCGTTGTGCTGAGATGGTTTCAGCAGCAGATCTCTTCAGACCTCAGCCAGCGAACCAAAACTGAAGCTCGAGACACCAACAGGCATCTTCGTCCTGCAGGATCATGGACTAAACGTTTGTCCAGCTGAAAGACACTCGGGTTGTTTTATTACTGACGTGGTGTGTCATTGATCTGAGCTCTGCGGTCTGCACAGTGAACTGCATTATGGGTCAGTTCTGATTGTTTGTAGTCGCTGTGGGAGGAAGCTTGTGCTCGCTTCATTTGAGTTCTTCAATGTTTGTTAGTTCACTTCCTGAAGCTGAATGAGGACAGCAGCGCAGGAGAGATGAGACTCTGTCACAACTTCCTGTTTAATGAACTTCCTGCTAACACAGGCTGATGGTGGAGCAATGGTTCAGGCACCTCATGGCGGTTCAGGCACCTCATGGCGGTTCAGGCACCTCATGGCGGTTCAGGCACCTTGCGGCAGCCGAGGCACCTCGCGGAGGTTCAGGCGCCTCGCAGAGGTTCAGGCGCCTCGCGGTGGTTCAGGCGCCTCGCGGAGGTTCAGGCGCCTCGCGGAGGTTCAGGCGCCTCGCGGAGGTTCAGGCGCCTCGCAGTGGTTGAGCTCCTCCTCTCTGTGAAGACGCTGCAGGTCTGAATTTCTTTTCCACATCTTAAACAACCCGTCGCGTTTGTGGGCGTAAACGAACCTTTGAGTCGATTCTGTCACTCGTACTGTTTCAAAGGCAGTGCTGAAACTTTATTAAAGGATCTCAGTGAAAATGCTGCAGGTCGCTCCACTGAAGCTCTTCTTCTGTTGTCTTTTATCGTAGCTTCACGGTTGTTCTGTTGAGATGAAACAAAACGGCCTTAAAGTGAACTGAAGAGAATCTGACTTTATGTTTTATTTATTTATTGAATCCAACAAATGTAGAGTGTCCTCGTCTGGCGTGTCCTCATCTGGCGTGTCCTCCTGTCTGTCGTGTCCTCGTCTAGCGTGTCCTCCTGTCTGTCGTGTCCTCATCTGGCGTGTCCTCCTGTCTGTCGTGTCCTCCTGTCTGTTGTGTCCTCGCCCGTCGTGTCCTCGCCCGTCGTGTCCTCCTGTCCATCCATGTCTTTCACATGTTTAAGTGGATCTCTGACCTGCTGGTCTGTGAAACACTGATGTTTACAGCTGAAGTGTTTCTGAGCTCTGCGTCGATGCCGTCAGTGTGCGGCAGGCTGAGAGACGATCTGACCTTAGATCAGTTTGACTTCAGCTCAGGCTGACTCAGCTGCTCTGCCTGCAGGAGATTCTGCTCTCATGTTGTTTCTGTGATGAAGATATTTAGTGTGAAGATGACTGAAGCTGCACTGAGTCGAGGACTTTGTTTGAAACTTGTGTGGAAAGTCAACATGTTCAGCAGGATTTCCTGTTTCCTGTTTCCTGTTTAGAAACACTTTGCATCACTCAGCTGATCGTTTTTATTTATTTGTTTTTAGAAAAAGGGCTGCTTTTTAAGACAAATCAAGACAACTTGGAGACATTTGTCAGAATAAACGCTGTCTGTATCCCAGAGACGTCTGTGTTGTCTTGTTTTAAACATCAGGTCATCAGATGTGTTTTATCTGCGTGTTTACAGCTGACTCCTGACCTGTTTGAACATTTCTATCAGTTTCTCACTTTACTTCTGTCACTAATCAGTTCAAATAAGTTTGTTTTTAGGCATTAATGCTGTTTTGCTGTGTGAAATGACTCCTGAGGACTTTTCTGTCTCTCAGGTCAGAGGACAGGATGTTTGTCTCCTGGAGACAAACGTCACCATAAAGTCTCCAGAGTTTAGCGACTAATTAACTCACAGCGGCTGGAATTTCCCACGTCTCCCGCCTGCACCTGAACTGCTCATTACAGGCACATTAACAGCAGCTGCTGATCTTAATTTGTTCTGTTCAATGAAATCAACTCTGACTTTAACAGCAGTTAACATTTATTCAACATTAACATTAATAAACTCACCACGAGACGACGTGTTCAACATTTCACATTTAATCAGACAGAACAGTGGAAGTACACTGAAGTACAAGTACTAATACCACACTGTGAAAATACTCTGTTACAAGTTAAAGTTCCACACTGAAAACATTTCTAAAAGCCTGGAAGTATAATCAGGAAAATGTACTTAAAGTGTCCCCTGTGTCTGCTGTCCTCTTGTCTCTGTAGATCATTGTGTCTCCTCATTCATGTCACAGCAGGATGATCCTGTTGGAGCTGAAATGCCTCAAATGTAGGCTTCACTTGAGTAGACGTAGTTACACTCCACCTCTGGATGTAAAGTAAAGGGATGTGGTTTCACAGTTTCTCCTGCAGTTATCAGTGATTTGCTGCCCCCCCCTCAGACCGGCTGTCCTGCCGGGGGTCCGGCCTGGTCCGCCGTTCCTTTGATCCACAGGAAGCCCACCTGGGTGCCGAAGTTGGTTCCGTCTCTGACGTGGGAGAAGAAGGCCTCGGGGTGGCAGGAGGTGCAGGGCGTCACGCAGGGCCGCTCCGTCGACGTGTCGTCGTGGATGTGTTCAGGCAGGACGCCGACCTTCTGAAGGAGAACTCTGAGGCGGGAGGTTGGACATTTGACAGCACAGCGTCATCATCTCTCATGTGCATGTAATGAGTAAACCTCCATAAATCTGCTCAGAGATCAGTGATAAAAGACGCTTCATCACGTTTGCGAGTCGACTGTCCGTCCACGCTAACGCGAGCCGCTAACAGCTCGTTCAGCTATTTGACAAAATGTGATAAACCAGGAAACGTGTTGCCCACAGCTCATCATCATTACGTTACCTGTTTACATACCCAGAGCATCATGGGAGCTGTAGTTCCTTTGATATTAACAGACAGAGCAGATCTGATCTGTGCTCTGCAGTCAGGCTGAGCTACCTGTTGGCGAGGCGGATGCTGACGTGTGGTCTGGCTGATTCTGGATCAGTGACGCAGTCTGGATGGATGCGGCTGTAGTCCCCCGCGTGATCTTTGTCCAGGGTGAAGCAACACGAACCCACCGACGGCCCCACCGCCACCACGATGTCGCTCGCACGGCAACCAAACTCCCTCATCATGGCCTCCACCGTCTCCACAGCAACCCCCATCAGGGTCCCTCTCCAACCTGAGCAGTGGTGGAAGTTAACGAAGTACATTTACTCAAGTACTGTAACTAAGTACAATTCTGAAGTACTTGTGCCACATTTATCAGACAGCTCTAGCTACTTGAACACCTGAGGATGTTTTAAATGTTCTGGAAGCAAATGAAAGGAATGTCGACCTGCATGAGCGACGCCGATGACCTTTAACACCGGATCAGTGAACAGGATTGGCATGCAGTCGGCTCCCGGAGCGGCTAAAACCACCCCGGTCTGATTGGTCAGCATGGCGTCGTAGCTCTCCGGCTCGGCCTTCCCCAGAACCCAGACGTCGTTGGCGTGGTTCACCTGCAGGAAACAGGCCGACACATCAGAGAGCTTCAGCATGAAGCAAACTGTCTCAGATATACAGAGCCTCTGTTCTCTCTGTCCTCTTTGGTAGGAACGGAGTATTTTGGGGTTTTCGGTGTGCATCAAACGAGGCGGCAGAGCACACAGGAGGACACTCAGTCAGCTGACTCAGCCTGTAATCTTGTGCAGGATGACTCGTGACGACAGTTCAGTACCTTGACCAGACGCAGCAGCTGATGGTGGAAACCAGCGCGGAGGGCCAGACGGCGTCTGTTCTCCTGCACGACGGCCCCGGGGTCCCTCCTGCTCCTGCTGCTGAACAGATTCAAGGAGGACAGAGTCGGGACGTAGGACACACCGCCTGTCCGAGTACTGAAGCCGTGACCGAAACAGTCTGAGAGACAAACAGAGGAAGTGATGCGTCAGCATGTTTCACACCAATGTCCATTCAAAAATCTGTCAATTTAACAGTACCTTGCTCATCAGGAAGTAAGAAGAAAGAAAGAAGAAACGTACTTTTATTATCACATCACACAGTTTTTAGTTGCACACTACACACACACGCCATGCAATTGGTGAAATTTGTCCTCCGCCTCTATCCCATCCTGGTCGTCCTTCCTCCGCGGCAGACCAGGAGCGGTGGGCTGCCATCCGACAGCGGCGCCCAGGGACCCAGTTTCCTTCGTCACCACTGGTCAGGTGGTGATCTTCTTGCATGTTTTTAGTGGGGGTATTTTTATGGAGGATACTCCAGGTGAGCACGGGGAGAACATGCAAACTCCACACAGAAAGGCCCTTTTTCCTCGAGCAGCAGGCACTGAAGGCATGGTGGAGGACACGCCCCCAGCGCCCACAGCGGGAATCAAACCTGGGACCTTCTAGCTGTGAGGCGACAGTGTTGCCACTTGTGCCACCGAAATGGAACTTTATTTATTTGATTTATTAAATTACTATATGTTTATGCACAGCACCACCTTGCCAACAGATCACATTGAGAACTTGAATACTAAGGAGAACAGACAGAGTGAATAACAGCCATTAAACACGCTGCTGAGCTCAGAGCAGTTTTTAAGAAGGTGATTGCACCAGGCCGCTCCACTCACAGTAAAAACAGTCTTTTCTAAATGAGGTTTGGTACCGGGCTCAGCTTCTGTGACCTCTGCGTCAGACCGGGTCATCTGTGATATTATTCTGCCAAAAACAACCAGCGAGCCGTCAGCAGAAGGTCCGTTCTCACTCAGGGACGTTTTTATTTTATTTTCACAGCATGAATACTTGATTTTCTTCTGATCCAGATACTGCGCTGTTATGTATTACTGGCTGAGTACTGCGTTAATGTGTGCAAATTCATTAAAGTCTGTTTGATTTGATTGGTTTATGGTCCTTTGACTCCACAGCTCTGCCTTAATGCTTTTTTTTTTTTTTAATTTAACTCCACATGCAGCAGACTGTAAATACCTTCATGTGTTCATTCAAACCGACCTGGGATCAGTGTTGACTTCAGGACTGTGACCTCTCCCTGCAGGCCGGGCAGCTGCTGCAGGAACGCCGACACTTCTTCTTCTACTACTCCTTCACCAGGTGAGTCCGCGTGGGCGGAGCCGCTGCAGCTCGGACAGGTGAGGCAGTCCACGGGCTTCACCTTGTACTCAAAGGTGTACACGGCCGTGAAAAGCTGCTGCTGGTACCGACGCAGCACGTCTCGGCCCCGCGAGGACGTGTGGACCCTGACGGAGCTCAGGTCCAGCCGGTCCACGGTCTGCTTGAATCGGTACAGACACTCGGCGGTGGAGGCGGAGTCCAGGACGTGCACGGTCCCGAACGAGCTGAGAGTCTTGTCTGACAGGCTGTTTGTGTCCCCCTGACTTCTCCCGCACAGCAGGAACACATGCGCGTCTGATGCGGATTCCTCCAGCAGAGACGCGCCGGTGCATGTCGCACAGCAGCCGTGAACCAGGTCCACCAGGACGGCCTCGCACATCGCAGACAGCCGGGAGGAAAGCTCAGAGTCTGGGTTCGTGGACGCGTCTGCGCTTCTTCACGGAGGTCTGACAGGAACACGGCCGACTAACTCCGCCGACTCCGCACTTCCTGCAGCGGCCGCCGCAGCGTCGCTCCGCCCACACTGGAAAGTCCGACCCGGCCTGTGGAAACCGGTCCCGGCCGCTTCCCCCGCCTCTGCTGACGGACTGGAACCACAGGAGACACAAGGTTTCCACTGCGGCCCAGTTTAAAGAAGGTTTGTGAAATGAGCAGAAAAGAGTGAGAAATGGAGTCTGTTTGAATCCAACTTTATTCAGAGACACAAACAAACGACCAACAAACAGCTCTGAGTGCTCTAATGAGAAATAATCAATAAACAGCTGATCTGTATGACTTCAAACAGCCGATCAGATCACATTATGAGTCAATGGGCCCCTGGGCACATAGGGGCCTCCACCCTCTTACACAAGAGCAAGACCCCAGACTGAGAGGCAAAAAGGCAAATTTATTTGTACAGCACAATTCATACACCAGGCAATCCAAAGTGCTTTACAGAAGCATAAAATACATTAAAATCATACATTTCAAAGAAAGAGATTAGAAGAGAAAAGAAAAATAAAAATAAAATACAATTAAAGGAAAATTAAAAGCAGACGCCAGTAAAAGACAATAATTTAGCATTTAGAATGATTAAAGTCAGTGAGCAGATATATTTACTTTAAGTAAAAGCTGTAGAAAATAATAATGTTTTCAGCCCTGATTGAAATGAGCTGACAGGTGGGGCAGACCTCAGGTGTGCAGGGAGAATGTTCCACAGGTGAGGAGCATAATAAGTGAAAGCTGCTTCACTTTGTTTGGTTCTCATTCTGGGACACACAGTAGACCTGTCCCTGATGACCTGAGAGGTCTGGATGCTTCATATGGAGTCAATAAATCTAGAATATATTTTGGTCCTAGACCATTTAATGCTTTGTAGACCAGCAGTGAGATTTTGAAGTCTATTCTTTGACTCACAGGAAGCCAGTGTAGTGATCTGAGGACTGGCGTGATGTGGTCCATTGTTCTGTGTTTGTAAGGACTCGTGCAGCAGCACTTTGAATCAGCTGTAGTTGCCTAATTGATTTTTTGTTTAGGCCAGTAAAGACTCCATTGCAATAATCCAGCCTAAAAGACCACAAAGAGACTCAGAGCAGCTACAGACGGATCCCTTCGGGTCTCTTTGTGGTTGTTTACCATCACGTTGTTGTTGAACATCAACGTGATGGTAAACATGAACAAATCCAGTCCAGCTGCATAGAACAGAGTCAAACAGAGTCAAACAGCGTGGACTCAGCTGCTTCATTTAGACCCAAAAACCTGGAAAAAGGTATAAAAATACCAGAATTACTTTAAAACACTACACATTTGAGGTCATCTGAAAGACAGAACTTTGCCTTCTGAGGACAGTTAGCAGTGCTGAGACACAGCAACAAGCTTTCAGAGAGAGACAGACGTGTCAAACACTGCAGAAAATATCAGTCAGAGAGTCTCTCACACTGAGCTGTGTTCATTATAAGACACATTTATCTGGACACGTCCACAGCCGCTAACAGCCGCTAACAGCCGCTAACGCCGCTCACAGCTGCTAACAGCTGCTAACAGCCGCTAACAGCCGCTAACAGGTGGTAACAGCCGCTAACGCCGCTCACAGCTGCTAACAGCCGCTAACAACCGCTAACAGGTGCTAACAGCCGCTAACGCCGCTCACAGCTGCTAACAGCTGCTAACAGCCGCTAACAACCGCTAACAGGTGGTAACAGCCGCTAACGCCGCTCACAGCTGCTAACAGCTCACACCCTGTCTGTAAAGATAACAGTGAATATTGGCATTTGGCTCTCTGTTGGTTTTGTGTCTGTTGGTTTTGTGTCTGTTGGTTTTGTGTATCTTTGGTTTTGTGTCTGTTGGTTTTGTGTCTGTTGGTTTTGTGTCTGTTGGTTTTGTGTATGTGTATGCGTGTGCGTGTGTGTGTGTGTGTGTGTGCGACTCTACCACCTGACTGACTCACCTGACGAGCTGGAAGGTGCAGGAAGTTCCCGCTGCTGTTTGCCAGCCGCGCTGTCGTCACTTCATGCTGAACACAAAGAACCAAAAACCCCTCAGAGAGAAACAACATGTCTGCTGATCATCAGCGTTCCGCTGAACACGCAGTTTGTGGCTTCGACAGCTGACTCGATGCTCTTTGGGACTGTTTCACTGGAAGTTCAGGAGGACAATGAGGAAATAATCACTACTGAATCTTTGAAAAGGAAATCCCAGCGTGTGAGCCAACAGGCTGAAAAACACCTGCAGGCTGAAAAACACCTGCAGGCTGCAGCGCAGTGCCTGACGAAGTGTTCACATCTGTTGGTGAAGCAAAAGTACTAATACTGCACTGTAGAACGTCCTGCACTGAACATGTACTTCCTTATGTTAGTTTAGTGAGTAACATGTACTTGAAGCTGTGATGGCTGTGGTCGGGTCGCTGTGTTTTCTTTCCTTCACTCTCTTTCAGCAGGTTGGAGCGGGGAGGAGGCGGGCCCAGGTCGCTCTGGAGCGAGCTTCATTAGACACACCTGCGTGTCACCTGTTAATCAACTCGGCGTCTTAAGGCACCGCACGCTCGTCCCCGCTGCCGGACTACCTCTCTGTCTGTCAGTGGAGTCCGGCCGGCTGCTGAACGACCTCGCTCGTCTCCAGTCCTGCTCCTCCTGCCTCCAGTGCCTTTTGCTTGAACACTTGTTGCTGATCGCTGCCAGCTGCTCGCTCTCACCCTCCTGTCCGGTGGTTTTGAGTTTGATTTATTTTGCTGCTTTGTTATTCTGTTGTTTGCAGTTTTTCTTACTGTTTGTTTTTTTTGTACTTTTTCCCCGTTGTGGTGATTTTGTGTTTTTTCCCGCTGTTGAGCGTTTCCCTGGTTCAGGTGATTTTCTTGTTTGTAAAATAAATAATAATAAATAAATAAACTCTGGTTCTTTTGGTCTCTGCCTCTGGATCCTGGCCTTCCTTAGAACGCACCGTAACAGAAGTATTGGCAGTAAAAGTCCTCAGAGCAGTAAAGTGTCCCCTGTGTCTGCTGTCCTCTTGTCTCTGTAGATCATTGTGTCCCCTGTGTCTGCTGTCCTCTTGGCTCTGGTCTCTTTATATCATTGTGTCCCCTGTGTCTGCTGTCCTCTTGTCTCTGGTCTCTGTAGATCATTGTGTCCCCTGTGTCTGCTGTCCTCTTGTCTCTGGTCTCTGTAGATCATTGTGTCCCCTGTGTCTGTTGTCCTCTTGTCTCTGGTCTCTGTAGATCATTGTGTCCCCTGTGTCTGCTGTCCTCTTGTCTCTGATCGTTTTCTTCGGAAACATTGTGAAAACAGAGAGAAATGTGGTGACGATGAGCCCAAAGTGACGCCTTCACCATGTTTGTTTGGTCCAAAGCTCCACATGATTACAAACACATTCAGATCATTGAGATCATTGAGAGGAGAAGCAGCCAATCAGACATCTGAGAAGATCAAACATCACATGACACTGACACGACAATACACTGATTGATCAATTGACTGTTTGTATTGTATAAACTAGTTTAATTTATAACAAAGAATCCTGATTTGTTTTCATAAATTCATATTAATTTATGAGGTAACGAACGCTGTCAGGTAAATGTAGTGTAGAAGTAGAAAATACTCAAAGCACTCAACATTTTTCTGCACTGTGTATTTTGACATTTTCCTGATTATACTCACGTACTTTTACTTAAATAACACGTTTATTGCAGGAGTTTTACTTGTAACAGATTGTGGTATTAGTATTTTAACAGAAGTGAAGGATCTGAATACTTGCTGCTGTAGTGAGGATTCAGTATTTCACAGCAGATCAACGTGTGTCATGTTGTTGTTCTGATGGCTGATGAGCAGCAAACACTATTTAAAGTTAAAGCTGAGTCTGAGCTCGCCAGCAGGAGGCGCCAGAGATCCAGCTCAGGCTTCAGCTTCACCAGCTTCATCATCCTCAACCCTCCACCACCTGCCATGTTAATGTCCATCCTCCTAAAAAGAGACGTCACAGTAAAATATTCTTCAATTTTCAGATTTCAACACTTTGGTTTGTTTTTATATTCTGTCAAAAACACGTTTTTCTACAAATTCAACAAAGTAACAAGAAGAGATTTTTCAGGTCAATAAAGCACAAACATGTCCACGTCCATGTGCACAAATGTCCACTTAGGACCGGGGGGGGGACATCTTTTCCAGCCTGTCTGACGTCCAGCCTCTGCAGTCCTGAGCAGAGACGAGCCGACAAAATGTTAATTAATATTAATGTGAGTTTGACATTAAAGCAGTCGAACCTGTGACAGAAGTCTGGACTCTGTAACGGCATCAGTGATCAGACTGTGTCTCTGAGTCCATGAGTTCATCTCCTTCATCCAGTCATGTGTTACCAGTGAGTCTGTTTACCTGTGGAATGATCAAACAGGTGTTCTTGGAGCGTTCCACATCTTTCGGTCTGTGAATTCACAATAAGCAGAAATTTACAGAGATCAATGAAGAACATTAAATATATTGACTCTGATCTGTTCTCAGGTCAGTTTGTGTCAGACAGGATCAGATCAGGTGATCACATTGTGTTTTACACAGTGGTTCACTCTCAGCCGTCCTACCTGAAAGGAACACCTGCAGACAGTCCTCAGGGCTGAAGCAGGTTCATCACTGATCACATCAATAAACATTTCTGTTTGTCTGTGCAGTTAACGTTCTCCTAAAAGACGCTGGAGCATCAGACAGACAGTAACGCTCTGAGCTGACTGAACACATGAATAAAACATCTGTCAGGAAGTTGGTGCTCGTTTGTGCCTCTGAAACCTGTCCAGTCCCGGATGTTTGTCTCTTTTCCGTATGAATTTCCCTCTTTGAGCAGCGGACAGTTCATTTCGTCCTCGTCTCTTCAGTCCAAACTCACCTGCAGTGGTTGAATCGATTTTCGTGTGCTGCGTGTTTCAGGTCACGTGACGTGCTTCATGTATGACGAGTGGCCTCGGTGGACGTCTTTTCTGTTTCCTGTCCTCTGTCCTCTGGAGCTCACGGTCACCTCTGCTGTCAGAGCGAGCTGCTGCTGACATGGAGTTCATCACCAGGCCGCACACAGAAGGCGTACCTGCACAGGTTACCACAACACACAGCACAGGCATTACACAACATACACAATACGCACAGTATACATCTTTGTGCACTTTCACATTCAGGGAAAGAGTTCAGCATTGAGGACACGTCCTCTCAGATGTGGTGATAACTGTTTTCTACATGAAACTCTGCTGGCTGCCTTTAAAAACTTCTTAGATCAAAAGTTAAAGGAACAAGAAGCCTGTTGACGTAGAAACTTCAGGGTAGAGGAGAGATCAGACTCCAGGCGCTCGGTTCTGCTCGAGGAATCACACGGAAGCAGACAAAAGTCTGGAGGCAGACAGCTTTCCTGTCAGCGCTCGGTCCACGAGCTCGGACCAAAGTGCTCCTGATGACTGCCGTTTGGTTTTTAGGCTGCGTAGTTTTTATTGTCCTGAGCGTTAACGAGCAGCAAACGTTCAGCGCCGCCGTGCTGAATGAAGCTGTTTACGCTACTGCTGTTTGCTCGGTTAACCGCTCGCTAACGTCCAGTGAAACGCCGCTAAAGACGCCTCGAAACAAGACAGAGAACATTATTCACGTTCATCTGTCTTATGTGAAGCCGTCAACGCTGATTTAACAAGTGTTTGTCGCGTTGTTTGTAGCTGTTCCTTTAAATCATCACCACAGATTTAAAACTATAGTTTAGGCCACACATCACCTCCATCAGCCCACTGGGCTCCTCTGACTGCACACAGTTCACAAGACATTTTTTCTGGCATTTTTCCCTCTTATGAAAACAGACTTTGGTACTCGATAAAAACTGTGTTAGTGTTTCCTGTGCAGAAAAAAATCACTTCCTGCCCTCCATCTGCAGTTCCCACCACAGCAAAAGAGTCATGTGAGCTCATGTGAGAGCAGCTGTTAAAACAACACAGCTGTTAGCTGCTAGCTGCTAGCTGATTCATGGTCCCCTCGGGATGAACTGTAAAAACTTTATTGATCTCTGATTTTTCATCCAGCGCCGCCATCAGGCCAGCATGTTCATGTGTTCAATACTTTGCTTTATGATCAAATACCTGCAGGATCAATGACGTCCAGACTCACCTGGGCTCAGTTAGCATGCTAGCATGCTAAAGTAAGATGGCAGACATGGTAAACACCTCAACATCAACATGCTAACACCGTCAACAAATTGATTCTTATCAATAATGTTTGTTTATCTTATGAGTTCATGGCTAATTTAATCAATCAGTCAGCCTTATTGATCATTTAATATCACAAATCGCAAATGTGGAACGTGCACAGAACAGACCAATCAGATTCCAGCACGGACACTCAGGATGAATTAATTATAGGTTATAGATTGTGAACATATGTGAAGAGCCGGCCTGTCCTCGGTCAGAACCCGGTTCATGCGCTCTCTGTCCCCGCTGTCCCGGGCTCCACCGCTCGGCCGTCGTGCACGGCGCTCTCTCGGGGACGCGCCCCCGGGTTCCGTCGTACCGGAGGCAGCAGCGGCAGCGGCGGCAGCTCGGTGTCACCGGAGCGCCTGAGAGGAGCCACGCAGACGGCAGGATCGTCTCCAGCTTCACCCGCACCGGGATTTATTCACGCCGAGATTCCGGAGCATCTGTCGGATCCCTCCGCGCCTGAACGGTAAGAAGAAGTCCGCTCTGTGCCGTGTTTTTCCCGGTATGTGTGCTATGAGGGAGCGCTCCTGCCGCTCGTCCACTGCTTAACGTGCAGCTCAGTTCAGCTCACAAACACGAGCCCACCGCGGACCAGCAGGGACCAGCAGGGACTGAAGTGAGTCCGTAGACCAGGTCCAAAGCGGCTCCGGTCTGAGAGACAAGATGTGAAGAGTCTGTGCTGTTAGAGAGGATGGAGGTCTGGAACAATGACACAAAGGCTGTGCACGGACCCACCTTTACCTCAGCAGTTTGAAGTGTTCATCATCCTCATCCTCATCCTCATCATCATCATCATCATACTGAAGTGAGCTGAGAGAGAAAATATGAATGAATGAGTGAATGAGAGTGAGTGAGTGAACACACTGAAGGTTTCTGCTGCTGCTTCTGGAGAATCATCAGAAAGTGTCCTCAGCTCTGAATGAGAGGCTGAGTGTGTGTGTGTGTGTGTGTGTGTGTGTGTGTGTGTGTGTGTGTGTGCGTGATGCCCTTCACATCAGTTCACCTTGACCAGCCCTCAGCATCGTGGACAGCTGTGTTCCTCCAGCTCGGACAGAGAAAAACGGGACTTTAAGACATTAAGAAAACATTAAAAATGTCCTGAGAGCTTGCGGAGACGCTCAGAGACACGAACAGTTCGTTAGACTTCACCTGCTCTCTGCTTCAAAGGCTCTCGTGATGCGTTCAGTGGAACTTTATTCATCTTATGAAATGACTGAATGCAGCCGTTCATCAGCCAATCAACACGTCACTAAACTAAAAACAATCAGAGGCTCAAAAACACTCGTGAGCAACTTCAACTAAATCTAACAAGAATATGTGAGAACAAGCGTAAGAAAAGGAAATGTGTGTGTTTAGTGATTTTAACGAGACGGCGCTCTCATTAAACTTCAAAGCTCCACATTTAGATAATCCTTTCTTTTGGTCGTAAACGCTGCGTTCAGGTCACCTGATGGACGGACGTTCAGGACATCTGTGAGGACTAACTGTCCATCAAAGGTCAGTTTGGGCTGAGTTCCATTAAACTTGCTTGGAGGCGTCCATGTTTGTTTGTTTCAGGCAGATTTCAGAGTCCTCCTCTGTGCATTGCATTGTGGGAGACACGCGTCCATCAGAGCACGCTGATCAATGGGCGTGTGAGCAGTGAACGCCTGCGTGGGGCTGTGACGCGTCGCTGCGTCCTCGTCTCAAACCCTTCATGTTTCTGTCCTTTAATTCTTCCTTCAGAGCCGCAGGTGAGACCCTGAGCCTCAGACGTCGGCTCCAGACGCCTCGTTGGCTCGCAGGTGAGACTCAGAGCTGAGCTGCTCACAAACACCCGCACATGGAAACACGTCACCCGGGCGACGGCCTCACCTGAGCGGAGGAGCCGAGTGTCCACACGAGAGACAAACAGCTCCTGACAACGAGCTGACGTCAGACTGATCTGTACTGAAATAAATGCAGTAACACCACAGTGTGAGACATGTATTTAGATTTTTACTCCAGTCAAAGTACTGAAGTATTAGTATCATGGTACTTCATGGTACTACTCATCATGTATTTGTTCATGATGTTTGTTTTTCTGATCTGAATCTGCAGAGTAACTGAAACTACAGTAAACATCAGGGAGTGAAAGCCACAGGACGTCCCTCTGAAGTGTAGTGCAGTAAAAGTACAACGTAGTACAAAATGTATAGTACAGGTACCTCGAAATTGTACTTCAGTGCAGTATCTGATGTCCTGCCTCTCATCGGCTGATCAGGAGGCGTGTTTGTGTCGTTGGTCTGTGACGGCTGATGTTTGTATGAGTAACCTGAAAAATTAGCTTTTTATCGTTGATCAGTAAAACTCAATCAATCAATCAATCAATCAATCAATCAATCAATCAAAACCAAACGGACTGAAGGACGCCGATAAAAACTTTATAGAGACGATCAACAAAAACAACAACGATCGTCACGTCTGACCAGCTGAACACACAACACCTGGCTTCTGTGGCCCGATCAGTGGAAAATAATCAATCAGCAATGATAATCAATCAGTTGATCAGTTAATGAACCTGCAGTGTCAGGGCTGCGATCTACGAGTAGCTCATCTCTGACTGTGTGTGTGTGTGTGTGTGTGTGTGTGTGTGTGTGTGTGTGACAGATGAACGATGGGCTGAAAGTCTCTTTAAAGCTGCTGAAGCTGATGAGTCTCAACCGGAGACGTTTTGGACGTTTCAGACGTTTTGGACATTTTGGACGTGTCACACGTTGTTCTGATACAAAGAAACTCTGAAGCCTCTTTAAAGACAAATAAGATGAAGGTCAAAGTGCAGTTTTAATCGATCAATCAATCAATGATGATCAGCTGGATTTACGGTCAGATTTCCAACATGGCTGCCATCAAAATATCCTCCAGAAGCTGCAGTGAGCTCGTTCTGGTCTTACCTGCTGTGTTTACCTGCTCTGTTTACCTGCTCTGTTTACCTGCTGTGTTTACCTGCTCTGTTTACCTGCTGTGTTTACCTGCTCTGTTTACCTGCTGTGTTAGGAGGCAGGCGGAGGGGGCGGGGGTGGGGTTCCACCCCCTGGTTAAGGAATATTCATGTAATATCACTGTGTATTTCCTGTAGTATTCTTGTAGTATTCTTGTGGTATTCTTGTAGTCTTCCTGTAGTATTCCTGTAGTATTCTTGTAGTAGTCCTGTAGTATTCCTGTAGTATTCTTGTGGTATTCCTGTAGTATTCTTGTAGTATTCTTGTGGTATTCCTGTAGTATTCCTGTCGTATTCTTGTGGTATTCCTGTGGTATTCCTGTTGTATTCCTGTAGTATTCTTGTAGTATTCCTGTAATATTCTTGTGGTATTCCTATGGTATTCCTGTAGTACTCTTGTAGTAGTCCTGTAGTATTCCTGTAGTATTCTTGTAGTAGTCCTGTAGTATTCCTGTAGTATTCTTGTAGTATTCCTGTAGTATTCTTGTAGTATTCTTGTGGTATTCCTGTAGTATTCCTGTCGTATTCTTGTAGTATTCCTGTAGTATTCTTGTAGTATTCCTGTAGTATTCTTGTAGTATTCCTGTAGTATTCTTGTGGTATTCTTGTGGTATTCCTGTAGTATTCCTGTCGTATTCTTGTGGTATTCCTGTGGTATTCCTGTTGTATTCCTGTAGTATTCTTGTAGTATTCCTGTAGTATTCTTGTGGTATTCCTGTATTATTCCTGTAGTATTCCTGTAGTATTCTTGTAGTATTCCTATAGTATTCCTGTGGAATTCTTGTAGTATTCTTGTAGTATTCCTGTAGTATTCTTGTAGTATTCCTATAGTATTCCTGTAGTATTCCTGTAGTATTCTTGTAGTATTCCTATAGTATTCCTATAGTATTCCTGTAGTATTCTTGTGGTGTTCTTGTAGTATTCTTGTAGTATTCTTGTGGTGTTCTTGTAGTATTCCTGTAGTATTCCTGTGCTTCTGAAACGACACCTGAGCAAAGACTTGAGAGGAGATGCAGGTTTCGTTCCAGGTGTCGTGTTCGGTTGGGTTCTGGTTTCTGGTTTGGACCGTCTCCACCTTAAGAACTCATGACAGGCAGTAGCAGTACTAGTACTGTTGTAGTAGTAGTAGTAGTCTTGTAGTCCTGAGTGTGGTTAAAGCTGACCAGACGTCATATTGTCTCCATCCTCCAGACATCAGCGGCTCCGTGTGTTTCTGTCTTTGGTCTCTTTTCACAGTAGAAGTACACGAAGCGACGCCACCTTTCTCCTTCAGTTACTCTGCAGTTTGAATAAACTTTATTGTCATCGTCACTGGACAGAGGCGTCCTCGCTCCGTCGATGTGTCCATTGGGGACATTAAAGACGAAGAGCATCACACAGTGTCTGCTCAGCTTCCTGTCGTGATGTGTGTGATGTCACGGGCAGATGATGGCGAGTGGCGATTCCCACGAGGCGATGGAACCACAGACACCACCCATCATCATCATCATCATCATCATCATCGTCGTCATCGTCATCAACAAACAGCTCTCTGTCGTCTGCAGGCTGTGACATCATGAACTGACATGACGGTTTGAGTCACTGCAGCAGAATCCGACACCGCCGGGGTCACATGGGGTCAGTTTGGTCTGAGGGGATCATGGAGGCCACGTCAGCCGCCACGTCGCCTCAGGCCTGACGGTTGTGAGGAAGGACGAGGCTGATGAGTTGTCACAGGAGACAGCGGACACAAAGCGGCAGCCTCCATCACTGAGCTCAGGGGCTCGGGATCCTTCAGAGTCCTCGCGGTGGACCTCCTGCTGTCTTTGTGCTCCACGCGTCTCATTACAGCGTGCGGAGAAAGCAGCCCGTTAGCTTCCGTAATGCGATTATCCGTCCTCTTGGTGTCCTCTGCACGTTCTGCTGTGCCACCTCACAAACACTAATGACCCCGCGCTGCAGCTCAAAGGGACGCAGCCGCTGACGGTGGAGGCGCTCCCAGATGCGCTGGAGGAATTAGGCTGCGATCCACCGCCGAGGAGTTACTCACCAGAGATGACACCAGGGTGTGTGTGCGTGTGTGTGTGTGCGTGTGTGCGTGTGTGTGTGCGTGTGTGCATGTGTGTGCCCACCTTCGTCACAGTGTGGGGACCCCAGCCTGACGTCCTGGTTGTTCTGGGGACCAGAATCGAGGCGTTTCAGCTCTTTTTGGGGACTAAACGCTGGTTCACATTTCTTGACGTTCTTTTTTAAAAACAGTAGTTTTTGCTTGCGGTCGTGACTCCAAAGTGATTTTCTCTCGTAGTGGAAGATGAGACAGAATAAATCTAAAAACCCACCCAAAGTATGGACGATGGCAGGACTAAACAAGGTCAAAGGTCCGGGTGCCTCTTCTTCTGCAGCTCTGGATTTGTCTCATTTTATTTGCTGTACTGTCTTCACAGAATGAGGACTGTGGACTTTGTCCTTCGTCTTTTACTCTGAAATCACCACAGGAGATTTCTGTGTAGCCGATCAGGACAGATGATCACAGTGACGTGCACCATGCGAGCAGAGAGCGCTGATTTCAGATGGGTTCAAACACATGGTCCTCTCACAGTCAGAACGAGGAGGTTTGGTTTGGCCGAGACAAACGAGGAAATGATCCCAAACTGACTGAACACTTTTCACTGGAGCTGCGTTCTGCAGAGGAAAAGGTCCCGCTGAGCCAGTGGACACACGGTGAGATGAAGGCATTACTGTCGTTAAACGCCACATTAAACCTGATTTTTATTTATATTCCAAACATGAAGTAACACTTTGGAAGTTCACAGATCTGTAACAGCTGAAACGTTTAACTCCAGATGAAATATTAGTCTGACTAGAGCTAAAAACTGAAGCTGCTGTTAATCATTATTAATAATAAAAAACAAAAAACTAAGTGAAAATATTCAAAACCAATTTAACCTGAACTGCAGTGAAGAACGGTGTCGAGCTCAGTGTCTGTCCTCCAGGTGCTAAAAGTACTAATACCACACTGTGAAAGTACTCTGGTACAAGCAAAAGTACTGCAGTCCTGAGCGTGTTTACTGGAGTAAAAGTACATGAGTATAAACAGGAAAGTGTTTCTGAAGCGTTGACCTCTCTGAAGGTCACTGACTCGAGTTCCTGATGAGTTTTATTAAAAACTGTGTGTGTGTGTGTGTGTGTGTGTGTGTGTGTGTGTGTGTGTGTGTGGCAGCAGAATCTTAGAGACAAACGTCTCAGATCAGATGAATCCACCAGAAAACGATCAGCTGACGAGTTAAAGGACAGAGACTCAAAACATGTTGTTCTGTAATCAGGACGGATCGTCCCTTTAAGGTGAGACGTGTTCTGATTGGCTGAGGTCGACGGAGAGTCCTCTCAAGGAGAACTGTGTGTGTGTGTGTGTGTGTGTGTGTGTGCGTGTGTGTGCATAAATCACGTTGAGGCTTCTGTCGAGCTCAGTGTGGACAGATGAACGTGACGTGTTTGTGCTCGTGGAGGAGCAAGTTTTCAGATCCTGCACTCGAAAGACGAACACAGCACAGTACAAATACTGCAGTATGAGTAAAAGTCCTACACTGAAAAGTAAGAGTATGCATGTATCAGCAGGATGTACTTAAAGTAACATGAAGGAACCTCCTGATGTGTGAGTGAAGTGTTCTGTCAGTGTTTCTCTGCTATCTGTGGATTCATGTTCCTGCTCGTTCATGTGTTTGTTCATGTGTTCATTCATGTTCCTGCTCGTTCATGTGTTCATTCATTAAGAGAGATTAAGATTCCTTTATTTTCGTCACAATTTTTTTAACACACAACATGCAGAGTTGAGGAGGGAAACTGCACACGCCATGCATTTTTGTGAAATTCTTTCTCTGCTTCCTCCACGGCAGACCAGGAGCAGTGGGCTGCTAGTCGACCAGCGCCCGGGGACCGGTTCCTTTTTGTTGTCACCATTGGTCAGGTGGTGATCTTCTTGCATGTTTTTAGTGGGGGTATTTTATGGAGGATACCCCAGGTGAGCACGGGGAGAACATGCAAACTCCACACAGAAAGGCCCCTTTTTCCTCGAGCAGCAGGCACTGAAGGCATGGTGGAGGACACGCCCCCAGCGCCCACAGCGGGATTCGAACCGGGGACCTTCTAGCTGTGAGGCGACAGTGTTACCACTTGTGCCACCGTGCCACCTGTGTTCATTCATGTGTTCATTCATGTTCCTGCTCGTTCATGTGTTCATTCATGTGTTCATCCATGTTCCTGCTGTAGATGTTTCAGCTCAGTGAACTCCTTTATCTCCTGTTGCTGCTTTAATCTTCATCAATGCTTCAGATTCTAGAAGATCATCACATGTCTGCAGCGCGGCGTCCTGTGAGAACCTCGTATCTCAGACAAACAGGCTGTTTTCAGCTTTGTGACGATGATTTTCAGCTGATCAAGAGGCTTTTAAAGAGTTTACTGAGCTGAAGAAGACATGAAGGAACTCTTCATCCTTCAGTTCAGCACAAACATTCAACATCAGCACAGCTGGAGATACGAGCTTTTCACTGGACAGGAAGGAGTCTGAAGAGTAACTGAAGCTGTCAGACAGATGTAATGGAGTGAAAGTAGAGTACTTCCCTCTGAGAGAAGAGTAGCATGAAATGGAAACACAAAAGTACCTTGAATTTGTACTTAACTACAGTACTTAGTAAATGTACTCAGTTACTTCTTCACAGTGTACTTTGTTTCATTCGTAAAGCTGCAGATGTTCTTCCAGCTGTGACTGTCAGCATGAACGAGTGAAGGAACAAATCTCACTTCACTGTAAAGAGGACGCGAAGCGATTCACTGATGCTCCTCAAAAAGACAAATTTGTAAACATGCTAACAGATCTGTGAGACTGTACTGGAGCTAAATGCTAATGTCAACATGCTGTCGTTTAGCATGTTAGCATGCTAGCATTCTCTCATCAGCACACAGCACAGCTGAGGCTGATGGTCTCCTCGTTACTTCTGCAGGTATCTGTCATAAAGCAAAGTGCCACTTTGTTCCTGTAAAAGTCTCATTTAATCAAACTGATGACTGACGAGCTCGTTAAGGTGACGTTAATGACGGCGGCTGGAATCAAACTCCGCTCCTGCAGTGAATGGATGAATAGATTCACTCCTTCATTTGTGGCTCTGAGCCTGCTGTCGTGTTACAAACGGCACACCTTCAGTGTGTTGAGGCTGCTGTGCGCTGAAGAGTCTCAGTGTGAGTGAAACTGACCTCAGGTCTGCACAGGAAGCTGCTCACAGAGCCACGGTGACGCTCCATGAACTGAGAGAGATCTGAGCTCTGAATGCATGAATTCATCACTTCATCACTTCAGCCTGTATGAGTCCAGACTCTGATGCTCCTCCTTCACTCTGAGGTTCACCTGTCCGGCTGCGGCCCACCTGCCCTGATTGGTGGAGGCTGCAGGTGCTGCTCAGGCCTGAATGTCCTTCATGTGTCTGTTCTCTATGAAAAATAAAAAATCTAGATTTGTTTATAGTTTTCCTAAAAAAGAATCAGACGTTAGATGAAGCAGTGAAGACAGATTCACCACAACGAACCAGCTCCTTTATTTCTCTCATTGATTAATCGACTGTCTGTTGATGAATTTGTTTGGTCAGCTGACAGAAAATCAATCAGCAACAATTAATGAATTCAATTTCAGCAACATGAATCAGAGAAAAACAGAAAGTCTCACATTTTAGGATGTGGAGCTGAGAATCAATCAAAATGAAATTCTCTGTTGTTCGATCAGTTCAGCTCTGTGAAAGACACACACACACACACACACACACACACACACACACACACAGAGCCAGAGTGGCAACACATCAAAGGAGACTCTCCCATCAGTGAGATGGAGGAAGAGGAGCAGCTGGAGGGGGAAGAGCTGCTGTGACTGAAGTGCTTTCTAATTCGCACAATGGCTTGTGTGTGTGTGTGTGTGTGTGTGTGTGTGTGTGTGTGTGTGTGTGTGTGTGTGTGTGTGTGTGTGTGTGTGTGTGTGTCTGGTCATGTGTGCAGTGATGTGGGGTCTTTTTCTGGCTCCACATCAAGCAAATCTGGTTTGTGCTGAAGCCTGCAGAGCAGGGCAGGAAATGGGATTCACTTCCTGTCTGTCTCAGAGACAGAGACGCTCAGACTGTCCATCGGTGACTGAGTCTCTCTGTCTCAGAGACAGACGCTCAGACTGTCCATCGGTGACTGAGTCTCTCTGTCTGTCTCAGAGACAGATGCTCAGACTGTCCATCGGTGACTGACATTATGAACAAATCATTATGACCATCATCAGTTAATCTGTTTGTCCCTCCAGTGATGCGTTAAGCGTCTGGAGAATCAAATGTCATAAAATAATGAAAAATGTCCGTCACATTTTCAAGATATTCAGGTTAATGTAAGAAAATGAGCCAAAGTTCACGTCTGAGAGTCAGAATCAGAGAAAGCTGCGATGTTTTTATTTCAAGTGATTGAGTGAATTTGTGTGTGTGAATCAGCCTGAAATCAACACACAGCTTTAAATGTCACTCGCAGGAAAAGCAAACATGTGGAGGCCCCGGAGTCCGCCGTGTTTATCAGCCAGCCCAGCTGTTTCCATGGCGACACACATCGGTCAATGTGGGGGGTGAAGCTTCTGGAAGGCCTCCTCCAGAAAGATTGACTCCACCTTCAGATGATGAATCAATTAATTTTCAGCTTTTAGCTCTGAAATGAATCAACAAGGCGTTACTGTGGATTTTACCACATTAGGAATTTAAGATGTGTGTGTGTGTGCGTGTGTGCGCGTGCGTGCGTGTGTGTGTGTGTGTGTGTGTGTGTGTGTGTGTGTGTGTGCGCGTGTGCGTGTGTGTGCATGTGTGTGCGGCTCGCTGTGAATGGGGTGGCCTCCGAGCTTCATGAAGGAGCAGTCTCAAGTCGAACCCATCATGGCGTGTCTCTGGTTGTGGTTGTCAGCGTGCTGTCTGTGAGGAGGTCTGGGTCGTCTGCACGCGTCACATGACGTGATACTCTCCTCCAGTGAAACCATTTTCATTCTTTGTGTTTCAGTGTTATGAGGCAAGAAACTCTGCTCCAGTAATTAGACTGTGGTCTGTCACTGTGAGGCCATTTAAAGTCCCATTTGTGTTGGAGGTGGACTCCGGTGCAGAGTGCTGGGCTGAGGACCGCTGCTGGACCGGTCCCACTGTCCAAACTGGCCGCGGTTCAGCAGAGCAGCCTCTCATGTTCTGTGTTTCGCTGCTCTGCCTTCAGGCTTTTGAGCGCAGCGTGTTGAGCGTTGCCTCCACGATGCAGCTGTTAGCCTGTGTGGTTCGTTCGCCGTCGGCTGAACATTAACACACACGCAGCAGCTGTCTGCAGACGTGCTGAGGAGGTGTAGTCTGCTGCAGACGTCCTCCACCCTGCTGCAGCTCGTGCTTCATCCTGTTACGGAGCTTGTGTTTGCTCTCACTGTGGAAGCTGCAGCACGGACAGAATGACAACACACTGCAGGTTTGTTCACTCTAAACCTGTAAACACGACTGTTTCTCTGACTTTAACCACTGAAGCAGCACTTTCTCCTGTGGGCGGTCTCACGGTGTCTGTGTTTGACTGTGGACGGAGGTGAAAATGTGGACGGAGGTGAAAATGTGGACAGAGGACACACTTGCGGAGACTTTAAATCGCTTTCACACAAAACAGCGTTTTAAGAATGAGACGTCGTGGTGGGGACGTACTCTGAAGACAGGAAGCACTCACGACGTTCTACCACACCATCAGCAGCAACCAGTGACAGAAGACCAGCAGGAAATGAAGAGTCTGCAGCGTGATGTCACAGAACAGCTGACCAATCAGAGCCGAGCATGTAAATTATGTGTTAATGCTTTAATGCTAAACACGCTCCAAAGCCACAGATTCAGAGAGGAGGCAGGCTGTCCTCCATACCTGAGTGTGTGTGTGATTGTGTGTGTGTGTGTGTGTGTGTGTGTGTGTGTGTGTGTGTGTGTGTGTGTGTCTGTCTGAGGGTTTAGCAGAGGTGTTGTAGATAAGCAGCAGGCTCTTGCTCTTCCCATTAGGCTGGCTGAAGAAGGATGACTTGACTTCCATCTCCCACATCCTCCCCCACTCATCACACACACACACACACACACACACACACACACACACACACACACACACACACACACCAGTGTCCAGGGTTAAATGGAGGTTAAGCATCAAGTGTCTGACACGATGTGTATCAGTGTGAGATTCATTGTGGCAAACAAACATCCATTTCTATTGTCACACAGATCTTTGCTTCAGTGGAGTGTTACACATACGCACAGGCGTGTGTGTGTGTGTGTGTGTGTGTGTGTGCGTGTGTGTGTGATCTGGTATGAATTAGTTTCAGATTTGTCTGTCTGGGCTTTGTTGTGGACAGTTTTTGATCTTCCTTGGATGATTTCGCTGCTTCCTCTGCATCAGGGACAAAAACTCAAGCTGCTCTTTGTTCAGACACACTCTATTACTCTATTTACAGTCCACGGATAATATACGTGTATATGTACACAAATTATGTACGAGTGTGTACAGGTATGTGTATACTGGGGACATGGTGTGCCAGGAAACCTTTGTCTAGAGTCGTGGTTAACAACCTTTTTTTGGCAAGCTGCTCTGTCAGAGCTGTGGGGGTGCAGGGGTGGAAGGCTGCTCAGAATAATGTTAGATTAGATTAGATTAGATTAGATTAGATTAGATTAGATTAGATTAGATTAGCCTTTACTGTCTCCACTAAAAGTTTGCTGACTTATTAGCAGCTAACAGCTATTAGGCAAGGCAAGGCAAATTTATTTGTACAGCACAATTCATACACCAGGCAATTCAAAGTGCTTTACAGAAGCATAAAATACATTAAAATCATACATTTCAAAGAAAGAGATTAGAAGAGAATAGAAAAATAAAAATAAAATACAATTAAAGGAAAATTAAAAGCAGACGCCAGTAAAAGACAATAATTTAGCATTTAGAATGATTAAGAAGTCATTGAGCAGATATATTTACTTTAAGTAAAAGCTGTAGAAAATAATAATGTTTTCAGCCCTGATTGAAATGAGCTGACAGGTGGGGCAGACCTCAGGTGTGCAGGGAGAATGTTCCACAGGTGAGGAGCATAATAACTGAGAGCTGCTTCACTTTGTTTGGTTCTCATTCTGGGACACACAGTAGACCTGTCCCTGATGACCTGAGAGGTCTGGATGCTTCATATGGAGTCAATAAATCTAGAATATATTTTGGTCCTAGACCATTTAATGCTTTGTAGACCAGCAGTGAGATTTTGAAGTCTATTCTTTGACTCACAGGAAGCCAGTGTAGTGATCTGAGGACTGGCGTGATGTGGTCCATTGTTCTGTGTTTGTAAGGAGCAGCCGGTGTTTGCAGTGAAGCGCTGGACGTACAAACAGCTCTCACTCTGGTACTGAAGACAGTTTAAAGACGTGAGTCGTAAGCATGAACATTTATTCATGATGGACGTTGGAGATCATGATCTGATCAGGAAGTGACACATCAGAGGCCTCAGGTGTAAAGATGCTCTCAGGTTTATGCTTGAACTCTGTCCTCAGATCAGTTCTGACTGTGCCCTTATGCTCCATTCATGAAAGATGCTGAGTGAAAAATCTTGCTTCAGCAGGTCCTTAGAGTCCCGTCTGTACCTTTCACACCTGCGATCTATGGATCTCAAATCAGCACCTGCCTTATAAACTACCGGCAGATGTGAGGGTTTATTCAGGGACAGCCAGGGACCAAAAGAGATGAGCGAAGTTTGTGCAGGACGAGCTCAGGCGGACGAGGTGGACAGTGGACGTCGTGTTATTGGGTGAGAGACGGCTGACGTCAGATCAGTGTGTTCATGAGCTGTGTGTCGCTGCTGCAGCTCCACCTGCAGACGGTGCCTGTCAGCGGTCAAATCAGCTCAGTTAACACCTGCATACACCTGTCTTCACCTCAGACAGTGTCTTTGCCTCCTCTGCTGCACCACAGCCTCCACCCTGGTGTCCCTGCAGCAGCGCTGACAGTCAGGGACAGTGAGGGATGAGCTTTTATTAAGGAGCAGACTGCTGTGGACAAAGAAGACGGATCATTACACCGTCCAACGCTGGGAACAATAGAGGGAACAAGCTGCCTGCAGCCTGCCAAAACCCTCCGCTACACCGACAGCAACATACACCCTCTGTCTCTGCTGCTCCGTCCTAATGAACATGTCGCGGCGGCCATGATTTCCACTCGTAGCGTTCGGTCTGCTGACTCTCTGCCAGCCTCCAGTGTGAGCTGGGACGGCGACTTCGATCCGCCGTCTTCAGGCTGGCAGCTTCACGAGTGATGCAACAGCGAGGTCTGAGACGGGAAAGATCCAACCGCTGACTCAGCATCAGTTTCTTTACTCTCCTGAAAGTCTGTTCACAAACAACAGCCTCAGGATGTGGAACATTCCCAGGACTCCACGAAACGTTTGAACCTGACGCCAAGCAGATAAGAAGAGGGCGAAGAGGAAGGCTTCAGTTTTTAGTTTAGCATAAACACAGTTTTACACGCTGTTATCTTACAGCTAAAGCAGAATCAGAACCCAGAAAGTCTGAACCACACCCAGTGTTTCCTTCCAGGTGTGGGCGTTGGACAGGTAGGGGCGGGGACTTGAAGACGGCGTCACAGTCGCTGTCTGAATTTTTTGTCTGGATTTCATGTGAAGATGAGTCGCATCACATCAGTGTTTTCAGGTCAATTTCATAGTGACATGAAAACTGAATCTCTTCTCCTTCGTCCTCTCTTCAGTCGGAAAGCAGAAAAACAAACCTGACGTGCACAAATTACAAAGATTACGATGAATTACAAGTTTTATTCTGGACAGAAGGCTGCAGAGAAAAAGACGCGTTTACAGGTTTACTGTGAACGTTTTCTGTCCAACGGCAGCCGAACGCTTCACGAGAAAAGAAAAGAAAGAACGTGTGTGTGTGTGTGTGTGTGTGTGTGTGTGTGTGTGTGACAGTAATGGCTGCTGAGAGCATCTTCTGCTCTGATGGTTTCATTGATGGATGCTGCTGGACAGCCTCCTGTCCCCTGCAGCAGCCACACCTCACACCACACTACACCTCCCAGAATTCAGCTGTCTCTGAGCTCGCCTGGTGGCTGCAGAGCCTGGGACCCCCCCCCCCCCCCCGAGTTTATACCTTATCAACTCGTTCAGTGAGCCCTGGTGTGTGTGGAGGCGTCTGTGTCTGTTGTGTTTGTTCAGGTGTTTCTGTCTGTCTTTTCTGTCCACTGACACTCAGAGACAATGTGTCCAGGCCAGCCATGTCTCTGATTCGCCTGACAGCTCAGAGTGTTTGAGGTGGTGTTTTCCTTCACATATTTCGTGTTTGTTTCTTTGCTTCTCATGGCAACTTCTTGGCTCTGCAGTCGATGGAAAGTTGGGATGAAGCTGTCAAATATTTCCCTCTGAGCTGGAGTCATGTGTCTCCTCACCCGACCCGAGAACGAGTGCAGCTCATCCTGAGAAACGCAGCATATTAACTTTTCCACAGTGGAACGTGTTTGTTTCTACGTCTGGACACTCGTGATATTGAAAAACCTGGAACAACCTTGAAACCTGATCCTCCCTGTTAGACGCTGCGACCACACTCAGCACATTAAATATGAATGTTTGCATTTGAATTGTTCTTTTGTGCAGGAAGTCAGAGCTCATCTCTCAACCTTTATATCTGAGGAGGAAAGTAGCTGAAGGGGCCAGAACACAAAGGTTAAATAGGCCACATCCCCTCTTCTCTTGTGTTTCTGGCCTGCAGTCTGTCTGTGGTTTGTAGAGCATGTCTAAATCAGCGGATTCCAGCGTCACTCCTCTCCTCCGTACGTCAAACTCCAGTTAAAACACAGATTTAATTCACCCCAAAACAGAACAAGAAGCTAAATATTCAACAAGTTATTTGGCTGTAAAATATGTTTGAGGTAAAACTTCTTAAGATGTTAAATATCAGCTGTTAAATGCTTTTCATGCGCAGAGCACTTTGTTTCGCTCGAGCATGTGCAGCACTTCACTGCTTCATCGCTCAACATGTGATTCCAGGTTTCACTGGTTATATCGGTTTTATTGGTCTTGTTGGTTTTTACAGACACGTGTATTAACATTGGCTTTTAAAATGTATTTTAATGTTTGAGGGATTGGACGGTTGCCCCAAAGCAACAATAAAGTGTTCCTGCTGGTTCACAACGTGTTTCTGCTGCAAAGAAAAGTCAGTGATTGCAGGTTCAGAGAAGGTGATTCATTAGATCCTCTTCATCCTGTTAAAGGTTAATAAACACGTGTCTCATCCTGTATTAGACCAAGACCAGGATCTGGATCTGCTCTAAACCACCAGCTGTGAAGATCTGACAATAACCATATAAAGGTCTAATAATGCTGCCGTCACAATGAGACGATATCTCATTGGACGATCTGGTCGACACCAAATGAAATACGTCGTCAGTGAGTAACCACACGTTACCATGTTAATTAACATTTCCTCGTCATGCTGATGAGAAACAGCCAAAACTTTTTCCCTGGTGCAGGTTTGATGCAGATGAAAGAGGCTGAGGGTCGTCTGGGCTGCAGGTCCAACACGTCTGTTTGTCTCAGACGTGAGCACCACAGATGTCCTCCAGTGGACCTTTGTCTGGCATGCAGTTATGAACAACATGAGAGGAGGAGGAGGAGGAGGAGGAGGAGGAGAGAGAAAGATGGGAAGGTGTTTTTTCACAAGCGCTCATCAAAGCACGTTCACCTTATCCCACAAGTCTTTGAGTTATCGTGTTGCTTAGCAACAGGAGAGGGCCAGCTCACGAGTATGTGTGTGTCACTTCACTAAGTTTGCTAATTGGCTGATCGATCGTCCTCTCGCTCTGTGCTGGGATGAAATAACACAGACCCTCTGATCCGGACTGGACCACAGCTCAGCCCCCAGAGGGTTCAGCGCTCTCTGTCCCCGACAGCAGGCAACACAGCGATGCTTAAAGGTAGCTCCAGTCTCCAGCACAAATGATCAGTGCTCATTGATCTATAAATGAGTTATTAGTGATTCTGAGAGTGTCTGTTGTCCACAGCTGCTTCATGGAAAGCTTCTTCCCTGCAGATGCCTGAAGGCAGCATGACTGATTATATAAGTGCTGCGTCAGAGTGACTTCACACACCACCGTCCACTGTGTTTACCTTCATTAACTCACCTGGAAACGACACCAGGCTGCCACAGAGCAACCACACACACACACGCACACACACACACACACAGCTCCACACATACACACACGCAGGTCCGTTATACCTCAGGTGGATGGTGTGTTTCTGTCACATTACCAGGACTCATTATTTGTGTGTCATTGCCTCCTTTCCAGCGTAAGAGTGGTGTTTCATGGGTTTTATTCTTGAGATGCAGGTGCTGCTGTCACTTCAGGTATGACATGATGTGGACGTTTATGATGTGAGAAACAGGAGAGTCATCACAGAAACAGGTGGAGGAGGTCAGACGAAGAGCTTCACCTCCACTGAGCCCATTAAACCACCTGACTCTGCTGCTGTTCACATTAGAGCCGCACGATGTCATTTCCTGCAGAGGCTGCTTATTTATTGGCTCGGCTGTTGTCTTCTGCATCACTGTGATTGAAACCAGTGATATGATTGGCTGAGAGTTTATTTGTTAATCGCCAAACCTTAGACCTGTAGGCGGACTGCACCTCAGCCCTAGTCCATTTGGGCTGCTGCACCTTCGTACATGAATCAGCACAGCAGGTGGAGATGCAGGTGGAGACCTCCACACAGTCTCACTGTAGACCTGCCTCTCTGCATGCGTCGCTCACTCATGCTGTTTAAACAGGGCCCCTCTTTTCCGCATCACTGTTGAAGTATGTACATTTTTGTTGACTTCTCAGTAACTACAGACTACTTTCAGACCAGTCAGTGACTAACTCAGCACATTAAAACTTCAGACACGTCTCAGCCAGTAAAGACTTCAGTCATGTGTAAATGTGTTGTGAGGAAACATCTGTAGCTCTGTCCAATCAGGAGCATCAGTCACATTAACAGGAAGCTGCTGTAGCATCTCAAGCTAGCATGACATGCAACAGTGTCAGTTTTAGAGGCTCAAAGCTAAATCTGTGTAACTGTGGATATTAGTTTTCTCTCCGTGCTCATACATGGAGAAATGTGTGTTTCAGAGTTCATACAGTTTATAATAAGAGGGGAATATCTGATCATGCTAAGCTAACTGATGGTATTTACTCATTTAGTCACGTTATTAGCATGACGTTTGGTAATTTGAAGTATGTGGTGTTACTTTTATGACATGTAGTTTAAAATCTTCCAGCCTGAATCATTAAACAGCATTTATCAGGCTTCAGCTCCGGCTGTTCTCCAGATTACCTCTAAGCAGGTCAGATATTAGCATGCTAACGTTAGCTTCGTCAGTTGGTTCAGTTAGCTGCTGTTACACCTGCAGGTAGTAGGTGTAAATATCTGTAAGAATTCGTCTCTGTGTAAGAGCTAGTTTCAACCTGTTTTGATTTAGTGATGATAAAACTACACGTAGTGAACACTGATGTTAGCATGAAGCTAAGTTTGAACAGCTGCTTCAACCTGCTACAGGTGTACATCCTGTGATAGGCCTCTATGTAAAATATGAGAGATGAGAATTAGTAACTGCTGCAAGAGCAAACAGTTGAATAAAGTCTTTATGATGAATAGAAGCAGTCTGTTTTAAATCCTGTGCAGCAGATCATGAATCTGCTGTACGCATGGGTGGATGACGCTTAAATCTTTGGTGTGAGGACAAAATGAAAAATCATAGCACTCTCATGTTTTACTTGTGAACTTGTCAAAGTGAGAAGTCCTGGTAGTCCTTTTCAAACTGCTGCTAAATCAACACAGATCTGCATCCAGCGTTTTCCTCAGGATGTGAACTGTTGATCCAAGGACCCAGCGAGAGCCAGAAGGCCTCAGCTGCTGGACCTGAGCGAGAAATCCAATACTTTCAAGGCCAGTCAGCCATTTTATTATGAGTTGCTCTCAACTCCAAAAACTGATGAGATTTTTCCACTGGGAAGCCTGTAAAAAGATACTCAAACATTTATTCAAAGGTAATTTTGACCAAACAGACCAAAGCTGCTTTTTATTGAACTCAAATAAACCAGTAAAAACCATATTGTTGTGAAATATAACATCATAAATGTGGAGTGAGTTCACTGGTGAACAGACTCCACATGTTTATTTATATGTCATGTAGAGACAAGCATCTCATCTCAAGTCCCTAAAATATAAAACATTTTTGAAAGAGGTTCAATAATTATGAATATTTTCAGTGATTTACAGTCAGACATGAAAAAGGCACAAAAATTAGGCTATTATATTTCTATTTCTTACATTTTCAGTATTATTTTTTTGAGATTTTTGGCTCCTGGCAGCATGTGGAGTAAACACAATTTAGAATGTGCTAAACAAAGAGGATTAAAGATGTGCACAAAGAAGCTGATTGATTTCATTCAAAGAAAACATTTTTGACTGTCGAGAAGCTTTTCTGTGTTTGTCCAGGAGCCTTCATCTTCTGTCTTCTGCTTCTGTATTTGTTGTAAAATCTATATTCAAACATTAAAATGTTCAGCATGATTAGGATGTTATTTCCATTGCTTTTACATCCATAACTTTAATAATTTCCAAAATGTTCAACATTTCCTATTTTTCCCACAATTCAAATGAATGAACTGACTGTTCAAATTTCACACTTTTTAATGCTTTTTTCATTCATGCAGAAACACCATTCAAGCTGTAAAATGTACTTTTTATATAGTCACAGATTAAGTTTCACTTTTCCATTTTCAGGTTTTCTCAGTGACTCATGATAAAAATCGCAGAATAACCAGAACCGTGTTCAGAATTTCATTGGCTATTCGAAGCGTTAGTCATTGTCAGACTCTGCTGTGGTTGGCTAAATCTTCACAAGTGGGAAGGCGGGCCTTCATTCAACTCAGACTGTTATTGGTGTCTCTGGTTGCTAGGCTTCATGTAGCAGATCGTGATTGGTCAAGCGAGGTGAATTTGAAACCTGAGACTCCAGGGACGAAATGGCGCGAGTCCGTGGACTTTTCTAGAAGTTCAAACATGAAAATGCGGAAGACAATCAAAGACAAGAAAGGAGAAAACATGTTTCTGTGGATTATTCTCATGTTTTGGACTAAACATCTTCATTGCAGTGGATCTTCTGGACCTTTGCGGATGTTTCCACATGGTTTTTGTCAGACTGTTATCGATCTGTGGATCAATGCCAGACATCGGTGAGTTGACTAAATGTTGTGTTTACTTTAGCGGTTGTTTGTCTGCTGTTGGTGTTAATTGAGCCTGTTGTTGTGATCTAGAAATGTTTTGAATCAGTTGATTCACAAGAGTCTTAGCTTTCAAACGGTGTTTAATAAACGTGAACATAGCGTTTGTGTCAATAGAGGTTAAGAACAATGGACAATAATAACTTCTCTCACGGCCCGCGCACGGGCTAGCTAACGTTAGCCCTGCACGAGCTAGCTAACGTTAGCCCGGCACAAGCTCGCCAAGGTTAGCTAGCAGTCCCGTCTCACAGCTGTTAGCCTCACACAGCTGAAGCTTCAGTCCGCGGTTCACTGGCTGATGCTGATGATCCAGACAGACAGCTCATATTCCTTCACACAGTGCCAAACATCTGTCCTGTAAGTCTGTCTGTCTCATGTTATGGAAGCAGTCTGTCTGCATCAGTCTCTACTGTTACATCTGTGTCTCTCAGCATTGATCAGTTGTTCTTCGAGTTTCTGCAGTTAAATTAACACCTTTTTAATATCAGTGTGATGTAATACCTGTTTCACAGTCATACTGCAGAATATATGAAAGTACAGTGAAAAACCAGTAAAATGGCTTGTTATTTTTATCATGTTTTGGTACTTTCAGCATTATATTATGATATTTTTCAACCAATTAAGTTTAAGATTTTATGTAAGTATTTCATCTCAGTTTTTGCTGCTTTATTGCAACAGTTTTTTGTGCCTATTTCATGTTAAATCAATGAAAATATTAATAACTTGAAGTTTTAAGAAGTCTGTTTTTGAAAAGATTGAATGCAGATTTTTAATTATAGTCTATGGCCCCTGTATGAGTGCATTGGGTTTGTTTTTTTTCCCACGTCGTCACCAAACTATATGTCACATGACTCATTGATTAATCCAGAGCATGATCCTGAAAATATTTGTTTGTCGCAGCTCGTTCATGTCGTCCTGTTTTTCACTTTTTAAACCGTTTAATATTGTCAAGCTTTCAAATCTTGCTTTAAAACTTTTTTGACTCTTACCTCGTATAAAACTTCTTCTAAAGCTTCTCATCTTTATAAATGTGTGTGTGTGTGTGTGTGTGTGTGTGTGTGTGTGTTTGCATGCAGTATTGTCCTCCCCCCCGTTGAGGTGCTGCCTCGACATAAATATGTATTTCCTGCCTTCACCATCAGCTCGGAGAAAAATGTAAATTTAACATTCATCTCACTTCCGCCTCCTCCCCATTTTAGGATTGTGTGTGTGTGTGTGTGTGTGTGTGTGTGTGTGTGTGTGTGTGTGTGTGTGTGTGAGAGAGAGAGTGAGAGAGAGTGAGTGAAATCTTTAAGCAGCCACTGAGCCAGCAGGGCCGCAGAGGATAGAAACACATTTTCACTCACACTTCCTCTTATCTTCCTTTCTAATTTTCTCACACTCCTGCATGCAGATGCCACACACACACATGCACATGCATGCACGCACACACACAGAGCGTGGCACACACTGATGCATGCAGAGCAGTACAGTGATATTCAGCTAAAAGGGGGGATGGTTTAAATTTTAATGACTTCTGCAGGAGGAGGCCGTTATTTCATTGGAAACACTCGGGTGCACAGGGCAAAATCTATAATCCTCTTTATTGGAGGGAGGCTCCATGGACGTCCTATGGGAATAGTGCCTGTCTACATCTCTATGTTGAGTGTGTGTGCGTGTGTGTGATGGGGGTTGCTGTGAAATCTCTTTGTTCTCATTCAGGAGTATTTCCATTTGAGCACTCAGGGATAATCAGCTGTGTCTCCTGGAGAGTCTGATGGCTTATTTCACAAATCAATTTGAGTCAAACATGAAAAGGTGTATTTTTCTATACCTGTCCGTGTGATTTATGCGTGTGGCTACGCAGGAATGTGCTGTAATTGGACCTGATTAGAGTCAATGCTGCGTACAGCATGAACACGGCTCTTCATGAGGCAGCAGCAGCACATTCTCCCACTGACAACTTCTAATTTGACACCTGATGTATGAGCAGACTCGGCACACGAGACGCACTCCTCCTCCACAGCTCGTACTGGGAGGACTGTGTTAGCCTTTGACGGCTGTTCAGACCTGTAAACACACAAACACTGAGGCAGTTTGGGAAGTGCTGCTGTTTGCTTTAACTTTAACTGGAAGATTGATATCAGTTTTGTGTGTTCAGCGGAGACACTGGTGGAGTCAACACCATCTATCTCACGGCACAGTTTCTGTTTTATTACATTTAAGAAGAAACCACACGACTCGTATCACTATAGGAACCCCACGTTCCTTAAAGCTGAGTCTTCATTGTCCTCTGGCTCAGCATGAAGTCTACATGAACCTGCAGCGTCTGACTGTTTTCTTAGCTTATTCTGTTATCAGTAAAATCTATGAAAATTACAGATTTGGGTTGAAAAGTTTTAAATCATCCTAATAAATCAACAAAGTAAAAGTCATCATGTTCAGTGTGATGAAGAATGTGAATTCATTTCAGCATCATTGCACTGAGACGCAGAGCTGTTGATGCTTTCACAAAGGAAGCAGCTGCTGCAGCACACAGTCAGACAGTAGCTGAAAGCTAGTTAACTCCAATAACTTTGCTCTGAAGATGGTCTTTTTAATCAGTGGGAGTCAATAATGCTGATCAAGAACTGAGTTTCATGTGGGCATGAAGAGCTGAGGGGAAGCAGAGTGAATGAATCAGTGAGTAAAAACGATGCTGTTTCCTCCTGTATTGACTCATCTGGCTGGTTTGTGTGTTCCAGGTGTTTTCTCGTGAATGCATCACGATGACTCAAACACACAGACACTATTTGTGTCATTGTTTGTGTTAAAAACACCAGACATCTGTAACTTTAAGAATGAGAAACGTGTGGTGGTCGTGGAAGCGTTCACACATTATTCAGGATGGTTTAATGACTGAAAGACAAAGAACAGCGTGGCCTCGTCACTGTTCTGCTGTGGTGACAGCCAGCGGTGGACTGTGACTACGTGTGTTTACTCAGATATGCTGTTCCTCACCTGCCCTCCTGCTCATTGGTGGATCAGTGATGTGTGTTGTTGCTCACCTGGGTCAGATGTGGTGTTTCCGAAGCACCAGAAGAAGCTGAGATGTTCAGTTGATGATTTTCTCTCACTGCTTTCTTCCAAGGTCAACAGAGAACTTTCTTTTAAAATGCTGTCTGTCTCCGTCCACAGATAGTCATTATGCAGCAGATAAAAGGCGCTCAGATGCTCCCTCTGCCTCTCACTGCTGCAGCAGATATACATACTGACATCTCAGCCATTTATACGCCACCGCATCTATTTATATATCTGAACTGAACTCATCTGAACTGAATCAATAACACTGTTGGGCTGCAGATGAGTACCATTATCTTTGCAGGGTGAAATTCATCTGTGTCCCTTTGTGAAGTATGTGACTCCAGAGGACTGGTGGTCTGTGAACAGGGCTCAGGGTTTACTCACCTGGATCAGTCTGTCACAGGTGCATAATGGCCATGAAGGACGAGAGGACCAAAACTGAAAGAAAGCTTGTTTTCACTTCATCGTCAAACTGAGAGCAGGATGCACAGAGCTCCTCCTGCATCTTGCTGCTGCTCATGTCGACCTGCAGCTGTGTGAGGAGGTTTGGTCGCTCTGTCTTCCTCACCCTGTGCACAGGTCTGTGACGCTCATCACTCACAGGTGGACAGGTAAAACACTGTAAATCACAGCATCACTGGTGCACATGTTAAATGTAAACCTGTGTGTTCCTGCTGTTGTTGATGAGCACATCTGGCCAGGTGTCTGGAGAATTATCTAAGGCTCCCTTGTCTTTATCAAACTGGGTCTGTAGTTGATTTGTCACTGAAACACTTATCTGAAACCTCATCACTCTGTTTCATCCCTGTTTTACTGAACATTCAACACGTAGCTGCTGGTTATCAAGGTAATACTCTTAATGCAGAGAAATACTTCATGTTCCAGCGTTTGTGTAGAACAAGCTCGTATGTGGACTTTGTTCCAGGTGTGTTTGCATCTGGATGCAAACAAGAGCCTGACAGACCGGTGAGGGAATCAGCTCCTTCCAGATTGCACCAGGCTGTCTGTGTAAAGCGTTTACCAGCTGCAACATTAAAGTGATGAAAACATTAATGCATCAATTATTATAATCCAATATTATGTATTGTTCCAGCCCCTCCATAATGAGCATAATAATTGCTGCATAATACTTTCACTGGTAGTACTTTAGTAAGTCTCTTCCTGTTCCTGTAGAATGAGCCTCAAACACCTATCCAAGGCAGACCCAAAGTAACATCACAGCTGTTCTCCAGCCTCTCAGAGTACCTGCACGAGTCTCTTTTGAAGCTAACACTCTGAACTTTATCCCCAGCAGTCAGAATCTCTGTGAGTGCAGCTGGTTCTGAGTAATAGAAGTCTGAGCACAGTGAAGGAGAAGGTTTTTATTTCGGCCTGAGTAGTTATTGTACATAGACGCCTGCAGATGACTCTCTGTACCTTATTAGTGAGAAGACACAATGGGACCACATCATGAAGCCTTAGCCTGGTCCACGTTCAGTAGAAACTGCTAACAGTACCACAGAAACTCAATGTACTCCTACACTATGCCTGGCTAGTTACTATATGTATATAGATAGATATCTATACTTATACTCAGGCAATTTATATGTAGGCCGTCTATATTTGTATTCAGGCTGTCTATAATTATATTTAGGCTCTATATCTTTATATTGAGGCTATTTAGTGCATTTATCATTTCAGACCCTGTGCACACTGTTTGCACTGAATTCCTTGATTTGGAGGTAAAGTCCCCACTGAAGGAAGACGTCCATGTTTTTGGAAGTTTCATTGGCTATAGGAAGCACCAATCATCTGCACAGTCAGTTGCTGTTGGCTGCATCATTCAGGATAGAGGAGAATGAGAACATCACGGACAGTTCTAGTTGGTCAGTTGAGTATAGTGACAAGACAAAGATGGCTGCTGAGAAAACATGGACGCTCAGCACGTCTGCTGGCTGATTTGGAATGATAACTCGTCTTCTGGTGGATTACTGCAGATTATTTGACTAAATATTTTACTGGATTGGATCATCTGGACTTTTGTCGGTGTCACCAGTTGTGTTATCGATGGGTGGATCATGAGACTCATCCATGAGGTGCCTCAGGTTTAGAATCACTTCTTTGTTTGTGCTGTCGTGATGGATCGAGATGGTACACTATGGTACTCCTACTCTTACCTGGATATTCTCTATGCTGTTTTCTGCAATGTGCAGCAGGTTTCTTGGTCTGTTTATGTTCTTTTTGTCAAGTACTGTGACGTTGGTAGGAAGCTGCAGAAGGTTTTAAGGCACAGAAACACTGGATCTGCTGACAGATGTCATTCAGATGACAGGTGTTCATTTTCTATGGAGAGCATAGATCTGTGCAGTGTTTGATGGATACGGCAAGTTGACAGACGAGTCATCGTATCTAAATTTGCATAATCAAGACTCATCCTCAACTTCATGTACATGAGTCTGTCCAGTGCGATGCACCAGGCTCACGAACATCAGATGGAACTGTTGAACTAGACGCTGCTGATAAAACATGAATCAAGAGTCTGTGACTGCATTGGCTGTTTGTCACCGTTTGCAGAAACATCGTCAGAAAAAGCCTCAGAGTGGACCTTTAATTTAACACTGACTGTCTGCACTTCATCATCAGTCACTGTGCCATTTGCTTCATATTACATTCGTACATAACCTTGACTGTTCAAACATCCATCAAAGCTGTCAACCTTTTAAACACCATTTCAGCCAAAGTTCCTCTGCAACATGAAGCAGGCAGCGGGCTGTTGGAGGTAAAGTGGGAGTAGCAGGGCGTTTGGATTGCCACTTACAAAGCAAACCAGCCTCTCTTTGCACATCACATCAAATCACACACTCTGCTTGTCCTCATTGTACTTGAGGAAAATCCTGATCGGAGCTATTTTCCGCTGGTACTCACACTTAAACGCAGGCTCGGCCGGCGGAGGAAACGCTCTTCCTGAAACACTGATGTGTGTTCACGCTGCTGCTTGTTAAGCTCAACGCTAACGAGCGTCTTTTATCCCTCGTCACGCTTTGTCATTAGCAAACTTTGTGGTACTTTTCGCTGCTGTGGCTAATGCTAGTTCAACAGATTCTGGTTATTGTGCTGTGTGCAGCTCCTGTCTGTGTTCAACCAAAGCTTGTTCGAGTAAAATGTCACTTACAGTCTCTATGCTAAGCTAAGCTAAGCTAAACTAAACTAAGCGTCTACTGACTATAGCGTCATACTTATCATACAGACATGAGGGGGGAAACAATTTTTCTCTTGGCAGCAAATTTAAAGGTTTTTTAAAACTCTTTGAGCAACATGAGCAGTTCCAGTTTGAGTCTTTAAAAACACTTCAGTCCATCCAAATTTCTGATGCTAATGTTTTTGACATTTTTTAGGCTAAAATGTAAAACGTTTGCTGGTTACAGCTTCTGTTATTTGAGGACTTGATGATTTTCTCTGTTTTATATCATCATTAACTGAATACTCTGGGTTTTGGACTGTTGGTTGGCCCAAACGGCACATTTGAAAACTGTAACAGACATTTTCTAGATGAAATAATCCTGAGATCGACTGAGATTGTTGGTTTCAACCACAAGTGTTTATTTGTGACCGTGCTTTTTGTCCAGGACACTCTTGGAAAAAGAGATTGTTTTGATTTTAGACACACAGAACCACCATCTCAACCAGGAAACCCTCTTTTTCTACTGTTTTCCTCCATTCTAACCGGGGGCAGCTGGAGTCCCTATAAACTCCTTAAGAAGCAGTACCCCGAGGAGCAGAATATTGTAGCCCTCTCCTCCTCCTTCCCTCCCTGCTTCCCCGGCCTGATATTCTTCCTCTCCTCGTCCGGGTGTCATTAACAGTGATTTATAAGAGGGCTCTCTGGAACACGGATGGTGCCAATAGGTGGGATGCAGGTACATCGCCCCGCTGCCGCCGCCCGGCCCTCCCCGCTCACCCTGCTCCTCACCACGGCTGTGATTGATCAACACAAACACAACACAAAGCAGAGGGCCGTAAAAAGAAAACACACAATCAGTGAGTGTGTTTTGTTTCGGCAGACAACAGCCATTGTGTGTGATGAATAGAGAGGCGCGCCTGCAGAGACCTGGAGCTTTATTTTGGAAGGCAGAGCGGCGCTGTCTTGAATCCCTCACTTGGCTTTTATTATTCTGCTGAAGCATCTGTGCCAGTGTAAACAGCCGCAATGAATTCAGAGTTTTTCCAGATATACATTTCAGACTCATTTAGAATTTTTTCCTCCTATAATGAGAGAAGGGAATATTATATTTATGAATGGGGCTCTGCGTGAGCCTCACATGTCTGCTGCAGTTTAAATCCAGTAATTATGAAGGTGTCGGATTTAAATCCTGTTCTGCTGCTAAACACTTTATAAATGGACCAGACTGCAAAGAGGGTTGAAAATTTCTGTCTGCAGCATTCACAGCGAACATTTCCCACAATGTGATGATTATGGTGTACGTGCAGGGCTGGGTAATGTGGTTAATACTGAAGGAGAATGTTCCTCTGATGTCAGTACACATCAAAATATGAAAACAATTCACGAAAGATAATTAAATTCATCTTTGAGTCAGCAGCTGCTCTTCATTATTGATTCATCTGAGCAGTGAGGCTGCCCTGAGCTAATTGCTAACATCAGCATGCTAACATGCTCACAGTAGCAATGCTGGCATGCTGCTGTATACGTTTACCATGTTCACCATCTTAAGCTACCTTTACACCAACATTAGTGCATACGCAGCTTTTTGAAACACGTATGCAAAAAGCAGGCGGTTGACTCCTTTTCCACAGCCAGCGGACGAGGTGGCCTTTCAGTTTTTTTCGTTGTGTTTGACGTTTCTAATGCATCGTACGTTTGGAGGTCAGTGACAGTGTTACACCGTTGACTTTTCTCTATGTTTTACTTTGGTATCTTTTTCAAACTCAGTGCCAAGCTCAGTTTTATAGTAGCTGACAGCTGGTTACATAATGAATCTAATTCAACATGTTAACAGCAAATGTGCATGTATGTTATCATAAGGTAAAGTCTACCCAGTGCAAGCGAAGGGCTCTGTAATATGTTCCTTCTTGTTAAAAAGGTAAAATGTGCTGCAGCTTCCTTTAGATTCATGCAGCCCTCATGAGATCATGTAGGAAAGTAATTCCCCCTCCGACTGATCCACATAGATGCAATCAGACTCTGTAGCAGAGAGGCTGTCGCTGAGCGAGATGCAGATTTATGCACTCATTTGCATAACGGATCAGGATGGTGGTGTTGAGGCAATAATGAAAGTGAAAGTGAAAACAATGAGATTTTTTTCTTTAAACACGCAGGAGACCAAGAAAACAGAAATAAAAGAAATAAGAGCAAACTTTTAAGAAGAAAGAAAGACAAAGCAAAGGTTAACAGCTCACCTGCTGTTCAGGTGTGTTCTCAGTAATTCTGATAAGTGGTGTCATTTCAGCACTTACAGCTCAGCTTCTTTTCTCCACCGTTTATCTTCACGTGCAGTGTTTTCATTTTTAAACTGTGAGTTTGACTGTGATGTAAATTCTGGCTTTATATCCTGTCCCTTTTCTTAAAGTGTTGTTCATAGACTTCAGTGTAAAGAGCACTTTGAGCTAAATGCTAACTTTATGCTAACATGCTCACAATGACAACGCTGTCGTGCAGATGTTCAGCAGGTATAGTATTCATCATGTTCACTGTCTTAGACTCTCTCAAGTCTGCTAACTTTCTAGTTTTGCAGTGCCAAACTGTTGGAACGGCCGAGCTTCAACGCTTCACAGAAGATGTGTCACAGAATAAAAGGTGGTGCTGCAGAGGAGTCATGTGGTTCTGTCTTCAGGTCGGTCGTTCTGAAGGAGAGTCAGTCATCTACTGGGCATGCTCCGTGGTGTCTAACCTCACACAGTAGCAGCATACTGGGACACTGGTTACAGTGTGTATGCAGAGAGGAGCTGCTGGACGCTGGACTGGTTCTTTGTAGTCTGGACTGCTTTGGCTTGGCTTGGCGCTGTCTCTGCCATATGGTCTGCTCTGGCAATAACACACTGTACTGTTCACTTGGCTGAACACTAAACAGTAATTAGTCACTTTCTATTCACGCTGCGCTCCATAACTGTCAACCATCAATTCATTTCATGCTCAGTGTCTTTGAAACTATTTTCTTACAATTAAGCCGTTTAGCAAAGAACAGGAAATTGCATTACTTTAACATCGTGTCATACTCTGCATTATGTCAGGCCGTGAGCATAGCTGACTGCCCGCTAAACCCCTCCCCTGAACAGAGATCGTCCAATCACAGTCGTCAGGGTTTGCATTGTTATTCAGTGTTTCCCAAACCAAAAAGTGCAATGAATGGATTAAACCATGTGCTCTAATGTGCTGCAAACATTAGCATGTCAGGCTAACTAGCCTTCTGTATACAGTAGCCACGTAGGCTAAAGCGTGAAACCTTCTTTTATCTGCGTCTGTCTGAAATCAAGGACCTTCTGCTATTGGCGGGTTCACCATCACGAGTCATGTTATGACTCGTGATGGTGAACCATTATCACCTCAGACTGATGATGTAGGCTACCTTTGAATGTTCACTTGTGTCATGCAGGATGTCAATAATCCCACATCATAATCGGCAGTAATGCTTTTTGAGAACTGCTGTTTAGTTCAGTTTAATTGAACACTTTCAATATTCAGTTGACCGTTTATTTTTCATTCAAACATGCCAATAACTCTCTCTCGTTTTAGTTTTTCAGTGTGATAATTTGCTGCTTTTATGTGTTTGGTATCACAGTCAGTTGAATCTTTGGGGATTAAACAAGACATTTGAAGATTTTTATAGACTAAATGATTAATCAACGAACAAAAAATCCAAGACATTAACTGATAATTGAAATAATCGTTAGCTGCAGGGTGACTTATGTTGAATTTAGCAGCAGGTTTTATTGTTTCCTCATCGTTAGAGTTTGTAGTCAGATTAACGAGCCTGCTGCACCTCACGCTTTGAAGAAGCTCTGTGATGACGTTCACTGCTGATTCTGATTGGCTGATTGATTCGTGTTGTTGTCAGTAAGATGATTGAGGACGTTTGTCTGAAAGAGATTTCTAATCCCATCAGCGCCTCCTGTTCTTTCTTTTCACAGTTTTACTGCTTTTGTTTCTGTTGCTTACCCTTTATTTAGAAAGGTCAGCACTGCCCAGCTGGTGCTGTGTGTCTGTGTGTGTGTGTGTGTGTGCGCGCGCGTGTGTGTGTGTGCGTGTGCGTGCGTGCGTGTGTGCGTGCGTGCGTGTGTGTTTCGCCCTCAGGATGCTGTAAATCACATAACAGTTTTATAGAGCCTCACCTCCTCCACCAGCCTTGAATCCAACACGCTCTCAGAGTCCGTGTTGCTTCAGGCGACTGGCAGGGTGGAGATGATGTCATGGCTGAAACCTGAAGAGATCTGAACACACACTCACAGACACACACACACACACATTTACTCCATTAGGATGTTTAGGACTGATGAAGTGTGTGTCTTTGTCTCCACAGGAACCATTGGAGGTGAGCTGCTGCCCTCAAACTGTAAGTCATACGTTTGCTTTTTCACTTTCTTCACTGATCACTGACACTGATCTTCCTCATGAGTTTGTGTCGTCTTCATCAAGTCAACAGAATGACAGCAGCTGTTAATGATCACTGATCTTTATTCTGTTGTGTTTTTGGTCATAATCCCATTCTTACACCAGGCTGAGTGACTGAACTGTGTCGGTAGCTCTGAGTATCAATCACTGATACGTCTGATCAGCTTCATGGTCGTCTTTACCGACTTGTTCTGCTGATTCTGTTGAATTCATTGGCTGTTTTATTGAGGTAACGCTGTTGTGTGGCTGTTTGTCTTCAGAAAACATGAATATTTCCAAGGTTTGGCTTCTGTTGTTAAATGACAACAGTGGGAACTTTTTAATGGTTTTATTTTAGCTGACAGTAGAGATGACAGGTCATAAGCGTTGGGTCCTCAGTGGGACTCGAACCAGAGACGTTGTAGTTCACAGTCAACCACCAGGATGTCCACAGGTCTTGTTTTTACCTCTCGATCTGACTTATTGATTGATTGCTTGGTTTATTTCACAGAGACTGTGCTTACTGATAAGTAAATGTGGAAGAGTTGGCCAAAAAGAGGAGGGCAAAATTTCACAAGGTTTTGAAATAGTGCAAAGCAATAATAAAAAGAGAAGTAAATATATATCTGAATCTGGATCTCATGTATGGCTGAATGGCTCCTCTGTTACCTCACACAGAGGTCTGTGTGTTCAGGTACACTCAAGCTGCAGGTGAGCAGCAGACAAAAGAGTAGAATTACACCTGAGTTATTTTAAAAACTTCTAAATATATAACATTGATGAACAGAAATGAGTTTTTGGGGTTTAATCAATGCCAGCAGAGTTGAAAGCAGGGCTGCAGTGTTTTTTCTGTGTTTGAACCAACAAGAATTGTTTTCCTCTGTTCTGTGGAGCTGAAAGTTTCCAGAGGAAAATACTGAGAAGTGATTTTTGTACATTCCTGAAACAGATAAGCAACTGTCTCCACTCTTATGTCAGCTCAATGTGGAGTTAATCAGAAGAGTGTGTTCCTTTGTAGTTTATTAGCTTTGCTGCAGCAGATGGAAAAGATGGAGATGGACTGAAGCTTCATGTGACTCTGCAGCACAAACACCAGTTCATAGTAATCTGGTGTTGAACACTGTAACCCTGTGGAGTCTGATCATTTGTATTCCATCAGCTTCAATTGATTAGCTAAATGATGATGATCATGATACGAGCCTGAAGCGGCTGATACACAAACTGTAGGTCTGGACTCCTCTGAAGGTCTGTGTAACTATTTAAAGCGTCACTTCTGTGTTTTTAATTCTGACTTTCTTTGAATAGTTTTACCTCTGAATCCTAAATGAACTGTAACAGAAGGAAACATACATGTCTAACAGACTCTGCCAAAGCGTCAGTACATGAGTATATCCACACACACAAAACAATGAATACACATTTTAAACAGTGTGTGTGTGTGTGTGTGTGTGTGTGTGTGTGTGTGTGTGTGTGTGTGTGTGTGTGTNCTTTTCCTTTTCCCTCTTTCCTCCTTCCTCCTCCCGTCCTCCACCTCCTCTCTCCTGTTCTGCATTCCCTTGTTACTTTCCTTCCTTCACTTCCCTTTGTGGTCTTGCTTTCTTTTCCCATTTCCTCTCCTCCATCTCTTCACCCTCCTTTAGCTCTTACCCCCATCTCTCTCCTCCTCATTTCTCTTCCATCTCCCATTATTCTCCTCTTCGACCCGTCTCACCTCTCCTCTCCTCCCCCTTCGTCTCCTCCTTTTTTCCTCCTTCGTGGAGACAGCAGAGGAGCGCTGGGAGCAGCAGGGCCAGAATTTACATCTTGATATATCAGTTTCCTGCAGCAGCAGAGGCGGTGATGGATGGCGTGTTGCCGGCGCCGCGGCGCTGCCATGAGTTACCGTGGTGATTACCGACCGAGGCGGCTGCTCACTGGCCACTTCATCACTGTGACTGGTAGGGAGGAAGGCGAGAAAAGAGAGAGAAAAAGGAGAGAGGGGCAGAAAAACAGAAAGAGAAGTAAGAAAAACACAATTGGAGAAGAGTGCAGGCGAAGGCAGCGGTGACTTGTTGTGGCAGGATGGAGGAACAGAATCGTTAGAGGAGGTGAGATCCGATTGGAGGAAACAAATTGTCCCCATGTGGAAACTGGCATCGAACAGGAAGAAGACGCAGCAAAAAGGAAGAGGAGGTGAATATGGGGGATTTGATCAGATAGAAATGGAAGATTTTCTGAGGCTTGTATGAACGTGCTGAGTCAGGTGAATAGATTGATATCACCTGTCAGCAGGTGACAGGCTGAGGCTAAAGCTAACAGGTCTGTAGGTCATGATATCATGCTAACAGACTGAGGCGAAAGCTAGCAGCTCCCAGTTCACGATATCATGCTAGGCGACAAATGGTCGTCATGTGGAAAATAGCAAGAAGAGGAACAGGATGTAAATATGGGTGATATTGTTAGATGAATATGACCGTGAACTAAAATGTTGCACATGAACATAATCCAGCAGCAAATATGTGTCCTAACACAACACAGCCTAATTGGGGAAACAAATCAGCATCATGTAAATGTAATTTCTAGGAGACGGTTAACGAGGCTTCAGTCTTTGATCATTTCATCTCTCAGGGTAGCACGAAGACTGCAGACAAAAACACGCATTTGCTGCTTTCCTCATAAAAGCTTGTGTCCCAGGGAACATTCACCTCCAGTGTCTCTCTGCATGTCTCATCCTGTGGTTGGTGATTTCATGTCTAGACCAGCTGCTGCCTGCCATCCAGCTGAGGGAAAATCTGACATCTCTTCCTCCCTCCTGCCCTCCATAAAACCTGAGGAAAAACAGATCGATGCTGGGCAGCGCTTCATTCTGCTGTGGGCTTATTAAAGTGGAAAGTCACAGGCGTTACTGTTGGTGCGACTGCACGCTGTGAGGAAGTGGTGGAAGAAGTATTCACATAGTTTACTAAGTAAAATACCAATACAGCCGTTCATTTAAATGTAGATTATCCCACGTACACAAGCCTCCGTGCGAAGCGGTGACTGGTGGAGGCTGTGCAGCCATTGGCCATTGGCCACTGGCGCAGCCAAGTTCAGCCAATAAGGACAGTTTTGAGGACATCCAATTAATTGGCCAAACTGTTTAACTGGCCGACCTCTAAATGCAATGATGTAAATATACTGCATTACAGGTAAAAATCCTGCGTACAAAATCCTACTAAAGTAAAAGTACAGGCATATTCTCAGCTTTGTGGAGTAAAAGTACAACAGCATTGTCAGCTTCATGCAGTAAAAGTACAGTAGTACTGTCAGCTTCATGCAGTAAAGGTATAGTAGTACTGTCAGAGGTCAGGTCTGAAATGCTGGAAACCACTGGTTCAGTGTTTAATAATGTATTTTAGAATCTTAATGTGAAAAGTAACTAAAGCTGTCAGATAAATGAAGTAAAAAGTACAACATTTTTTCAGGATTAGAACTATCATGTAGCAGAAAATGTAAACACTTGAGGAAAGTACCTCAACTTGTACATACAGTAACTTACCTTAGTAAAAGTACTTAGTTACTTTCCAGCAGCTTCACATCCTGGGTGTTTAGATTGAGGCCACAGAGGCTCTTTGGTGACAGATGGTGGTTTTGGTTAAATGTTAATAAAGATAGCATGTCACTCACCATCAAACGTCACAGCTTTCCACATTCATGAATGAATGAATGAATGAATGAATGAATGAACATCTTCTCCTCATTATGCAGATAAAAAGTGTAATCCAGGCAGAGCGTCTTGAACATAAAGGTCATTTGTAGGAAACAGGGTTGTGGACATACACTCACTGCAGAGCGAGGAGGAAGATGCATGCTTCTTCTTTCCTGCTGGTGAATAATTTACTCCTGTGTGGTTCAACCTTGAGGTGTCCTCTGAGGTCTGAACGTCCACCACACACTGACATTTCTGCTGCTGCCTCATAGAAAACACCCCTCCCCCTCACCTGTGAGGGAAAACATATTTCTGAACATGCACAGATTCCCTCTGTGAACACATTCACTCACCTGATCTTCAGACGGGCTCGTGGTTCTCTGGTTTGGGTGTCTGGGGTTTAAATCTGTCCTCTGGTATGTTTAATACTTCATGGAAGCCGGAGGAGATGACAGTGTCACATCCATGAATGTGGTGATGCAGAAGAACATCAACCATGTTAGCAAACTGTCAGGGACTCCTTTACATGTGTCTCGCCTCTGGAAAAATGTCTTTCATAGACACTGAGGCGGCTTTTTATTTCTGTGTTGGTGTTTACAGCCGAGCTGCAGCAGAGCAGAAGCGACTCACACATCGACTGCAGGATGCGGCTTCACCTCATGTTTGTAGCTGCTTTTGGTTGCAGTAACTGTTGTTTGATCAGATCTCTCAGTGTCACTGTGAGTTTCACTGTAGGCGCGTTCCTCTCGCCTGCTCCTTGGCGGGAAACAGAACCCATGATGAAAAACAATGCAGATTTCTTCCTGTGTAAGTCTCACGCATGAAGACTGTTCCTGTCCGGTAATTCTCAGGTTTCAGTCAGTGTGGTGGAGGCAGCTTGTCCTCTGCTGGAGGACAGAGGACAGAGATGGCTGAGCAGAGGTCGGAGTCGGTGTGAATTTAATGCTTCAGTAGGGCTCGTGCTCGCTAGCACAGAGCACAAAGATATTTAGTACGTAGCCGTGAACCCTGGTCTGGTGTTTAAATCCAACCAGTGCTCCGAATGAAGCAACAAAATATGCTGCTTGTAACGTTGATCTGAACTTGTCGGATGAAGAAAAATGCAGGTTAGTGCAGATGTACATGAACGCGGAACACAATTGGTCGGATTGGTCTGACCAACTAATTTGCATATCTAGATCTGATCACAATTCAGATGCAGTCGAGATAACGAGGACACATTTTAACTCATGATGTAAATGCTTCGTGAGCGGTTACGTGCGACGTCCACGCTCCATCTGCGGTGCGTCCGACGGTCTGCGCGGACTGATCATCAAAACATTTAACTGTGAAGCCTGCTCACTCATGGCAGAAAAATCATGGGAAAATGACCAAATCAGAAAAATCTGAGCAAGTTATCAAAATCAGGCTGGTAAAACGCTCTGCTTCTGAAACGTTTCTGCCTAGGTTTGCACGGCGTGGAGGGCGAAAACAAAAACGCATCGCACACATGGCGTTCAGGAGACGCAGCCGGTCTGGGTTTAAGCAGACATTGATTACTACAGCCGCTAGAGGGCGCTGTGACTCGCCTCACTGGTGGCCCCCTCAGGTGAAATCCTGATCTGGGTTTATTAACACAAAGACGAAGCAGTAAGTGATGCTTTCAGCTCTGACACAGACACGTGTAACGCTGTACCTCATGAATATCAGCTTGTTATTCATACAGAAGCTGATCTGCGAGCTTTTCTCTCCTTTTGATAAAATGATGCCTTTCCACCTCCCACCTCTTTGATCAAGTCACAATAAACCTTTCTGCACATGTACCCCAACTGACAAATTGGCTCAGCTGAGGTGTGAATAGATGCAGAATGTGACAACAGTCGAGCTCCGGCGCTTCACAAAGACTCTCTGCTTACAGGAGGAAGCAAAGGAGGCTTTCAGCGCACAACAGGAAGCGTTATCGCCTCTGGATTTGATGCTTCCTCTGACCCCCCCATCTCTCTCTCTTCTGTTGTCTCATTCTCCCTCTCTCGCCCCTCCCCTGCCCTCCCCTCCCCTGAAGGCATCTGGCTGCTCTTTAATTGCTGGTGTGAATCAGATGAGGAGAAGTTGCTGTCTGCTCTTTGAATAAACGCCTCTCCGCAACAGTGCCTCCATTAAAGAATCACCAGAGACTCATCTCTGAAGGCCTGTGTGTGTGTGTGTGTGTGCGTGCATGTGCGTGTGTGTCTGCGTGTGTGCATGCGTGCGTGCAGCGTGAGGACACTTTTTCTTCAGTGTGTCTCCTCCCGGTTGTGGCGTATGTGTGCGATTTGTTTGTGTATTTTTGTGTGTACCATAAATATGTATGAGTGTGTATACATTGAAGTGTGTTTGAGACGCAGCAGCTTTAGCTCAGAATAGCTTCAGTTGTTTGTGTGTCTACGCAGCACCTTGTACCAACCCAGCTGAATAAACTTTACTGTTTTTCAGTGTTTTCACATGGCACAACGACTCTAAGCTCTCGGCTGAGTTTGAGCAGAGTCGGCGGTGAGGCTGTGATGTCTCGACTCGGCTGTTCTTCAGCAGTAAAAGCAGTGTTGTGATGAAGCTGTAATCAGTCTTTCTTTCTCTGGATTGCTGGTGATTCAGCGCGGAGCTTTGTCTCCTCTGTGGTTGCTGTAGAAAGAAAAAGCGATGGAGGCTGATGTCAGGCTGCTGATTTGAAGCTGGACCTCAAAACAGCATTTCAGCACAATACTGCAATACATAAATGTACTCCGTAACATTACACCTTGGACTTACCAGATTTGTTGGATACGTTACGTTGCATAGCAATAATACATGCATGTGATCTCCAGGAGAGACATGGAAGTCTGTGGACGACTGTGTGGTCAAATAAGACATACATTGACATGTGCATCCGTCCAGACTGGAGCACTCACTTCAGAGTGTGAAGTGTGAGCAGACAGATTTATTGTGGTGTGTTTAGAGTTCAGAGCTGCTGCTGACTGAAACTGTCTGTAGCTCAGTCTGGATTGTTCCGTGATGGTGTTCTCCACCCAGTCACAGCGGAGCAGCTCTGAAGCAAACACTGACTGACCTCCACGCTCAGCTTTACACGGTGATTGACCCAAATGGAGAGAGAATGACTCAGATGTGACATAGCTGTGTGTGTGTGTGTGTGTGTGTGTGTGTGTGTGTGTGTGTGTGTGTGTGTGTGTGTGTGTGTGTGTGTGTGTGTGTGTGTGTGTGTGTGTGTGTGTGTGTGTGTGTGTGTGTGTGTGTGTGTGTGTGCATGCACTACCATCAGAAGGAGAGACTTCCTTTGACTTACTGTCTTTCTTCAGTTTAACTGCCCTCAGTCAGGGCTTGGAAATGAGGGTTAATATACATTTAATTCTCTCTCTCTCTGTCTCCCTCACACACACACACACACACACACACACACACACACACACACACACACACACACA
>JBBMOE010000055.1:2228586-2258573 GCA_037975065.1 Chaetodon trifasciatus | reverse complement strand
CCCCCCCCACCCCCGCTGCCGTCTCCCCTGCCTCTCAGGCCCTAAGTGGATTAAATGGATTTGAAACATGAGCCACAGCCACACTAATAGCATTGCTTGAATATTAAGCAATCCACGGTGGATTGATTCACAGACTAAAGAGCAGCAGTATTGTAACTGAGATGCATGAAGTGCTCTCCCACACCGACACATACTGAACATTATCTGTCTGCTTGTTACGCTTCAGAACAGGCTGCACGCTTTTTAAGCTTCATGGCAACATGTTTGTGCTGGAGCTCCTGTTACCTGAAGGTCTGTGCTGACATTTCAGGTCTTTAGTCTTGATTTTCTGCCAGTGGAGACTACATGATTAATCAACTAATTGCTGCAGCTCTGAATCTATTCATTGAAGGAGGTGTATTTTTATCAAAAAATGTAAAGTATACAAAACAGTTATAGCAGTCAAAGAAGAAGAAGAAGAAGAAGAACTGCACACGCCATGCATATGTGAAATTCTTTCTCTGCCTTTAACCCATCCTGGTCGTCCTTCCTCCGTGGCAGACCAGGAGCGGTGGGCTGCCAGCTGACGGCGGCGCCTGGGGACCAGTTTCTTTGTCGTCACCACTGGTCAGGTGGTGATCTTCGTACATGTTTTTAGTGGGGGTATTTTTATGGAGGATACTCCAGGTGAGCACGGGGAGAACATGCAAACTCCACACAGAAAGGCCCTTTTTCCTCGAGCAGCAGGCACTGAAGGCATGGTGGAGGACACGCCCCCAGCGCCCACAGCGGGAGTCGAACCCGGGACCTTCTAGCTGTGAGGCGACAGTGTTTCCACCGTGCAAGGCCTCTGCGTCAGGCACTAATTGCTGCTTGTCCCTTGCTGATGCAGCCTTTCTGCTGCTAAATTTAGGCTCCGGATAATTGCGAGTCTTTCCGCAGGGCAGTAACCTGATGAAGTGGTAATGACTGTAGGGGAAGAGGAGACGTGAAAACAGAAAGACAGAAAACAAACACTGGAGGTATCGAGAGGCAGCTCTTCACTTGTTAAACACAACAGCCTTTTTTTAACTTGGCATTATTGTACAGCTGTGCTTCTCCTGTTCCACAGGTCTGCAGCTTTTTCAAACAACACTTATTGATGAAAATGATGAAAATGTCATCTTCAAACATGTGCATTACAGAGTCACGTGTTTTCATTCACAGATTTTTTTCAAATCACTTCGAATTGGCCCTTTTTTCAATCCCTCTAAAGCTACGTCGAATACAAAGGCAACAGTTTCCTGAAGTGTCTCTGAGTCCATGTATTAATCCACAGTCTGTGAAACGTGTTGCTGCACGAGATTCACAGTAAGCAGAAATTTACAGAAATCAATGAAAACATTAAATATATTGACTTTGAGCTGTTTTATTCTGTTTTCACTCTGTTTTATTTATTTTTTGGAATAGTGGTTCCAAAACAGTTTCTAAAGTATGAGATCTACCTGGACAAAAGGGCAAATAAGAAATAAAAGCCTGTTTCATATAAAGGCCTGGTTCTTGTCGCAGAAAATATTTAATGTTCTATATGAATTGAGTCAAATGCTACAGCTGAAACATAATAAACTTAACAATAATTAAACAGTAATAGAAAAGAAATGGCAAAGTCGTCACATGTTGGGGGGTGGGGGGTGGGGGGGTGGAACACAGAAATGTTTGACACCTTTTGCTTAATAATGACTTAACTGAGAGATTTATCAAAACGTTGTCACTGCTGTTTTTTTCAGTCACTGTACAGTTACAACTACAATCGATAAACCTTCACATTAAAAGCTTACATGGAACAGAGGATTAGCCCTTTGAGCCTTTTAGGCTTTTAGTGCTGAATTTCCTCGTCACAGTTCATCAGAATTGTTGTGGATTATTTTCTCTCTATCAGCTGATTAATCAACAACCTGCCCTGCACACGACAAGCTAACGCAGCAGCAGCTCGTCTCTGGCCGACTTGTCTGGTAACAGAGCAGAGACTCAGTGAAAGCAGCTGTGGTCTTTGATCAGCCACAGAAAACCTGCCAACATGTTTTCACTTTCAGCAGTTTGTGTGCTGATGGCTATTTGAATGTTAAATGCAAAATGCTACCCTTCTTTCAGTCATCATTATGGGGTCTAAGCTGGCCTGTTTCTCTGGACAATGATTTGATTGGAGCAGATTGGATTTGGTGCCAAGGCTACAGCCCATCTCTGTGTGTGTGTGTGTCGCTGTGGTTAATGGTGCCTTTCTAAAGGCTTTATTAGAAGTAATTTGCTGCAGCGAGCGCTGACTGATATCTGGGCCATGACCCTGTCTCTCAGCTGAAGGGTAAAGAGGGAGTCCCAGTCAGACTGGAAATGGCAGGCCCTGCACGCCGTTCATAGATTAGAGTCTGTCCGCTCTGTGCTGAATACATTGAAGAGCATTGAGTGGTGATAAAGAGTTTAAATTTAAGTACTTTTTCTTGTCATATGCACAACAGTCACAGTGAAGCAATGACGGTTTTCATCTCAGGCTCAAATGCTCCAAAATGTACAAGAAAAGCAGGAAAGATAGCAGGAGTAAAACAGACTGTATATAAAATAGATTCAAATAGAAATGATGTAAATATTACACTGAGGTAGACTGATGTGCAGTAATGAACAGGTGATGCACATAAACATATGTACTGTGATTGTTTAACAGCTTGTAAACAGTAGTGAAATAAATATATGTAATATATATATATATAAACTGCAACGTGTACAGGCATAAGCAGGCACGCACGCACGCACGCACGCACGCACGCACGCACGCACGCACGCACGCACGCACGCACGCACGCACATACTCAACTGAAAACAGTACAAAGTCAATATATTCTGCATGAGCACCGTGTGTGTGACCTCTCTGTGTTTTGACAGGTCAGTTCAGGAGCATCTTAACCTTTACAGAACGACAGTGAACGCAACATTTCAGTCATGAATACTGGAAATCAAATCTGAAGTGCCTGGCAAAAAGAAACAGGCTGACAGTGAAAGCAGCGCAGAGTGGGTGGTGTGAGACGTGATCAGTGCCTGTGGAGCAGGTAGGTGAAGCAGCAGTGTGTAGGCGATGGAAGTTAAGCAAACTGTTTACTTTAGCTGACAGCCAAACAGGCGAGCCTCACAATGTTTATTTAATAAACTACCTCCACCTCATAGAGCTGCGTGATGGAGCTCGATTCATCAGCCAAAGACTTCAGGAGTGTTTCCATAGATACAGAGCGCGCCTCATGAGGACGCCGCTATATGCAGTGTGTCATGATGCATATTCATAATGAATTATGAAATGAGCTGCACACAATGTGTGAAATAGACAACACACACACACACACACACACACACACACACTGCAGCTGATACAACATTCATTGGTTAAAAAGTGCAGATGGACAGCGTGTGTGTGTGTGTGTGTGTGTGTGTGTGTGTGTGTGTGTGTGTGTGTGTGTGTGTGTGTGTGTGTGTGTGTGTGTGTGTGTGTGTTTCTTTCTAATCTTGCAGCTGTGACAGTTTGTGGGTGGATTGTTGTGAATGAGCCTGATGACTTTGTTGATCCTTTGATGTTTTATTCAGCGTCACCATTGGCTCAGAAACAGCCACTCAGCGCTCTGCTTTGGCTTGAACACGCTTAGATATTCAACCTGCTGGTCATCTAGAACTGATAGAAGTGGAGTTTGACATGTGACTCTGGTCTTAATGTCTGTTCACTGGCTGAAGCTGGAAGCGATGACAGTGACGTGTGTTGTTGATGAACTCTTGAAGTGGGACCAGGATCAGTAGTTCAGTGATAAAGTGACTTTCTCTGTTATTTATGACTCAAAATGTTGATTTAGTCTTAAGTTCAGAGGTTAATGAGATGACACCTCTCAGAGGAAGGACTTAACTAATGCCACTTTGAGATTCTGGCTAGCAGTGTCGGCTAACACGTTAAAAATAGCATGCTAGCAATCTAAACTTTAGCATGTTACATGAACATGCTAAATATCAGTTTGCTAGTTTGCAACAAAATGTGAAAAGTTCCATATTAAACAATGACAGGTTAGCATGCTAACATGTGAAACATCTGATGCCACATGTCATCAACCAGCGATGACGGTCATCTCCAGAAGAGGTATTAATTTTATGGTGTGTTTTGGCACATCCAGGCTCCTGTACTGAACTGCTTCATCTGTCACAGCACAGCATGACACGACCGGCGTGTGTTGCCTTTTAGCCAGTATTATTAGACAATCATCATCATCAAATGCTGACTGGAAGTCTCGTTTATCTTATTTTGTCATCAACTGAGCCACAAAAAAGTGTCATTAATCAGTTTTTAGTAAAAAGACATTAGTCAGCGTCCTTATCTGAAAGGGTTTTTGCAGTTTGATGACATTTATGTGATTCAGTGACGGTGGTTTAGGTCAGATGTCGTTTCAGAGGCCTTTCAAGTGAATTCAATTCTCAAACATTTTTTGTTTCTACGGTTTTTGATCCAAAGTCTTGGTGATGCTGAAAGCTCTGAAAAGCTCATCATGTAGCTCGACAGCTGCCTCATGAATGATATTTTTAGGCTACATAAATACGGTGCTTGCTGGGCTGAATGGGTGAAGTGAAGCAGGAAGACATAACTCCCCAGACACGAACCCTTCATCTGCTCACTCCTGCCATCAAAGCCAGCATCTATGGACTCTGAACTCATTAAAGTGGAGTCACGATGTGAAGTGAAACCATTTCAGCCACTAAAGTCTTTGCTCTTCGTGCATGTGGAGTTTTACAGGAATGTTTGCGATGTGAGATACTGACGCAGACACTTGGCCCATCCCTCTGTGATATCTGTGATCATTTATCAGTGCTCTGTTGAGAAGGGGACTTCCCTGTGTGTCTCTGAAGATGAAATGTCTACAGATGTCCATCAGGGACTGCTGCCATGCCCGATCAACATTTTTAACACAGATGGAATTTGTGGAATATCCCCAAACAAACTTTAATGAACAAGAACTCTGTGTCTGAAATGAGCAGAGGAGCATGAAGTTTTTATTCTCATTGAAGGGAATCCTGAGCAGCATGTGGGACTGATCAGGACCATGTGTCTGCTCTTAACGAGCTCAAACCAAATCCTCTGCCGCTGATGAAACTCATCGAGAAACCACAGCCAGGTTCTCACAAGTGTTTTCCTTTAAAGCTTCAGTGGTCACTGTTTGGCCACTAGGATGTGAAGGAAATCCAACAGAAGCAAAGGAAAGTGCTGTTGAAAGGTCAGCGACATGTAGATGTTATCCAGGTACGTTGAGCTTCGGCTTAACTAACCGTTGTTTCCACTGTGGCTCGATCTGTCCATTCTTTCTCCGTTTCAGTTCATCGTTTGATCGATGAAAATGGTGAAAAAAGTCCTAAAACCCAAGAGGATGTCTCAAATGCTTTGTTTTGTCCAAAACCCAAAGTTATTCAGTTTACTGTCACAGACAGACAGAATACTTCTTTTTGACTTTTGGTCTTAAGAGCTTACTCAAACCATTTAATCGATCATCAGAATAGCTGGAGGTTAATTTAAGAGGTGCCAGCCACTCACTTAGTTGTTGCAGCTCTAATTTAGGTATTCTCTCATGAATCCCATCTTTTAGCCTCTATTTATTTACATTTTGCCAATTTATCTCCACTAAGTGCTGAATTAGCTGTTAGCAGCTCCTGTTAGCAGTGTACCCATGGATGTTAAGACAGCTGGACCTCAGTGGACCACACTGATACTGACAGTCACAAGGATCATCTGTCTCCTGTGACTGTCCACACAGACTTGTGGACATGTGTTTGATGGACGTAGAGATTATTTCCTCAGGCAGTGTTAGTCACACTGAAACAGTACGTGTATCATCTAAAGATATGTAAACCATTCCTGTTCAGATCCACGACCCAGTGCCTCCATAGTTCTCGTCTTTGGACCTCAGATACAGAAGAATCTGTCATCAGCACTGTCAGCAGGTGGCGCTGCAGCAGTGATTCATTTAAATCTGAGCACACAAACGTGAGCCACATATTTTAGATCTGGTGTGACTTACGCTCCAGAGGATATCGTTATCTCCGAAGGAAAAATAAATAAATGTTCAAGAATCTGCAGAGAAAATCCTGATGGATGATGAAGACTCCAGAGGCTGAAGTTTTCTCCTCTGTCCACAGAATCCAGTGACAGTCTGTAAATTCACCAGTTCACTGCAAACAGGAAGGATGTGCAGGGTAAAAGAACGGCGACTCAGAAGAGAAGCATTAGTGTGTTTAGGCCCGCGGTGTGAGACTTCCTCTGCAGTCTGATGTGCTCTGACGCTCCGTGAACGTGTGAAACCTCGTGAACGTGAGCAGTCATGTGACAGTGAAGGCTTCATATTTCTGCATGTGTTGCTTCTTTACTGGAAGCACGAATGTGACTTACCAGAAAAGATGCCGCTGTTATCAGAAGAGTCTGATTGGCCGGGGCAGTATTATGGTATGTGTGTGTGTGTGTCTTTAGGCCTGTGTCTGTGTGTGTGTGTGTGTGTGTGTGTGTGTGTGTGTGTGTGTGTGTGTGTGTGTGTGTGTGTGTCGACATGTATAAGAGCACATCCCCAAACGCATCCAGCTCTCCCACTGTGTGTCCATGAGTGTGTTCGCTGCACGTTTATCAGTGTGTTTGTGTCCAACGGAGCATTTCTCTGCATGAAAATATGAGTGTGTGCATGTGCATGTGTGTGCGTGCCCACCCCCTGATGGCGCTGTGTGTGTGAATGATTCAGAGATGTCAAGTGAGCTCATGAATAATAAACAGGACATGCATTCAGCTGTGAATATTTCATGATGCGTGAAAGTGAGCAGAAACACTATCGTCCAGTTGAGATGGAGAGATGGATGGAGGAATGCAAGAGGGAAAAAAGGACGAGTTGGTGGATGAAGAATAACCGAGGTCAGGTCCTCTGTGTTTTCACCCACCTCAGATGAACACATGAACAGTTACTCACAGATAACAATGAAAAGAGCAAGTGAACAAGCAGTGAGAGCTTCAGCGTTGTTCTTCACTCAGAGGACAGCAGCTCTGTGAGGCTGCACGCATTGTTAGATTAAACCAGCCTTTTCCTACTTCCTAGGTCTATGACTAATAATCAGTGTGTGGTTGTATCTCCTGGTCATCTTTCAGAGTCTCTGAGCTGTTTTCAGTTCCAGCAAAGAGACTTTTCTCCTCTAAACTTCTCTCATTTCGTTTCAGTAACAATATTTCACTCAAAATCAAAGATGAGAGAAAAGTCCAGAAAATGAAACCAGGTTTGTTTTTTCTTCTTTCCCATCAATCAGCTGACGACCCCTCAGAATGATCTGCTGACCCTTTGGAGGGGCCCGACCCTTACGTTGGGCCCCACTGGCCTAAACTAACAGTACATGAAGTATTTGAAGTAGCTCCACCTGCAGCAGCTCCAGCAGTAACATGCTGCTCTGACACTGAAGCTTCAGTCTGAACAGACTGCTGAACTGAGATCAGACACAGGAGACACTTTACTGCACACACAGTACTTTTACTGCATAAAGCTGAATATACTTCTGTACTTCTACTGCATCAAGCTGACTATACTACTGTACTTTTACTGCATGAAGAAGCGTTCAAGTAATCAGACTTTTTGTTGTGGTGACTTTGGACTCATGACCTCAGCGTTTCTGAGCCACTGGCCTGTGAACAGGAAGTTGACGAAGAGGAGAAGAAGAGCAAGGTGGAGTCGATGTGAAGGGAAATAGCTGCGACGTGAAGAAAAGCAGCAGTGTGGCCCGTCAGCACTGTGAGCTGCTGCAGAGAGAGAGAGCAAATCACAGACGAGGAAGTCGTTCAGTCTGAGGTGGTACATGGCCAGTGTGTGCGTGTGTGTGTGCGTGCGTGCGTGCGTGTGTGCGTATCACATACTTTACAAACACAAATACACACAACAGCACACATCCAGTAGATACACAAATACTAAAGTGTATAATCAAACACACACACACACACACAGAAGCATCAACAAAGGGTGAACGAGAACGAAGTGGAGTGAAGAGACAGTTAATGCAGACAGAACAGTGTGTGTGCGTGCGTGCGTGCGTGCGTGCGTGCGTGCGTGCGTGTGTGTGTATGTATATGTATGTTTAGATTTCCAGTAACGTCTGCTGTGGACCATTAAACATGTGACTCTTACCTGGATAAAGTGTGTGTGTGTGTGTGTGTGTGTGTGTGTGTGTGTGTGTGTGTGTGTGTGTGTGTGTGTGTGTGTGTGTGTGTGTGTCGGGGGGGATGGTAGCTGCTCTACCATCTCCTTGTCATACTTTACATAAGCCTCGAATCAACCTAATTTCTCTGTTTCCCTGCCGGGCTCGTGCTCGTGCTCGTGCTCGTGCTCGTGCTCGTGCTCGTGCTCGTGCTCGTGCTCGTGCTCGTGCTCGTGCTCGTGCTCGGGCTCGGGCTCGTGCTCGTGCTCGTGCTCGTGCTCGTGCTCGTGCTCGTGCTCGTGCAGGACTGAGAGCATGTAGCAGAGAATTCAGGAAACCTGGTTTCATATCAGATAAATCAGGATTAAAATCAAATGATCAGGATTTCACCCCTCATACAGACAGATTTGTTCTTCATCAGTACAGATGAGTGATTTCAATGAACGTGTAGTTTGTTGTGAGGCTGCTGTTTGAAGAAATGGTTCATCCTCTGTGGAGCATGAATCTGCTCAGTAAATTTAGACAGTCCATCCAATAAGTTCTGAAATACAAGGTTTACAAGTCAATGTGACAGCGTGACCGAGAGAAAATGTTCACCAGAAACATTCTGACTCGACCTCTGGAGATCATGAATATCAACACACACTTAATTTTAATCAAGAAGCCGGTTTGTAAGCCAAAGTGTGTTTGACCTGAAAATGGTGCCAGACTGCTGCCCTCCTCTGGAGACCATGATTGTTTATCCCAAATAGAAATGTGACCAGCAGCTGTTCAGATATCTTCCTCTCTACAGTGTTGGATGTACAGATTGACTTCAACACTTGAGCTTTTATCCTCCTGCGCTGAGCTAACAGCTCTGCAGTCTGCCTCCTGAATGCACACAAACCAGAGACTGCAGGGACATAAGAGAAAGAACCAGAGTTTCTGCTGAGCTCAGGTTTCTTTCAGAGGCTGAGCTGATCACAAACACACACTAACACTCACTCACACACACACACACACACACACACACACACACACACACACTGCAAGCTAGCTCACAGCTAACGTCTGCACAGGCGCTACATCACCTTTAGCTGAATAACCACAAACGGTCCAGAAGGTCGACTTCATGCAAATGACAGACGGTGAATAGACACTTTAGATTCTGTGTACACACACCTCAGTGTTCACCATCTTCACCATCTTAGCTTAGTGTGTTAGCATGCTAGCATTTATCAGTTAGCACTAAATGCAGTGCAGCTGAAGCTGATGGGAGCGTCCTTCCTTCTGCAGGTATTTGGTCATAAATTAAAATATTGGACACATAAACATGTTGACCTGATGAAAAGTCAGAGGATCAATAAAGTTATTACAGTTCATCCTGAGGGGAGCACGAGCCTCTCAACACATCTCATCACAATCATCCTGCAACTGTTGAGATGTTTCAGTCTGGACCAAAGTGGTGGACAGACGGACAGTAACGTTTCGAGAGCCGCTAAGCTAATGTGGCTAAACTCTTTTCTATGCAAGATAAATCTTTCCTAAAATAAACTTGCATTCTGTGATGCTGCAGTGTGAAGCCGTGAAGCCGTGAAGCCGTGAAGCAGCCTCCTCAGCTTGTCATAAGCCTTCGCTTCATCCACAATCCCCCTCCATATCATCAGGGACCTAATTCTGCCTGCAGGGTGTGTGTGTGTGTGTGTGTGTGTGTGTGTGTGTGTGTGTGTGTGTGNTGTGTGTGTGTGTGTGTGTGTGTGTGTGTGTGTGTGTGTGTGTGTGTGTGTGTGTGTTCTTCTGTCTTTGTGAGGACTTTGTGAGACTCTTTGAGACCCTGACAGTGAGGACCTTTTTTTCTGGTCTTTCTGTGTTCAGGGGGCTGTTTAAAGGTGAACACCAGCAAACCTGTGAGTGTGTGAGTGAATGTGTCTTTGTTCTCTGGTGTGTAAGAATCACTCATGTTCATGTATTATGAAGACACGTGATCATCGCTGTCTCTCTGTGGTGCAGCACAGTGTCTGATTGGCTGCCTCCTCGGTGCTGACGCCGTGCCAGAGATACAAACAGAGCCAATCTGTCGTGAGCCTGCAGCTACAGCAAACATGTTTACCAACTTTTGTCCAATCATCACATTTATAATTAAGATTCATCGTCCCTCTGAAGAGAGCGTACGTTTTGGGCTTTAACGGGGAGCGTCGTGACCTACATCGCGTGGTGTGTAGTCATTAATGAAAAGTCACTGATATGATTGTGTCTCAATTAAAGCAGGACGTGTTGAGGCTCAGCTGGTTTCCTGGTGTCAGATGTGAATAATGGTGATTACTGCAGAGCAGAGTGGGCTGACAGAGAGGCTGCGATGTGTCCGGCATACCAAACACGACAGTGTTAAAGTCCTCCGTCCAAGCCCGAGAGACATTCAGGCTCCTCCTGACAAATAAGGCTCCAGATTAGAACCTTCATGTTCTCTAAAGAGATGCTTTAAGGTTTGTGTGTAATTTTCCATTTTGCAGAGGACAAAGACCTTTGCTGACGTGTTTGACGTCGTCTGTGGTGAACCGCTGACTGAGCATGAAAAGCCTTCAAACGTTGGCACAGGACAGGTTTTTGCCTTTTTTCAGCACTGTTTATGTACTGCTGGAAATTTAAGACCTCTCTTTATTACATTCAGCATTCAGGCAGACAGTTTGTATTTCCTTCACAAAGTGGCAGTGAGGTAGCCTAGCTCGTGTTAGCACTGGTTACTCAGTGGTGCTGTGCTGACATGGTGTACTTTTTACTTCTTTAAAAGTAATTATTTAACTGCCATAGTTACTTTGATTTTATGTAGAAAACATATCAACTTAAATGATGATGTGCAGTTGTAGATTAAAGGGGCCTCACAGGTGTTTTCAGTTATGTCAGACTGGACCAATCAGGTTGAAGCTCTGCTGCTGCTCTCAGTAAAACTAAAAGGTGAGGCCCTGAAGTCTACTTTGAGCAGACGATAAGGTATAAAGAAAAAAGACGTCATGTTTTGGCTCCATAATTTAACATTTTACTGTTTGAACTTTACGTCCACCAGGTGTCACTAAATCCTTCGCTCTGCTCCTTTAAATGATCCAGTTTGCAGCGATTCTGGTGAAACCAGTTGTCCCAGTTTTTGACTGTCTTCTTTCAAACTTGAACTGTGTTTGTTAAAAAAGATTTAATGTTAAAAAGAAACTCCAAGTTTTCGTTGCTGTTCCCGTCAGGATCACAGTGTTTCTTCATTTTAATTCTCTGTTATTTTTCAGTTCTTTACAGATCAAACACTTGTGCTCACAGTTTTAATGCACAGACGCACGCAGAGATAAACTGTACATACACACCATCGTTCACAGACAGAGGCCGTCCTCATCTGTCTCTCTGTCAGGTCAGCTGTGACCTCTGACCTCCACGGGATGGGGGAGAGTTACTCCTTCAGGCTGCTCCAAGCGTCGCACAGTATATAAAGTAAATACTTTTAGTTTTAGTTCCTGGTGGAGAAATGTTGTGTTGTTGACGTGTTGAAATGCCGTCTGTGTGTCTATCCATACTGGCTGCATATCGAGTCATGTGGCATAATTATTCTGCCATTTAGAGCAGGACTCCAGAAAAAGAGTTTTCAGTCTCCAGAGAGCATCCTGCTAATGCAGCCATCCATGTTCTTTACTCGATTATCCTGCTGTGGGTCACGGGGGGCCGGAACCTTCCCAGCATGCACTGGGCAGGAGGCAGGATGTACCGCAGCTCACAGAGCGCCCAGTTTTCCAACAGATAAGCCCATCGATCTTTGAAACCCCAGAAGGTTGTTTAACAACGCTTACTGAATGTATTTCCAGAGTCCTGAAAGACTCGTCTGAGCGTCTGGATAAAAAATGTTCAGTCTGCTGCACAAACAACAGATTTCAACAACAACAACATCTCCAGTGTCAGTAAACACATCACTGATGGTACACTTCTACCCAGCAGTGTCATCAGGAACAAACAGGCTTGTTTTGTTTATTTTGTGGTGAGTAAAAGTTAAAACGTTGACCTGATGGTGGCGCCAGCTGAAAAGTCAGAGGGTCACCAAAGCCAGTAGGATTCATCCTGTGAGGATCATGAATGTGTGTGTGCGTTCAGATCTCATGTCTGCACAGACGTGACCGACAGAGCTGAAGGCTGAATTTAAAAGTCCAGAGCTGAGGCCGCCATATCGAATCAATGCAGGAACAGTCACACGGGCGCAGAGACCCGACCCCCGCCTGACCTCTGCCGCAGTAATAATTGATAGGGACGCGGCTGAATTTTGGCCTGTCAGACAGAAATGAGGGATTTGTTGAGAGCCGCCGAGCGCTGTCAGTTTCCTCCGCTGATGTTTTCCATGTGGCGTCGACAGCTCGGCAGCACAGGGGCGGAGAAGTGGTAATGAGCGAGATGCCAGCCCACGAACAGCACAAGTGTGTGTGTGTGTGTGTGTGTGTGTGTGTGTGTGTGTGTGTGTGCGTGCGTGCGTGCGTGCGTGCGTGCGTGCGTGCGTGCGTGCGTGCGTGCGTGCGTGCGTGTGTGTGTGTTTGTGCGTGTGCATGTGCATGCGTGTGTGTGAGAGAGAGAAGTTGAGGACACAGTTTTGTGTGTTTTCAAAGATTAGAAAATGCTGCTGAAGAGTTGTCAGTGAATCAAAGGCTGTGTGTGTGTGTGTGTGTGTGTGTGTGTGTGTGTGTGTGTGTGTGTGTGTGTGTGTGTGTGTGTGTGTGTGTGTGTGTGTGCTCTCCCTGTTGGAAGCAGAGCTTGGATGTTAACTTTGCTTCTTAATTAGCTCAAGATTTCTGGGGCTTTGCGTCAGCTCTTGGCTCGATGCTTCATCGCCGCTCGCAGGGATTTAGTTCTGATTTTATCATCATCCTCACTCTGAACTCTCCCTCATGTTTCCGTCCACAGGTGGGCTGTGGTTGTCCCTCTGACTGAATGAACCTGTCTTCCATTGATCCATCGCTCCATCCCTCCATCATTCAGAGGAAGGATCTGATGATTGGACTGCCGAGCCAGGAGAGAAGAGACGACCTGCGATGGCCAGCGGTACAGTATTTAACCCCTCGTCCCTGTCGGTGTCCTCTGTCCTTCCTCCTCGCTGGTTTCTGATGTCTGTGTTTGTCTGTGGTGTAGCAGCTGATGGTGTAGGCAGTCTGGGTGCTGAGCAGAACCACCTGAGCGTCCCTGTCACTGATCATGGAGCCTGGGCGACGGCCATGAACAACCTGGGCATCATGCCTGTGGGCATCAGCGGGCAGCAGCTGGTTTCAGGTGCGTCCTCCTCTCAACGTCGCAGACTCTGTCCGTGTTCTGGCCCTGACACCTCCATGTATAGCCGCTTAAAGGCAGCGATGGATGTAACTAAGTACATTTACTCAAGTAGGAAATTGAGGTACCTTTCATGCTTTTTTCTCCGTGTACTCCACCACATTAGTGATGTGTCGGTCACGAACCGAACGGCTCTTTGACGTGAACGATCAGAGCGGCTCCTGCCTGAGAGCCGGAGCCGCTTTGGGGTTTTTTGTTTTTTTCTTGACTTTTTTACGTTCAAGCCGCACGTGATTGGTCAACTACATGATGTGTGGTGCTTCAGTGTGCACACACTGAGCAGGAGGGGCGGGGTTACAGACACAACGCATGCCCACACACACACACACACACACACACACACAGAGCTGCAACAGACAAAACACTGGAAAGGTGAGAAAATGAGTGACCGCAGGAAATGCAGTAAAATTTGATATTAAGTATGTTTTGTACATTAGTAATTAATTTTACACATAATTTTACATTACTTTGGTAATAAATTGATTTAAGCAACAAAAAATCTCTTAAAAGAGCTGAATTCCCATCACTACACCACATCTCACATCTCAGAGGGAAATATTGCAGTTTCTGCTCAGTAAATTTGTCTGACAGCTTTAGTTAAATTAAATCTGATGTTTTGTTAAAAATGAAACTCGCCAACTGTTTATTCAAGTACAGTTGAAACGATTAATCTAGTAATCAATTAGAGGATTGACAGAAAATTGATTGCCAGCTATTTTGCTAACAGTTTTAAGGTCCAGTGTGGAGGCTTTAGTGACATCTAGTGGTGATGTTGTAGACTGCTACCAAATAACATCCTTCTCCTCGCCCTCACCGACAGCGGCTGCTAAAAACGGTGTCAGTGTTTGGTTTGTCCCTTCTGGGTTACTGTAGAGACATGATGGACTCTGTGAGGAGGAGCTGCTCCCTCTGTGGATATGAAGACTCATTCATATTTTCAGCTGATTTTACACCAATGAAAACATAACTTAGTATTTATGGGACATTTCTGCCCATAGATCCTCCACACTGCACCTTTGAGTCGTGTTTGCTGTTGAGTCATGTGATGTTTGATCTTCTCAGATGTCTGATTGGCTGCTTTTCCTCTAAATGATCCCAGTGATCTGAATGTGTTTGTAATAATGTGGAGCTTTGGACCAAACAAACATGGTGAAGGCGTCACTTTGGGCTCATCGTGACCACATTTCTCTCTGTTTTCACAGTGTTTTCCAAAGCAAACGATTGATCGATCGATTGATGGAGAAAATGATCAGCAGATTGATCTAGAATGAAAACAATAATTAGTTTCAGTCCAGTAAAGTGTGTGTTAGTGTTAAAACTGAGGTAAGCCTGAAGTCTTAGCGGAGGGCGCAGAGGTCGGCCTTTTCTTTTCCACCTCTGTGATATTTCCCAGCAGCACTCCACTGTTCTCCAGTGTGTCTTCAGGTGGTGGAGGAGCTGTTAGAGTGAGCTGGAGGTGGAGTCAGAGAGCACTTCTCTAAAGTCTCCTTCAGGTGCAGCATCACGCTTGGCCTGCCTCTGTTTCTGCAGCTGAATTCAGATTTGAAGCTCGTTGTCATGCCGGTTTCATCTCAGGCTCTTCGACAGCAGCATCAGTCACAGCTGCTTTAAACTAGACCTCAGACTGATAAACTGGGTGCCACATGCCTGTGAGCGGCCTGAGGAGCACGAGTACAAGTAGAAGTACTGTCAGGATACACTTCTGTTTATGATCGCTGTGAATGGATGATTCATGTTTCAGGTTCACACAAACATTTTTGACTTATTCCATTTTTCACACTGAGCTCAAAAAGCAGCTCGGACGACCCTCAGACTGTGGATGGCGCTGTTCAGATCAGCTGACGTCCCCCACAGACGTCAGTGCTTCAGTGTGTGAACGCGTCCAACAGGACAGAGACGGAGGGAGAGGACGAGGACGAGGACAGCAGAGAGGAAGCAGTGGCCTGACCTCACGTCAGTCTGTTATCAGTGTGTGTGTGTGTGTGTGTGTGTGTGTGTGTGTGTGTGTGTGTGTNTAGTACTTCATAGTGGTAATATTGTAGTAGTAGTACTGTTAGTGGTAAAAAGCAGCAGTAATAGTAGGACTAGTAGCTGTAGTGGTAGCTGTGTTTGTAACGACAGTAGTCCTGTAGTGGTAGTTGTACTAGCAGTGGTGGAAATGGCAGCAATGGTGGTAGTAGTAGTAGAAGTAGTAGTAGCAGTAGTAGTAGTAGCACTGGACTAAACTAGTAAACTAGCTTTGCTTCAAGTTCAAGTTACATCAGTGAAGTACTGCTTTTACTTTTCCTCTCGATACTTGTGTACATCTTGCTGGTGTTACTTCAGTACTGCGTCCGGAGCAGGATTTTGAATGCAGGGTGTGTACTGGTCTTGGAGTATTTTGACATTGTTGTGGTGGTTCTCTCAATTGAAGGTCTGAGCTCTTCCTCCACCTTCAGGGTGATGTAGCAGGCAGAGATTTTCCCAGAAAATCAAAGTGTGACACTTTGCTGTAAAGGGCAGGGCTGGAAGAGCTCAACACAACACAAACTCCAACATCTGGATCCAATGAAACCGCTGCTTTGGTCCCATTTCATGATATTTAACCACATGAACCAGAGCTGCTGATGGAGCCCAACGTACACGAGGAGCCGCTAAGCTAACCGACGTCCTGCAGTGTCTGTCTGTCTGCCTGCCTGCCTGTCTGTCTGTCTGCCTGCCTGCCTTCCTGTCTGTCTGCCTGCCTGCCTGCCTGCCTGCCTGCCTGCCTGCCTGCCTGTCTGTCTGTCTGTCTGTCTGCCTGCCTGCCTGCCTGCCTGCCTGCCTGCCTGTCTGCCTGTCTGTCTGTCTGTCTGCCTGCCTGCCTGCCTGTCTGCCTGTCTGCCTGTCTGCCTGCCTGCCTGTCTGTCTGCCTGCCTGTCTGCCTGTCTGCCTGCCTGCCTGCCTGCCTGCCTGCCTGCCTGTCTGTCTGTCTGTCTGTCTGCCTGCCTGCCTGTCTGCCTGCCTGCCTGCCTGTCTGTCTGTCTGTCTGCTTGCCTGTCTGTCTGTCTGTCTGCCTGCCTGCCTGCCTGCCTGCCTGCCTGTCTGTCTGTCTGCCTGTCTGTCTGTCTGTCTGCCTGCCTGCCTGCCTGTCTGCCTGCCTGCCTGTCTGCCTGCCTGCCTGCCTGCCTGCCTGCCTGTCTGTCTGTCTGTCTGTCTGCCTGCCTGCCTGTCTGTCTGCCTGCCTGTCTGTCTGTCTGTCTGCCTGTCTGTCCACTCAGGCTCAGGTCCTGTCTCAGGTGGAGTCTCTCTGCTCTGTTTGTGAGTGGTGGGGATTTGTCTGCTTTGTGAAGGTTTGTCATTGTGTAAGTGCTGCATTGTGGAGGTTTATTAAATGAGCACGCAGGGAGATTTGTTGGGTAGGAGTTTTTGTGTTAAGCCCAGAATAATTGAATGCGTGGATTTAACTGAGGGAAGCTGAGATGAGGAGGGACGGACGGTAACATAGCAACCTAATTCCTCTGGAGCAGAGCAGAAATATTGAAATGATGACATGATATTGTTCCAGTGATGATGGGATGCTGATCAGACTCCACCTCTGGCAGCAGCTGCAGGTCTCCTCCCGTTCAGACGACATGTGGGAACGTTTAGACGGTGAAAAGCTGAACACAGTGAACCTGATGTGTGCATTAAAGGGTCACTTCACCCAAAACCACAAGAGCACGCTTCCCCCTTCCTCCAGGAGACTGAACACGTCCCACTGGAAGCATGTGGATGAAATGATGAACCTGCTGGTCTGGATGTTCAGGTCTGGATTTATGTTGAGATTAGAGCCGGGTTTAACCCTCGTAGGTGTCCAGTGTGTCCAGATGTGTCTGGACTGATAAGACCTGATCACAGCCAGACGTTTCCCAGCGAGGTTGATGTGGCTCGTCTGTCGTCTGTCGTGTCTGGTCTCTGGTCTGTGGTGGAGAAACAGTCATAAAATAATCTCAATTAAAGGCATAGATGTGTCTTTTCTTTGTCACCCCCGCCCCCCCGGCTCTGCTTTTCACTTTTCTCCTCCTGGTGTGTTTTTCCTCCTCCTCCTGCTCCTCTTCTTGGCCGCTGCAGCACAGCTCAGAGCCAGAAAGATGAACCTGGCTGCGATCGTTCTGGCTGTGTGAGAAAAAGCAGCCGTGTGTGATTATGATGAATGTGAGGCGCAGAGATGTGTGATTTACCTGTCGGGGTTATCGCAGACAATGCTTTAATGAGTTTTCCTACGACCTGAAGAATCTCTGAATGCGCCGCGGCTCCTCGCGCTCAGATTTATGGGAGATTATCTCTGTAGTGTGTTTCTTTTCTGAGCCTGAAGATCTCTAATGAAGAATGTGCTTCAGCTCTCTGTGCACCTTCATGCTGCTCGAAAATGAGATTAAGTTATGAATTATTGGGATTGTGCTGCTCAAAAAATGCCTGTTTTAAACAATTCTGTCTTCAAAAACTGCATTTATTCATGAAGACTGCACGTCGGCGTCTTATAAAAAGACAAAAGTCAAAGTTTAGTCGGCTGACTCACGCTGACTGGGTGAAGACGTGAATGTAGATGTTTGTCCAGTTACAGTCCGTCAGGTTTGGTCGTCGGATGGTCGAACTGCACCTGAAGCCTCCTCCTGCACATCACCTGCAGATAATCGACATAAATATGACGAGAATGACTAAATCTTATTTAAACCAAGAGGCTCAAACAGGAACAGTCCTTTAACTTAAAGGAGTTTAAATCTACTGGAAACTGTACTAATGAACAGAATCAGGCTCTTTTCATGGCCGTCCGTCCTGCTGGACGGATCAAATCCACAGATCTCACTGTTTTTACTGGAACTGCTTCTTTTAATGCTTTGAGCACCACAAATGAGAGCGAGACAAGTGAGACAAAAGGCTTCGTGTGATTGGGTCGGGCCGACTGATGATGTCGTCCTTCAGCACGGTGTGAGGACATAATCTCCCAGATCAGATGCTTCAGTGTTGGTGGTCGGGCTCAGGCGTCCTCGCTCTCCTCTCTGTTGCAGACAGACTGGGATGTGAAAGGCTTCACTTCCTGCGTGCTGGTGGTTGTTTCAGGTGTGTGTGCTGAGTGTTGAGACCAGCAGGAGTGAAAGCCTTCACACTCAATCAGTGGTGCGTTCCATCAGTCGTCCAGTCTGAGCCGCGAAGCAGCATTTCTCTCTGTTAGATTACTCTCAGGGACATTTGTCCCGTCCCCGTGTGACAGCTCCCCTCGCCTGTAATTTGAGTCACTTCTTTCTGCTGGTGTTGTGGCTGTGTGGGCGGCGGCGGTGGCGGCGGCGGGGGGGGGTTTCTGCTGACGTTTCCTTCCTCCTGCTGCCTTGTTATTGCAGCGTAGAAGATGTGAACGTGCGACGCTGCACCGCCCTCCTCCACCCTGCCCGCTCCATTTCCACGCGGACAGCTGAAGCTTTGCTCCTGTCGCCTCTGTCCTCTCGCTGTGTATCTTTGCTCTTCTTCCTCACTTTGTCCTGGAGAACAGCCATTTTGTCTTTTCTCTCCTGCCTTTCATGAGCACACTGTGCTGTTTTCTTGTCTCTCCCGCAGATCAAGTCCCAATTTTTCCTTCTCTTATCTCTTTTCTTCAGATAGTGATGCTTTATGTCTCCCTCTTGCTTCTTTCCTCCTTCCTCTTCCTCTTCCTCCCCTGACTGTGCAGCTGAGTTTTTTTTGCTATGTTTTCATATATTAGACCACAGACAGCCTTTTCTTGACCCCACTGAGGTTTTATCTGCCAAATTCCTTCAGGAGGGCTGTCATCAGTTCTTTAATTGGAAAAGAAAAGGTGCCACAGCTCTGAACCAGCCATGTGGGGCCATGTGGGGCCACAGTTTGTACACAATAATGGTTCATTTTAGGTACAAATTACTGTGTGGAAATATGAAGCATTAATCATAGTTAATGTGTATTTAATGGCCTGTCAGGCTCTCTGGAGCTCGTTGTGGAGCAGAGAGCTCTGAGGTGTGAGCAGGAAACTGCCCATCACACTTTGTTCCTTGCAGCCACACCGCTTCATCTCCTTTCATGTCTGTTTAAACACTCATGACAATCAGGTACTCAGGTGAGCACCAGGTGTGTGGGCTGAGCGCCTCACACCAAACCAACTCTGATATCTAGGCCTTCTCCAATTTATCATATTTATCTACATAAATATCTGTATTTCATTCATTTTGGCCACCCAGTTTCTTCTATAATCAATCTGTGCCTACATTTTTGCTGTATGTCTTTATACTGAGGTCATTTACTACATTTATCTCTTTGGCCCATCCAGCGTTTCGTTGGCTATTTGAGGCATCAGTCATCTGGTTCTGATTTGCTCGATCTGTGCACGAAAGAACTGGACTGTTCAGCTGGACTAGCTTGTTTGTTAGCATTAGCTCTTTTTCATGTTGATCAGATAGCAGATTGAATCTTTCCGTCCGTCTGTCTGTCTGTCTGTCTGTCTGTCTGTCCGTCCGTCCGTCCGTCCGTCTGTCTGTCTGTTTGCTGGATGTGAATTGCAGATCTTTCAGCTCATTTTGTCGCGCTCATCGTTAGCTTGAAGCCACGACTCCCCGCGGAGCCTCCTCTCAGAGACACGTCTTTTGCTCTGCTCGTTCAGGTTGACGTTTCTTTGTCGGTCAGTTGCTTCATTGACTCAGATGTGCGTGTTTACTGTGTTCATGCAGTTTGTCACTGAGTTGAAGCTAAAGCACTGACACATCACGGAGGTTCAGTTTGTGTTGAACCTGCTGTACAGACGTGTTGTAGCGTCACTGTTGAAGCTGTTTGTATTATTCATATGAACGAGGCCTTCACACCTCCAGCTGCAGCTGTGCTGTGTTAACTGTGCTGTCCGTCTGTCCTGCAGACTCTCTGTGTATCCAGAGGTTCGACCCCGGCCTGGGACTCATCGCACCCATAAACCCCATGATGGCGGGCATCAGCCTGGTCCCTCCACCGCCCGTCGCCCCCGACATGCCGGTCATCAAGGAGATCATCCACTGCAAGAGCTGCACGCTCTTCCCTCAGAACCCCAGTAAGACCCCACCCTGCATGACCCTCACCGTCCACTGAGTTAAGAGTGAGATAGTCAGAAGTGGCAGGTTGAGGAAGGAAACAGGAACTGAACTCTGTTTGTCTTCATCTGTGTTGTTGTTCTTTAATGATTGACAGAATAATCAATAATAATCAATATAATGCTTTTACACACAAAGTGCTTTATGTTCTGAAGAATGGAGGAAGACGTGGAGGATGTAGTCTGGACAGCAGTGACGATGATGTTGATGATGACGATGTGGTTGTCCTTCAGACCTGCCCCCTCCGTCGACACGGGAGCGCCCCCCCGGCTGTAAAACGGTGTTTGTCGGAGGTTTGCCGGAGAACGCCACCGAGGAAATCATCAGGGAAGTGTTTGACCAGTGCGGGGAAATCACCGCCATCCGCAAGAGCAAGAAGAACTTCTGCCACATCCGCTTCAGCGAGGAGTTCATGGTGGACAAAGCTATTTACCTGTCAGGTGAACATACACACACACACACACACATTTGTGTCATGTCAAACACAAGTCTGGCTCATGATGTTCCACATTAACTGAGAAGAACTGTGAGAAGGTGTGTTTGGTGTCATCATCATCATCACGTTGTCTCTGCTCTCAGGGTATCGGATGCGTATCGGCTCCAGCACCGATAAAAAGGACTCTGGGAGGATCCACGTGGACTTCGCCCAGGCCAGAGACGACCTGTACGAATGGGAGTGTAAACAGCGCCTCCTGGCCAGAGAGGAAAGGCACCGCCGCAAGATCCATGAGGACCGACTGCGGCCGCCATCTCCTCCGCCCATCGTGCACTACTCCGAACACGAGGCGGCGCTGTTAGCAGAGAGGCTGAAAGGTGAGAACGCACCAACTTCATCGAGTCACAAAATCTAAAACACACTCTGACCTCTGTGTGTATGGAAAATATGAAGGAGGAGGATGCGTCGTCATGGTTACACAGAAAAAAAACAAAACAATCACTTTTACAAAGAACATTAGTCTGAATCATGTTCGGCCTCGCCAGGCGGATTTATAGGTCACTGTTAGCAACGCTTCACATTTGATTGTCAGTACATCTGTTGTTCTGCGTGTGCGTGCGTGCGTACGTGGGTGTTTGTGTGTGTGCGTAATCTCCTGTGCAGCGCTGCAGATCACCTGCTGCGATACCTGATAACAGCTTCAAATGAATCATTCAGGAACCTGCACAATTATTGATATTGTTCATTCTGCTTCGTGACCACAGATACAAACAACAGTTTGTCCACAGCAGTGTGACGCTCAGGAGAGCTGCAGTAAATATGCTGAAGATGATTTAACAGACCATGTTTGCAGGCGTGTGTGTGTGTGTGTTATTATTGTTCTGTGGCAGCTCTTTGTGTGTTTTTGTAACTGCTCTAGTTATTGTGGTGTGATTGAAACTGACCCACCGTCAGCCTGTAGAGGAGAGGGAAACAAACACTGTGCAAGGTAGAAGTGATGACAGCATGGATACCTGCAGGATATGAAACATGACGCAGCATTAATAACATCTACAGCACCTGAAACATGACGCAGCATTAATAACATCTACAGCACCTGAAACATGACAAAGCATTAGTAACATGTACAGCACCTGAAACATGATGCAGCATTAATAACATCTACAAAACCTGAAACATGATGCAGCATTAATAACATCTACAGCACCTGAAACATGATGCAGCATTAATAACATCTACAGCACCTGAAACATGACGCAGCATTAATAACAGCATTGACAGAAGCTGAAGCATGACGCAGCATTAATAACAGCATTGACAGAAGCTGAAACATGACGCAGCATTAATAACAGCATTGACAGAAGCTGAAACGTGACGCCCTGTTTGATTGGTGGACAGTGGACAGTGTTGGAGCTGTATGCAGCCTGAAAGAAGACCTGCAGACTCTACTCAGGGCTGACAAACATCCTGCACATCATGTTTGGGTTAATAAAGATATTGAACCTGTAGTATTTCTATTTCCTGTTAATAAACCCCACAGAGTTTATGAAACTGACCGTGAAGCACAGAGCTGAGACACAGTGATGACAATCAGCTCAAACACAGAGGAAACATTTGGTTTGTCAGCTGCCTCCATGACAGTGTCCACAGCAGGAAGTGGACACCATGCGTGGACGCACCGTCCGGAGACCCGACCTGATTAGACCAGAGTAATCTGGACCCGGTCTGGGCCTGGCTCGGGTCTGGTTCCTGGGTTTGGTGTACAGAGATGAGTCGTGGGCGTGAACTGGCAGAGGAGGAAGAGCCAGAAGCGAGTGATGAGGCATGTTGTTGTGGAGGAGTGTGAAGGTCAGTCCTCCTCCTCCTCGTCCTCCTCCGTGCTCTGCTCTGCTGAGGCTGACTCTCGTCTCCGTGACTGAAAATACTCCGGTTTCACTGTAGGAAGCTGTTAGTCTTCACTGTGTTAATGAAACTCAGGAGGGCTGGGATCACCTTTGCAATTTACTGCAATTTATTCTCCCTGAAATCCAGCACGCTGCTCATTACTGTTGGTTCAGCCTGCGTCCTCAGAGACAAACTAACCTTTACTGTCCAGCGCTCAGCCGTCGTCCTGCTGCCGCTGCTCAAAATCCAAATACTCTGAGCTCAGTGTGAGCGCTTGTGGCTAACGATGAAGACGCTCCTCTGGAAACACATCCAGCAGACACAGAACGGAGAAAGTCTGCTCGTTGTTAAAGCAGCAAGAATACAAACATCAGTACATGTACACAGTATGTACCATTAACCGCAGTAATACTGTAGTATCAGTAATATTCACTAACGTCATTTATCTTTTCACAGCTCCCAAAATAAAACAATAAAGCTTTATTCTGATTCAGAGAAGACAGCAGTGTGTTCTCTGGCAGCAGTGTAACTGAGTACATGTACTCAAGTACTGCACTTTGAGGTCCAGTGAGTAGTTTTCAGACATGTACTGCAAAAATCACAGTTCTGTCAGAGTAGAATCGATGGAGAAAATAATCAGCAGATTGATCCAGAATGAAAAGGATCATTGGTTTCAGGTCTGTACTGAAGTACACACTCGTGTGTGAGTGATATCACCTCTGCAGGTGTTTCTTATCAGCTACCTGTTGCTGGGCAACACAGCGCTGATGTGATCGAGCTGTTTGATGTTACCTCAGCGTGCAGAAACGTGTCCGTGAGGACGAGAGCGCTTGTTTCAATGCACACAGTCTGAATAGGTCACTGTGGTTCACTGAGTTCAGACAGAGCAAAGAAGCTGTGATGGTCTCATTGTTCAGAGGACATCACGCCGTCCAGCGCCTGCTGTGACCCTGCTTTTTAGATATATCCTGATCAATATGCAAAGAATCTCACATTCATGCAGTCAAAGGTTTTATACAGCAGATAAACAACAAACACAGCAGTGGCTAGCATTGGGCCTAATAACAATAATAATAATAACATTTTAGTTTCCGTCGAAGCAGAAATTTGACATTTTGAGATATATTGACCTTCTTGCAGCGCATTTGATGTTCAGATTGAAGCTAAGGCTGGTTAGCTTAGCTTAGCTTAGCTTAGCTTAGCATAAAGGCTGGAAACACAAAGAAACTTCTGTCTGCCTGTGATAAAACAATGTGTACGGGTGTTTTATGAACTAGAGGACTAGAGGGCACATGATCTACAGAGGAGACAGAAAACATGTCTTTCGACTTGTAATAAATGAGCCCTGTCTTTGTCTTTCAGTCTCTGTCTCTGTTGGACCAGCAGCATGTTGCTTTCATTTGTTCCTGTTTGCTTCTGCGTCTCTGAGCAGTTTAAGTACAGACCTGAAGCCGAGCCTCTGTTTCCTCATCCGTCCTCTAATGCCCAACATAAACAAGCCTGTTTTTCCTCTGAATAACCTTTTTCAATTCATTCTTCACTTCAAACATCAAGGGAAATAAATTTCCATTCTTCCTTCAGTCGTCCTCATTGAGCTGGGCTCCATTGTGCTCGCTGTAATGTGACTGTAATCTGCTGCAGCGTGTGAATGGGGCTTTATCGGAGCGGGAAAGTGTCTTCTTACAGGTTGTGTTGTGGAGGGTATTGAGCTCATTAAATGCTCTCTAATTCACTCTGTTCTGCCGCCGTCCGCGGCTCCGTGGCACCGTTCAATTATTATTCAAATGTGGGAGAATGCACTTGACGGAGGCCCGTCGAGACCTTTATGAGACCCGGTGCAGTTTTTGGTTGAAATGTTGAAAATCAAAAATGCTTTTTGTGGCTGACTCAGAGAGCGTGAACAGCGAACGCCCCAGAGGAGGATTTGAACCCTCGTTGGCTGCTCTGCTGTTTGTTTAGGCTGACTGGATGTTAAAGGTCCCGTGAAACGTCTCACCGTTCTGTTCGCTCGCTCTCTGACGTGACGCTGCACGAAACAGGAAGCTGGTGAGCAGCAGAGGAGGAACCGTTCCGACTCTGGACTGAACAGCACAACAAGGCAGAAATACTGCGTTTAGAGCGAAGGTCCTGCTTTATAGTCCTGCTGAAGTAAAAGTACACAGTATTATCGGCTTCATAAAGAATGAACACCTAACGGTTGGAGCTGCTTCGGGTGGAGTTCAGGTGATGTATTCAGTCCCAGAGGAGGTTCAGAGGAGTAGAAGTGCAATAGTACCTCTGACATGTAGACGAGTACAAGTGTACTGTCACAGTTGTACTCTAGTGGAGTACTCGAGTAAATGTACTTAGTTACTTTCCACATCAATCAGACATTTTAAAGAAAAACTTCCTGGAGTTTCCATTGGTTGCCTGGAAACTGCCCAGAGTTGCCAGGCAACCAATGGCGAGCTTGATCTTATGTAGTTTGTACTTTTTTCATTTTATTTTTCTTAGTTTGAGTTTTCTGTCTGAGATGTTTATCTGTTGTTATTGTTTTAGCACTTTCACTGCAGCTGTTTATTGTTTTCAGCTAATGTCTGTTTTTGTCTCGTGTGTTGTGTCTTTGTGCAGAGGAAGCTCTTCACTGTGTGTGTGTGTGTGTGTGTGTGTGTGTGTGTGTGTGTGTGTCTAACTCTCTCTCTCGTCTCCCCTCAGACGACCATAAGTTCAGCGAGGCCACGGCGGTGCTGTTCACCTGGATCGACCGCGGCGAAGTCAACCGCCGGACCGCCAATCACTTCTACTCCATGATCCAGTCGGCCAACAGCCACGTGCGGCGGCTGATGGGCGAGAAGGCTCAGCACGAGGAGGAGATGGAGCGCGCCAAGGAGGCCTTCAAGAACGCCCTGATGTCCATCCTGACGCAGTGTAAGAACACGTCATTTCATCACACACAGTTAGTGACGCGGCGCTCCAGGCGGGCGGGCCGAGGCCTCGCCGTGGTAACTGTGACTGTGCAGTTATTCAGGTGAGTTCGTGACGCTTCATCAGTCTTCATCATTCTGAGGCGTCGTCCCGCGGCCGGCCGGTGAGGACGCGTTAGAACAAAGACGAGCCAGCGAGAACCGAGAATGATCCTGTCGGTTATTCGTCGTGCTTTTGATTTCACCACTTTGAGCAGTCATTCAGATGAGCGACTGTGACTGCTGTCTGCTTCATACCCTGCTGGTTAGCTCGAGCTACAACAACACATCGATATTGATCAGCTGATTTATGTTTGTGATTGATCAACAAAGGAGCTCCAGTCAAAAGTAATGATGTCAAATTAATGTAGAAGAAGAAGAAGAATCAGAGCTGGTCCTCCAGAATGGTCATCCACTCGTCTCCACAACAGCTCCCACACAGAGCGAACGTTAGGGTCATGGAGGGTTTACTGTCTGTCGTGTTAGACCACATTAGCTTTGGCTCAGTCTGCCTCATAAACTGGCAGCTGAACTGGAATTTATTCATTAAAACAGGAAAACGACACTTTTGATTTTAGTGTTAATAAACGCCCTGAACCTCCCCCACGTGCGTTCTCTCAGACGCCGGCAGCGGCGGCTCGTCCTCAGGGTGTGGTGCGGTCACAGATTAGAGGTGCACGCCATGAGGCCGTTTCCATCACATCCATTTCAAAGCCTCGATGCAACTCATTCAGTCTGCGCGGATCTCAGCCCAGTCTCCATGACAACACTCCCCCATCCGCCTCCCCATCAGCTCCATTATCTCCAGCTCGCCGTGAGGCGGCGATTAGGTCAGTCGTGCAGAGGTTTAGAGTCAGTGTTGTGAAAAGGCTTCAGAGAACACCAGCACAATGACTGATGTCCACCTGGAGCTCTGGGTCACTGTTCACTGTCACCTCTCCACGTCTTTCCATCTAAAGCTGCCTTAAGTGATTTTTCTATCACTGAATTATTGTTGAAATGTTTGTGTCCACCTGACCAGCGTCCAGCGTTCACTCCTCTATCAGCTCTGCTTTGGTCTCCTCCGCCTCCTCACAGATGTATTTGTCCCTTCAGCATCGAGTCGCTAACGACGCTGTGACGATGATGTACGTAGTTACAAAATGCTCAACGAGGAAAATCAGATAATAAAAACAAATGCAAGTAAAATAAAACAGAGAGAATAAAATGCTGTTAAAACAGATAAACTCATAAAAACTGATGACACCAGATGATCTCCTGATGGTAGAACTGGTGTTCTGCACCAGCTGGAGTCGATGGAGGCGCTTCTGATTTATGACAGCACGACGAGCACTGCAGCAGGAAAATAAGAGCATTTACAACTTTATGCAAACCAGAGAGAGACAGAATGACCTGATTCTTAAAGTTAAAAAAACACGACTGAACAGCTTCACTTGGACCTGAAAACAGATGAAAGACCTGCACCAGGAGTCTGCTGGACCGGATGGATCAGGATCAGGATCAGGATCAGGTTTATCATGCTCATTTATTCAGGTACTGAACTTCAGTACAGTTTGGAGGTACTTGTATTGCGCTCGAGTTTTTCATTTTACACGACTTTCTACCTGGATCAGGTGTCTACATGTCACAGAAAGCATGTTTCCATCAAAAATCCTTGTTGCACATCCAGGCTGCTCAGACCTGGTCTGGATTTGTGGGTCAAGGACATGATGTTTACATGTGAACAGGGACAGTCCAAAACCAGATCAGAAAGTGGGACACCAGCGTTTGTGAGAGCTGAAAGAGGCAGCTGGACAAAAGTAGGACTTAACGCAGGTTTAAGAAGGCGAGCAGCTCAGCGGGTGTTTGGATCATCTCACTGTGAACGAGCCTGGAGTCAGAGGGCGGAGACGGTGAGTACAGGAACATGTCAGCGTTCCCCACAGGCAGTCCAGAGCTCAGTGAGCTCACTCTTGTTGTTTGATGGATTTTGCTTCACGTTCGTTCAGGTTTGTCGAGTCAAAGTGACGCCACGGCTGGAAAAGTTTGAGTCAGAGCGAAACTATGAAAGGCAGCATTTTGAAACTGAGTGTTTGGCTTCAAAACGTTCTGTTGTTAACCGTCTGACAGCGACGACAGTAAAAATTCACGTGTTCGACCACGTGACGTCTAAACATCAGCTTCCATTGTGGATAAATGTTGCCTTGGTCAGTCCTGAAGGAAGTGAAGCAGCAGGTGATGTAAGTACAGAGCACTGGACAGGAGAGAGACCTGCTCGTCACATGACACGCCTCCGTCGCCAGCTGCTGTCCTTTTTCAGTCCGTTTCACTCGCTCACATTCTGTTGGTTCCAATCACATGAAGTTCTCTTTGTTTAAAATCGTTGATCAGACTGAACCACATTCCTTTGAACTCCAGTCAAGTCAGTGGTTTTCCAGAGTGACATTTGTTTGATTTATTCTACAGATAAAGTGATGATTTAACTCAGACTTTCCTCAAACGAGCGCTTCACTCCACTCTGTCATCATCTGCTCAGCGAGTCCAGACTGCACAGTCCGGAGGGCCAGCAGGTCTACTGAGGGCCAGCAGGTCTACTGAGGGCCAGCAGGTCTACTGAGGGCCAGCAGGTCTACTGAGGGCCAGCAGGTCTACTGAGGGCCAGCAGGTCTACTGAGGGCCAGCAGGTCTACTGAGGGCCAGCAGGTCTACTGAGGGCCAGCAGGTCTACTGAGGGCCAGCAGGTCTACTGAGGGCCAGCAGGTCTACTGAGGGCCAGCAGGTCTACTGAGGGCCAGCAGGTCTACTGAGGGCCAGCAGGTCTACTGAGGGCCAGCAGGTCTACTGAGGGCCAGCAGGTCTACTGAGGGCCAGCAGGTCTACTGAGGGCCAGCAGGTCTACTGAGGGCCAGCAGGTCTACTGAGGGCCAGCAGGTCTACTGAGGGCCAGCAGGTCTACTGAGGGCCAGCAGGTCTACTGAGGGCCAGCAGGTCTACTGAGGGCCAGCAGGTCTACTGAGGGCCAGCAGGTCTACTGAGGGCCAGCAGGTCTACTGAGGGCCAGCAGGTCTACTGAGGGCCAGCAGGTCTACTGAGGGCCAGCAGGTCTACTGAGGGCCAGCAGGTCTACTGAGGGCCAGCAGGTCTACTGAGGGCCAGCAGGTCTACTGAGGGCCAGCAGGTCTACTGAGGGCCAGCAGGTCTACTGAGGGCCAGCAGGTCTACTGAGGGCCAGCAGGTCTACTGAGGGCCAGCAGGTCTACGCAGTCAGCGCCTGTAGTTCATGTCTGCAGACAAACACGCTGCCTTTGTTTTACAGCTGTTCAGATGCTTCAGCACATTTTCTGAAAAGCCGTTTCTGTCCTCCAAACGTTAAACACAAAGACAGCATCAGTTTATTTATTTGTCCTGAGAGATAAAATGTGGAACAGCAGATAAGAACGAAGACAAATAGAAGACATGAGTAAGATTTCATCCAACATCCAGCACAAAGCAACTGAGGCATTGAAAACTTTGAGATCAAACTGACTGAGCGTCTCTTGGAGCTTCAGACAGTTTCAACAGGTTCAGAACTGACCTGAAGCCAAAGAACAGGAAGTCCTGCTGACACCTGTTCACCTGTTTCTCACCTCAGTACTCACCTTTGTTCCATTTTCACAGGAGCGTGAGGAAAACAGAGAAACAAAGGTTTGACTGTTGGTCACATTTCAGGAGGTGAAGCACAGGTGAGCACTGGCAGTGAGGAAGCTGGAGCTGCTGTTTGTGAGGCAGGAGCTCGATGTCTGACTGCTGTCAGCTTACTTCATGTGAGTGTGTCAGTGGGAAGTGACTGAGGATGTCCTCTTCACTCAGCTCAGAGACTGAAAAGTTTTGTCCCGTCAGTGTTTGGTGAAATGAGTCAAACTGAAGGAGCAAGATGAGCCGCATATTGAACGGACTCACAGGTGAGTGTGGGATCACAGGTGTGATGAGCAGCACTCTGTTAAAGCTGTTGGACCTGAACAGATGATGACTGTGGAGTGAACTGTTCCTTTGACATGAAGACGTCCAGCGTCCTCAGCCTGTGGTCAGTGTGTCCACGGTCTCTCCTCTGTCTGCTGTGTGAGCCTCAGTCAGTGCTACGACGCTACATAAACCGCTTGTTTTGTCTTGACCCTCCCTCCTCCTCCTCCTCCTCCTCCTCCT
>JBBMOE010000055.1:1892877-2228189 GCA_037975065.1 Chaetodon trifasciatus | reverse complement strand
CTCCTCCTCCTCCTCCTCCTCCTCCTCCTCCTCCTCCCTGTTCACCCCAAAGTCGAGCAGATCACCACCGTTTTCACCGCCGCCACCAGGCAAAAGGCATGGGACCATTTCTCAAAAGCACAGCGCAAGAACATAGACATTTGGCGCAAGCAGTGTGAGGTTGGTAAAGCTTCTTCTGTCCTCTCCTCCCCCCCGACCCGCTGCCTTCTTCTCTGCTGTTGTTCTGAGTCCCCAGGAGACAGCTGACAGACAGCCTGTAGGACGTGTTGTGTTCAGGGCCCTCGTGTTGTTTTCTCTGGATGCCTCACCCTCGCAGAAAGACAGACAGACAGACAGACAGACAGCAGCTCTGATACGCTCTCCTTCTCCCCTCAGCCCAGATGTAAATCAAAGATCTGACGCCTCCACCAAAGTGTGAGGCGCTGCTATGGCAACAGTGATTTCCAGGGTTAAGTCTGTGATCAATTATTCATCCAGAGTCAAATCTAGATAACAAGTCTGAACATGAGGACGCTGTGTTCGAAGGAGGGGGCGTTTTCAGCTCGTCAGCTCTCACGTGGAGCCGCCTGTTGCTCCTCCAGGAGTTTGGTCATCTGTGGAGTCAAAATGTGGAAGATTGAAATGCAGAAATAAGAACAAATCCAACAAAGAAATACAGCGAAAGACAGTAAACGTTATGTTAGGTACATCGTAATCAGTGAAAGCTTATTAAAGGGAGAATCATTGAGCTGCTCGTCGTGAGCAGAGGTCAGTGTTTGTGTCGTCCAGCAGGGGGCAGCACAGAGGTAGCAGTAATACATCCAAAGAACTCATTAGTGTTCATGAAGAAGTGCAGACCAGCTGGAGACGCATCATCCGTGCCAAAAATGAGATCAGCTGTCCAATCACAGCTTTGTGGGCGGGACCACAGTGACGGTCACACAACTCGATCGGCCTGATTCTGTGTGATCGGAGTAATTTTAAAATGTCTGAAGCGGTTAATGTTTCTCTTTTATTGAGTGATTATTTACTAAGCCGTCACTGCGCTGCAGCCTGCCATGTTCCCGTCCCGTCCTTACCTGTCAGACACATCTGTGATCAGTACCGATCAATACTCCGTCATTAGAAACACACAGAACAAACTGGAATGTTTTACATTCAGTAATTATTGAATCATTTCTGGGCATGAACGAGCGTTTAGTGATTAAAGACAACAGAAATGAATGAAGAATGTTTCCACACACAGAAACATGTTTAATGTGCTTTTACTGTATTTTGTTTTTATTTCTGCATTTTAAGTCTTCGTAGCAAAAATCAGCCCAGTTTAATAAATCATTGTTTCCCTGAAGCCTCGTCTAAACCAGCTCAGTGTCCCCATTTAGAGAATTTCAGGTTGAACACGAGGTAAGAGACAGCGATTGGCTCACAGCACACCTGGTCAGCTCACCTCTAGCATGCAGCAGTCCCATTGTGAAAGCCCAGCTTTAACGGCTAGTGTCTGTGGTAAGTGTACAGCAGAGTGTATGTGAACGCTGCATCTTCCTCCTCTGACGTCCTCTAACCTCAGCTGACAAATGCAGAGATCATGAAAACGGCAGCCGCACAGACAGCTGATTGTCCAGAGGGTTAACGAGAGAGAGCCCGTCAGACGGCCGGAAGCTTTCTGCTCGACTCTTTCCTGACGTCTGAGTCTGCTCAGCTGAGGCTGAGAGGACGAGTTACAGCAGAGCTGAAACAGCTGATTGGTCCAAACTCAGTGTCTTTACACTCAAATCAGGTCTGAAGACCAAACCTGAAGAGCATTTTCACATGTTTCTGACTCTTCAAAGACCAAATGACTCCTCAATTAATCACAACTGGCAAACTAATGACCAGTGAAAGTCAGCTGCAGCTCCACTTTACTGAGAGTGTCTAAATTGTACTTACGTACAGTACCTGAGTAACTGTACTTAGTTACTTTCCGTCACTGCCTGGTGCACCGAGGACACGGCTGACTGATCTGCTGAACATCAGCACAGTTTAACGTCACAAACTGCCTCCGAGCTCATTTACATGCACGAGTCGTAACAGAGGAAGACAAATGACGCCTGCTGCTACAGTGATCCAGATATCTGTCGACAGGCCGTTCACACATCTTTAGGATGAGTGGATAAATGTTAGCGGTGCAGGCTGAAGTCCTCTGTGAGCTCCGCTGGCAACTTGTGTCCAAACACCTGAAGAACATCCAGCGTGAGCTCATGCAGCAGCTTCAGAGGAAGCTCCATCTCTCAGCTGCTGCTCCTTAGTGGATGCAGCCCATCAGAAGATCTGCATGTTTGATTTGGCAAATTCACACCTGATGCAACCCTCGCCATTCATCAAGGCATGGGAGCGGCCAATAGGAACGCACCGGGCTGTGCACCCCCAGTGGCTGTGCAGCACCCCGGGCTCTTCAGCTCTGACCCCCCCTTCACACACAGTGTGAAGTGTCCTGTGCTGTGTGTGTGTCGTGGTGCTGAGGGCTGCCTGCACTCTGTGTGTCTGCTGGTTGTGATGTTTCAGGAGCTGAGAAACGCCCACAGCGAGGAGATCATGGGCATCAGACGGGAGGAGGAGATGGAGATGTCCGACGACGACTCGGATGAAAATCCCTGTAAGAGGCTGCGGACTGGGGAGAACGGTATGAACGACCAGCGTCAGCGTCGTGTTCCACAGCGCTGATAAATGTTCTGTGAGCTCTGAACTGTTTCAGGAAGTTTCATTTTGCTCTTTGTCTCGTTTCTCTTATTTTATCCTCCAACAAATCACAGCTTTGTTTTCCTGTCGTCTGCTGTGTGTCTGCAGACTCTCTGTTGTTTGAAACTGAATCATCAGCAAGTGAAGTTTCTCCTCATCCATCACCTCTTCTCTCCTCCCCCCCCCCCCCCCGCAGGAGCGTACGATCAGACTCAGGCGTCTCTGAAGGAGGAGAACGACTCCCTGCGCTGGCAGCTGGACGCCTACAGGAACGAGGTGGAGCTCCTGAGGAAGGAGCAGAACCGATCGAGCCGAGCTGATGACGAACACACACACATGCACACACACAGTCCTGAGGCTCAGATCCAGCTGCTGCAGCAGAGCATGCACAACATGCAGCAGGTGGGTGAACCCGCCTCCTCCTGCCTCTCATTTGACTCCTACATGAGTCTCCATCACCTGCCTCCTGGGCTGGTCCTGAGTCAGTTTCTGTCTCCTTTTTTGCTCTTTAAATCTCCAATCAGTTGCACTTTCTCCATGTTTGTGTCTCCGTTTTGAAAAGTGTAATCAGAGTGTTTAAAGCGCTCAATCCTGCGTCGTGTTACTGACAGCAGCCGTGGATTTACAGCTTGTGGTTGGACTACAGGTTATGAGCTACATTGGAGCAAACTTAAACAGCAACAAGCTGATAAACCGGATGGATGAAACAACACTTCATTTTGTGGTCTTTGTTTGGTCTCTTCGTGCATTAACGCAGCACCTGCTCGTGTCGCTCGTCCGTCCTCTGAACTGATTGACTCCTCTGCTCGCTGCTAGCGTCGGTGCAGAGGGAGCGTTTGTTCTACCTCACAGTGCGTGTGGGTGGCGGCTTGATGTTGCTCCGTGTTAACAGGTGCTGATGTGAGGATACAGTGATCCGCTGGAAAAAAAATGAGCAACGGCTGAATTAGCAAAGAAGCCGAGAGAGAGAGCCCGGCGTGAGAGCAGCAGGTGCGGAGTGACGACGAGTGGGCGTAAATGTTGTTTGAGATTTTAAGACGTGAGCAGCGTCTACGGGCCCTCAAAGCAACATGCTGTCGTCAAGTCACAACCAACTACCCGCCAAATATTGCTCACGCAGCAGACTGCCTGAGGGAAAACCTCAGAGAGGGCTTACGGGTTGGAGAAGTGACAGAAATCATGTGAATCATCGCGTCAGTGTGCCCTCGAGCAAGGCACTTCAGCCTGAGCTGCGTCAGTGGAGCTGCTGTAGACCCCAGTGAGTTTTTATGAGGAAGGAGCAGAGAGCTGAGTTTACTGTACTTTACCCACAACAAACTGTGCTGCTCACTGCTGACTCAGAGCTCCCATGATCCTCTGCTCCACTGATTGCATGAACCAGCGCAGAAAGCTTTGTTGGAGCGAGGAGCTCGTTTGCTACGAGTTAGCCTGATTCAACTCGACTTCCTGTCTTTCTCTATCTGAAGTGACAGCACTGATAAAACAAGGCGCATTAGAGACAACCACACACACACACACACACACACACACACACACACACACACACACACGCACACACACACACACACCCTGCTGCCTTGTAAATGTGTTGCTTGCCTGACTTCTAACAGTGTGAGAGAGCGTCACGCTACTGTCGCTTCTCATTTGTCACCTGCTGTTGTTTCTGTTGCCTCGGTACCGAAGCGCCGCCGTGACAAACCAAATAAGTTCTTTACTGAAAGGAAGAGTTTTGGAATATTTTCCATCATATTCGTTTTATGATGAATATCCTCAAAAAATGTCAGCAAGGGGTTTCACAGAACAGTCGACTGTTGAAATGGTAAATGGATTCCGGTTCTATAGTCTACTGGTCGCTCGAAGCCGTTTACAGTCACATTCACCCGTTCACACACATTCACGGGAGCAATCTGGGGTTTAGTGTCTTGCTCAAGGACACTTGAGGATGCCAAACCAGCGACCTCCTGATCCACAGCGGCCCCAAAACCACTAACGGTCACTGCATTGTTGTAGAGTGGTCCATCTGTGGTTTTAGCACGGTGCAGTCACGAAACTGTGGCATTGCATCTACAGCCGATACACAGCGGGGGGCGCTGTGGGCAGGTGTTGTTAACAAGTCAGAGCTGTCGTGCGTGACCATAACAATGTGCAGCACTAAAGCAAGAGCAGGAGGCAGAAACAAACATGGCTGCTCAGCTGCCGTCAGCAGCGGGGAGATGTTTCACCACAGCAGACATCGATTTGTTTGAACGGTCGCCATCGTTCATGAACCGAATTTAAGGTGTTTCATGTATTTAGAGAAGGAAAAACTCTGCCTGCTAGAAAGCATTGGCGTCATTACTGCAGTCGAACAGGATCTCCAGCTCAGATGAGCCTGCTGGGGTTTAGTCCAATCAGATCACAGCTCATGTGTAAACAGCCTCTCAGAGCCAATTGAGGACTCTGCTGTTTCACACACACACACACACGAAGAACACAAGCTAGTTCTAATAATAAGCATTATCTCATTATGATGGAAAACCATGACAGAGTGAAAGTTCACCGTCACGACGACTTACTGTTAAAAGACGATGTGGTGACGGGGTGATCAGGAAACTTTAAATGAGGCCAGAAAATGAGAGCTGTCCTCATGAAATCAGTCCCCGTGAAGACATATGTGTGTCTGTGTTTGTCTTCCAGCAACTCCTGAGCCTGCAGGAGAAGCTGACGAGTAAGGAAGCTGAGCTGGAGCAGGCGAAAGAGGAGCATCGCTACCTGGAGGGGGAGGTGCTCACCCTTCGAGACAAGGTGTGTACTCTGAGTCGTATCCACGTGGTCCTCCAGACCACCCCTGTAGAAGAAAACGTTGATCCCAGTTGGATCGTTAAGATGTTCCTGACTGACTGGATGATGTATTCATGATGTTAGCTTGAACCTTTTCTGCCTCTGATGTGGAGTCGGTCGCTGTGGCAGCGGGGTTAGAAAGGCGCTCTAGGTGTTCCTCTCTCCAGGTACGTCTCCCAGCTCCTCCTCAGGGATCCCCAGGTGTTTCCAAGCCAGGTGAGATACCTAACCTCCAAAGGGAGGCACCCAAGAGGACCCTGATCAAACGCCTGAACCACCTTAACAGACTCCTTTCAACACGGAGGAGCAGTGGCTCTCCTCCGAGCTCCCTCTGGATATCTAAACTCCTCACTCTGCCCTGTGGAGGACTCAAATTTCAGCCTCTTGCATCTTGTGTGATCTTTCAGTCTCTGCCCACAGCTCATGAGCACAGGTGTATGTTGGAGCGTAGACCGAATGGGAAACCAAAAGCTTCGCCTTCAGGCTCAGCTCCCTCTTCACCACAGCGGTCTGGTAGAACTCTCACGTTCGTCCACCTGTCGACCTCACACTCAATCTTATCCTTTCTCATGAAAAAGACTCTAAGAACTGTGAACTCCTTCACCCGGAGCAGCGACTCACTGCCATCCTGGGGGAAGCAGTCCATGGTTTTCTGGCAGGTAGACGTGGCCTCAGACTGAAAGGTGACGACTCTCATCCCGATCGGCTTGTCACTCGACTGCAGACAGTCAGTGTTTGCTGGAGGTCAGGAGAAGCAAGTCTGAGGCTCAGAAACTGGACGCTCTCCTCCAGAGTCCAGACCAGGTTAAAAAGAGAAATCTTCATCTTCTCATCCAGAGTTCTTCCAAATAATGGGGAAGAGATGTGTTGCCAGTTGGAGAGTAGTGGTGATGTACGACAGCAGAGCATTCATGAGGACCTTCACACACCTTCAGCAGGTCCAGCTGGTCTGTGTCGGTCAGCAGAGCTGCTGTTGCTGTGCATCCATTTTCTATGAAGTGTCAATCCGTAGACATGAACTGAACTTGTCTTTACTTTTTGCTTCCTTCACAAAATTCCTTCGCTGACAGTTTAATGAGATTCGTAACGATGTCGGCAGGTTTGGTTTAACGGTCACAGACAGCAGCTGGAAAATGGCTGCAGCCTTTTCACTGTGTTTAAGTGCAACTCACAGGAGAGACGAGGTGACGCAAAGCAGACGTCCGACGTCAGCTTTAGTTATTTGTCAGTTTAGGGTGTCGAGGTCCTAACACACCCACACCAGGGAGGACACGTCCAACAGGACAAAGACAAGGAGCTAACAGGACTTCATATCATCTGAGAGGACATGTCGTCTCAATCCTGAGGCCTCGTTCTGTTTCCAGGTGTGTTTTCCAGTGAGGTTTTTTCATGGTCTGTATAACAAAAACACACACACACACACACACACACACACACACACACTCACAGGTTCCAAGTGATGGATGGATGAATGGGTTTGGGTTTGAAGGACAGGAGGGCTGCTATAGCAACAGCCCTGTCAGGATGTTTGTGTTGGAGCTGAGAGGTGAGCGGTTCTACCTGAGACACCTGAGTGGTGAACTCGCTCCATCCTCGATGATTGACTGAGCCTTTCCAGGACGCCCCTTTCATACCCGACCATGATCCTCTCACCTGTTACCAGTCAGCCTGTTTACCTGTGGAATGATCCAAACAGGTGTTTCTGGAGCGTTCCACATCTTTCAGTCTGTGAAACGTGTCGCTGCATCAGATTCACAATAAGCAGATATTTACAGAAGTCAATGCAGAACATTAAATATATTGACTTTGAGCTGATTTCAGGTCAGTTTATGTCAGAGAGGATCAGATCAGGTGGCACTTTCCAGTCCCAGCTTTTTTGGGTTGTGTAAACATATCAATGGATTTCTGAGCGACGTCATCATGTGCAGTTGTGTCACTTGATGATCTGCTATAACTCAATACTAAACTACATCCAGAACGATCCAACAGTTCACGTCCTGAAACAGACTGACCTTTATAACCTGGATGAGGAGGGTTGGTGGCAGCACTGATGTGTCAGACTGCGTCAGTTTTAGCTCGCGGGCCTGATAAAGAAGCTGAATGAATGTTGTCAGTGTGTTTCTAAATGTCGTGACTATTTCAGGATCTCACAGCTGAAAATAGTTGAACATAGAAAAGAGCTCCACCCACTTCTTTCTATAAACCCCCATACGTTTATTTTTGTGAAATAATTAATAAGCTTTGGTTTACATCAGCAGTGCGCAGACAGTATGTTGGACTCCTGCTGAGGAACTCCCATCCATAAAGAATTCATCAGTCTGCACATGTTTCACTTCTAATTAGTCTCTCGTACTTTCTGAATCCTCTGAGTTTAAAAGTTATCAAGTAGTCATGAATTATGAGAGACTTTCATTTTCCAAGTTGGCTTTTAGCTGGATTTTAATGGTGTGGTCGATTTGTCCAGACGCTGTTGATAGAAACCAGCTGGTCGAAGGTGAGAGTTCACCAGGCGATGAGCGCTGGGAGGATGGACAGCTGCATGTCAGATGGATGAGGCAGATTGATGACTTAAAGCTGGACACGTTGAAGAGAGTTAGGCCACGTTTTAGCAGAATATCAGTGTTTGAAGATTACTCAGCAGGGAAATGAATCGATGTAAGAGTCTGGATGGTTTCGATTCTTTGGAGCCTTTCTTATTCTTATCATCATTGGAATAAGTTGTAACATGAATGACATGAATTGTGGTTGATTACAGGTTTGCTCAGTTTGCTTCTGCTCTGTGAAGAAGAACTGAAACCTTTTCACAGCCTCCTTTCAAATCAGCAGGGGGTCAGTTTTTGATCACTCACTTTTTGGGTGGAGGTATCACTTGAAGCGTTGACATTCATCCCTAAGAGTGTTTTCACACCGAGTCTGTTTAGTTAAAATAAAACTCTGTGCTGTCAATCAAGTCAATCATCCATCATGATTCGGAGCTGACTATATTATTGAGACGAGCTGAGATCATGTGTGCTGAAGGACAGGTAGAGCAGGACATCATCAGCATAGAGGTGAAGTTAAAACACAGATTCGTTTGTGTTCTTTCATCTGAGAGAAACGAGTGAAACGTAGGATCCGCTCAGTAAACATCCTGTTATAATACAGTACAAAATGCTCCTTTCCTCTCCACTTTTGTCTCTTTTATTAAATAATTGAACATTAACGCTCACAATCAGTCACTGATCAACTAACACATCAGCCAGAACCAAAAGACACCAAAATGTGAGAGTTCTCTTCAGTCTGGACCGAATGGACCAAAGAGAAGTGTGAAAGCAGCCTGAGAAGAAGAAAGTATGAATGAAGAACCAAAGAAAATACAGTGGACCAACTGTGTCCCATAATGTCTCACCTGTCTGTCTCCACACAATCAAACCAGTCGGTCATTTCCACCTGCTGTGATCCTGATATCATCTTTAATCGTTGATCAGATCGCTGCGTCTCCAGTGTTCAGATGTAAAATACGCCGGCAGCGCAGAGTCTGAGTCTGTTTTTACTCTCCTTCAGCAGAGCATGTGTAAAACAAGCGCTCCTCTGTGTCTGAGGGATCTGTCTTCAGTGACTGATCAGATGTTCTGTTCTGTGTCTTCAGCTGCTGTCCAGTAATGTGGAGGCTGTGGAGGGAACCAATGGAGAGCTGCATGAGAAGGTAAGAACTTTGCTGCCACATGAGCTGAACCTCCACCCTGATAGCAGAAGACACGAGGAGGAGGCTGACAGGTCATCCACTGAAACACAGCTTCCAGTCATGAATGCACACCATGACGAGACAAACACAGTGAACGTGTGGACGCTTCGCTGGAGGAAGAGTCATATGACCAAAGTGTCAGTTCATCCTGAGGGAACATGAATGTGTGCAGTGCATTTCATGGCCACCATCCAGAGACACTTCACTCCAAACCACAGAGGTGAACCTCATGGTGGCGCTGGAGGAGGGGACTCATCCTCTGGGGACCGTCAATGTATGAACCATCCAATGGACTCGCTCACTGACTCGGACCGTCAGACCATCCTCAGAGTCCGAAAAATCCCAACATTTGTAAAACCTCAAACGAGCAGTTCTTCATGTTCTTCATTCATTCATGTTCTCATCATGTTTTACACGGCGTATTTTTAGAATCGGGGTTGTAGTACATAAAAACACTTTGCAGGAGACTCTAAAGCTCTGGTATACAACCAGAAACATCTCACACAGTACAGATGAAGTACAGCAGTGTCTCAGAGGTCAGAGTTCATGAATTAATCATTAGTGTGAGAGCAGAGAGAGTTCAGGCTTGTTATTTTGGTCGCTGTGAGCATTATTCTCCTGTAAGTGTCCTCTGCCGTCTCTCTCAGCACTCACAGAGCCTCCATACATGCATATATACGTACGTCCATGTCTGGGAGATGGACTTTTAACCCAAAACCTGCTGAACTGGAAACTGACTGAAGTCAGAGCAGCAGATAAAACACACTGCACCAGCTGACCTGACTCACTGTCAGCCATGACACTGAGACTTCAGCAGTCTGTTCAGACTGAAGCTTCAGTGTCAGAGCAGCATGTTACTGCTGGAGCTGCTGCAGGTGGAGCTGCTTCAAATACTTCATGTACTGTTAGTTTAGGCCAGTGGGGCCCAACGTAACAGTCGGGCCCCTCCAAAGGGTCAGCAGATCAATCTGAGGGGTCGTCAGATCAAAATCTTTACTGACTGAATGTTTTAAAGCCATAAAAAATCCTAAACATCTGAAACATGACGAGGAGCTCCGACTAGAACTGAGTTTATCTCTTTTATACATCATGTTTTTTTATGTACAGTACCTGAGTGTGTAGATCTGCTTATAAGTGTGTGTGTGTGTGTGTGTGTGTGTGTGTGTGTGTGTGTGTGTGTGTGTGTGTGTGTGTGTGTGTGTGGGTGTGTGGGTGTGTGTTTTCACAGGGGATCAATGGGTGTGTACCTTCACTGTACCACAGCAGAGAGAGGAGGAGCGAGGTCATCATGAGAGGAGGTGTCGCATCAGAAAAGGAGGCCCTGCTTCTGGGTAATTATGAACTCCTGCAGAGGAGGAGGAGGAGGAGGAGGAGGAGGGGTAACACAGTCCAGGAGCTCCGTCCTGTCTCCTACAGAAACACCAGTTTTCTTCTTTTCCATGTCGCTTCACAGCTCCAAACATTGACTCTCCATCGTGTCGTTGGAGTTTCCAGCCGTCAGAGGGCTGAAGCACCAAACTAACCTGCTCACAGGAGCACCGTCACACCTCGTGAACACCTTGTCATGTATCACCGCCTTCGTAACGTGCCGTCATTGCCTCGTAGCGGCGGTTAGCGTGTGTTTCTGATGAAGGGCTGGTGTTCTGCCCACAGAGTGTTGGATGTCCTTGTGTCTGATTGCTGTGTGTTGCCGTGCGCTGTGTGTGTTTAGGGATGATGTGAATGTGGGAGCTCACTGAGCCTCCTCGGCCTCTTTGTCTTCAGCCTCTGCAGCTCCTCCAGCACACAGCTCCAGATGGATTATAAACATACAAGGATTATGAAACCTTTGACTGGAACTTACTGACGGCTATTACACCAAATTTAATTTGCAGAGCGCCTGTGCAGGCGGAGCTGTTCGTGCTCCGTGTAGAGACATCAGCCGATTGATTGCTCTGCGTTCCCCGTGGAGTCACTTCAGAGCACAGTGGGGCTCTGTGAGTGTTTGCTAGCATAACATTAAAGATGAGCGAACGGTCCCGAACATAAATGAAGTGCAGAACTTGACACTTAACTCGTCTCAGCGAACACGCCACTGCCGCCATGTTCACACACGGCGGCACACAGTGCGTGGTGTCGGGGGGTTCAGAGGCCTTTCAACCAGAAGCAGTGAAGCAGAATAAAACCTCCTTCCACAGAGGACACTGACACACAAACTGTCTGAAACCCTCTTTGCCTCCCTCTGTCTCCGTCTCTCTCTGATGCGTCTCTTTCTTGTCTTCTGTCGTCCTCTCAGCTCACAAACGGCCGTCGCTCTGTGCAGAGCCCACGCAGCAGCCGGCCGAATTCATTTCAGCTGCTTTTGTTTCTGTCTGTCGTGTAAATCCTGGTGTTGTGCAGCACATGCAGCGGCGCTGAGAGAAGCATCCCCTGATCTGTATTATTTGTTCTGAAGCTGCTGTTTTGTCCAGAGCAGCACATTTATCTCCTTTAGCGGAGCCCAGAAAATCCAGCTATGAAGGAGAGAGGAGGCCGGCTCTCTGTCTTCCTGCCTGTAATCTGCAGCCTCCAGAGCTGCTGCTGGTTCTCACTGTGCAGAAAACATTTTAAAAGGCTCGTGAGGCCTGTTTTCACCTGCAGTCCGATGAGGCTCTCAGACACGTGAGGTTATGGCACGCAGTGTCTGTGCGCACAGACGAGGATCATGCTGATGTGAGTTGATGCGTGCAGGGTGTAATTTCCTCTGGGGATGGGGGGAAACGTCCCCCTACCCTTTATAGTTTCAGGTTGATTTGACATGTGCTCACAACAATAAGCAGCAGCTGCCGGTGGCTGCCTGTGCCGCCCTGGCTCAGCTCTCAGGAGACAGACAGGCCACCCTGCTTTATTGGTGAGGGCCGTTGGGGCTGAACGTAACACCTGCAGACACGACTCAGGGCTGAAAATATGTGACAGGCAGTGGTGGTTTTTTGGGTCCAGGTTGCAGCAGCGGGGTCCTGGTCTTAAGATGAGACCCAAGCAGGCACAGCGCAGATCTGTCAGAGCTTGACGTCAGCGTGCTGGCTGTTCGCTCGACGGCTGCTGCTGCTGTTTCACGTCATAATGGGATCACAGATAAGAGGAGAGTGCAGCCGGAAGTAGTCGGCCAATGGCGGGTTTCTGTGAGCTGGGCTGCCAGCAGGTGTGTCCTTTTCCAGGACGTTCGTCCAGCGTCCCGACCCCGAGCAGCAGACTGCAGCCAGAGCCCGACTTCATGTTGAACACCTTGACCTTTTTTATTTTTTTCCCTTCAGTCGAGCGTCTTGGTTAGAAATTAAACTTCCTTTTTAACAGCGTGCACGCACGCACGCACGCACGCACGCACGCACGCACTCACAGCCTACAGTCCTCATCTGGTGGCACTGTTCCATGTGAACAGGCCTGGTGGAAGGAATTGAATTAGGCCTGTCTGTAATTGCCAGCGTTTCGCCACATAAATCAAGGAAATAAATATTGGCTGTGCCAGGTCCTCCAGGGGACGCCACTCTATTCCCTGCCCCCCCCACACCACACCACACACACACACACACACACACACACACACACACACACACACCCACCACCCCCGCTCCCTCTGCATGACTGCCTACCTTTGCAGGACCTCTCAGAAGTAATCAGCTCAGGAGCGGTTTGTTTCTGCTCCAGCCAGCGTTTTTCATGAGTCGCTCTGCCGGTTGTTTACTGTGCAGCTCTTCAGGAGGATGCAGCTCGGCTGAACCTTTACGCCCAACATCCACCACAGTGGTCCTGCCTCGCCGTCAGCTGTCTCCTCTGTGTTGGCTTTATTAGCTTGACAAGCCCGTGTCCTTAAAGCACTCATGAACACTGATGGAAGCACTAAATCTGCTCTGTTAACAGCTTGCTGATGGTGTCAGCAGCACCTGCACCAGCAGTGAAATACAGTCACACACAAAAGAACACCACTAATCCTTTAAAGAGTGGTTTGAGAAGCGCTGTGCTGCCCAGCGTTCATCTTTGCTGTTTTAATCCAGCAAGGGAACACGCGAGCATTAATGTTAGCGTTCATTATTAGCCGTATGGATGGTGGAAACATTTTTGTTTTCACCTCTTTGGTCTCTGCTGTCACGTCGTGTTTGTGCTGTTTGAACTGAGCGTCACGCTGCGAGTGTGTGTGTCCTCGTCTCTGCAGGCATCATCTCCACCTTCCTCCACGTCCACCCGTTTGGGGCCAACCTGGAGTATCTGTGGTCGTACATCCAGAGACTGGACTCGAAGGTAAAGAGCTCCACGGCGCAGTGACTCATTAAAAGCACATGAAGTAAAGCAACAAACACACTGCAGACCAGCTGAGGAGGTTTTACATCAGCCTGTTTGTTTTTGAGTTCAATTTTACAGTAACAGCGATGCTAGGTATGTTCACCATCTTAGTTTAGCATGTCAGCATAAACTAGTTAGCTCTCAACAGTGGGAACTGCTTTGCAGCATTTAGACAAAATGCTGCAAAGTGAGAAAAAACAGCCGAATACAGAAAGTGTGCAGGCAGCAGAGACCAGAGCAGAAGCTCCAGAGGACGTGATGAAGACTCCGGACGACAGAAAACACGGTTTAGCTCATTTTTCAGCAACATTTGCAGATATGTGTCTCCTGGAGACACCTGGTGAGGGCGTCTGTCCTGCTGGTCTGCTTCTGCTCTGTGTGTTTGCAGGTGTTTTCTGAAGCTGTGGTTCTCTCGGGGCCACCAGAGTCCCAACGTTAACATCTCCTTTTCTGGATTACGGTCTGATTTTGGTTCCTCTCCCTCTGCTGTCTGTCTCTGTCTCTGTCTCTGTCTGTCTGTCAGGTGTCGGCGGGGGAGCTGGAGCGTCTGATGGTCCGTCTTCCCTCCATGTTCAGGCAGGAGCTGAGCGGCGTTGGTGCGACTCTGGAGAAGCGGTGGAAGTTCTGTGGTTTCGACAGCCTCGGTTCAGCATGACGCAGAGAGAACGCACACACACACTGAGAACACACACTCCACAGACCTTTAACGGTGTGTGTGTGTGTGTGTGTGCGTGCGCGTTCTGGGATATATAGCAGTGTGTGGGACGCTGGCGCTCAGTCAAACTGACACTGGAAACTGTGGAAGAGACGATGTTCAGACTTCAGAAAGGAGGAAAACACAGTTCACTTCCTGTTGGGCGGAGGTGAAACACCTGAGACGGACTGCTCGGATTCACCTGAACTTTACCTGCAGGTATTCAGCTCAGTGCTCCGGTCTTCACTGGGGGGGGGGGGCCAAACCCGAGTCTCTGTGCTTTGAACTGGATCTTCTGCAGCAGCAGCCGAGTCGGCAGGAAGAGGAAGTGACAGTGACGCCGAAGTGGATCCTTAACACGAAACATTTCACACCAAACTGTTTGATTTATCGGTGAGATGGGAGCACTGGTCTCCCAGTTTGGCCTGAAACTGGACGTGTAGCCGCGTGGCGTGATGGGAGCGCAGAGGGATCACGTCCTCCCTGCCGGTGACGTTTGGAAATGAAACAAACCAAACTGACAGAGTTTGCACACCAACTCTGATTGTTTTTAACTGTCGTCAAACAGAAACCTTCAGCTGAGTCATTCAGAGTCAGAGCTGCCGTCAGAGGAGAGGCGACACAAGAGCGACAGACCAGCGACAGACCAGCACAGACACATCATTTCAACACACACAGTACCAGAAGTCAAAGTGCAGAAGGTAACATAAAGGTAGTAAAACACAGAAAAGACTGTAATAATTAATGAATAGAAGCAGAAAGGAGAAACCAAACAGCTGAACGTGCCCAGATTTACCATCCAGGAGTCACGTCGCCTCAGGGAACCAGAGTCTGCATGCACCAATCACAGCGTGGAATCAAACGCAGATTCTCTTCGTCTTCGTCTCTCTGATGTCCGGCTCTGCAGAGTTCAGAGTTCAGAGTTCAGGCGGGCGGGAACATTTAAAGTCAGAATCCTCAAGATTTGTACGAGTCAGACTCGTTTTTGATACTCTCTCTGGTGTTATTCAGTGTATTTCTACTCTGTAATTACCTCTCCATGAAGTAGTCACTGCTGTTAGTGGCGGAGTCCGCCATCCCTCACACAGACGAAGCCAGTGTCTGTGCTGAGTTCACTGTCTGTCCAAAGAGCAGGACGGTGGAGCGTCTGGTTGTGTGACAGGTGACAGTTTTGGAGTTGGTGTGTAAACACAACAGGAGACGGCGGGTTTGACCTCGAGGGAGCAACAGGCGTGAAGACGTGGACATAACCTGCAGGATGAAGGGACGCTGATGATGATGATGATGACAATGATGATGATGATGATGTGAGGAATCAGTCCAAACATTCTGCTTAATTTATTTCCTTATTCTGTGTTCAGAGTGTGTTCAGTGGAAGTGGCTGTGTCTCATTCTGTCTCTAAATAAGACGAAGGACAGTCCTGCTTTCACAGTGACTTCTTAAGTATCAGAGTTAACCACAGGTTAGTCTGACAGACCTTTGTCCCTCTGAACGGACTGCAGAGCGAGGATGAGGAAGATGGGAATGGAGGGATGAAGAGAAGGAGGAGAAGCCGCAGATGTGTCCTGTTTTGATGTTTTCAGCTTTACGTCCTCATTCGTCCTCCACAGAGCTGTTCATGTCCGTCTCCAGGTGAATGAGGTGCTCTTGTGTTTAGAGACTCATTGTTTGTTTTTCTTATTTAAATAAAGTTGTTACATTGAATCTGTTTGCTTCATTATCGTTTTGACTGAATTGTCCTTGTTGGGTGTTAATGGACCTTTTCTCTTCCTGAGGACGACCGTCTGCAGCTGAAACCCTCTCAGTCACAGAGGGAGGAGACGCGCTGCAGTGAGCTGCTGTGTCCACCTCTGGACGTCAGTCAAACATCAGCTCCTCCACCTCAGCTCTGGTGAATCCAGCTCACAGGATGATGTAAAAGGCTGATGTAACACAGGCGTAACACACACATCTTGATAATGGCCTAATCTGTGTGTGTGTGTGTGTGTGTGTGTGTGTGAGTGTGAGAGATATCTAAATGAAAATCTAGGCCAGAGCTTCACGCTGTCAGTCTCTGAGAAACCTACAGGCTGAATCCATTTTTCTCTCACTGCTTCCTGATTTGTTTCAGTGTGAGAAAAGATAATTCTGCAGAGGAATCAGTGACTCAGTGAAGTTCACGTGAAGGAATCAGTGTGTTTTCTTGGTGTGCAGCTGCAGGCCGGCGGTCCCTCCCACCCTGTAGCTCCTCATAATGTGTTGCGGCTGAATGCAAAGCACATTTTGCAGCATGTGATTGTGTCCAAAGCTGATGGAAAGATGTCAGCAGGTTCTTTCAGACGAACTGAGGCCACCATGTTTGTTTCACCTTGATCCAAAATAATATTCTTACCATGAAGTGCAGAGACACCTGCTCAGTGTCACAGCTGTAGGACAGAGCAGACGTCCCAGCTTGTCCAGGATTAAGCTCCAGAAACAGATTTCTGCATATGAAGGCAGACAGAAGGAGTCTGAGGATCGATACCCGTTATCCAGACATCTGCTGGCTCCACCATGAACCCCAAACACTGACCGCTGCCCCAGAGGTTAAACTGTCGTTGAACTGTAGCCGATGGGTTCTGGGATTGACCCCGTCTCCAGCTGGGTGGCCCAGTTCCCAGCAGATGTCTGTGAAACACTCAAATGTTCCAGTTTTCAACATTCACTACTAAACTGCAGCAGTTTGTCACCACAATTAAAATAATGATTCTAACATTACACGTGTTTCCAGACATTTATCATAATCTGTCAGTACTAACTAAGCCAATGTAATAACATGAACAACGCTCCACGTGTCTGAATCCAACACTGACTTGTCTGCGTGTGTCTTTTCCAAATTCATGATAAAGATTTTGTCCATTTGAACTGTCGTCCTCTGATTATGAGACGCTGCCTTTGTAATTAGTCCTGCCATCACTTTTGAGACGCTGGCATATCAATTTAAAAACATTAACACAGTCAGTTTCATCATTTCTTCTGTTTAACCTTTAGACATTGATTAGCAGCATCAGTTCCAAACACCATTTGTTGATTAACTTTGATTTCATAGTGTTGTTTCGTGGGCTGCTGTCAGCAGTAATGAGCAGAATGCGTCTCATTAGTTTCATTATTAAATCACAGTCGGGGACATTTTGTCCGAGCGTTAACTGCTCAGTGCTGCTGTTTGTCCTCAAGTTTAAGCAGCGGGCTGAAAGATTTCACACGGCTGCCTGTGTTTCCTCGGGTCTGACAGAGGAGCAAAACCAATTCCGCAATCTGGGGCAGCGCCGCACCTCCCGAACAGGGAGCACACTAAAAACCACAGCGGCCTGTGCAGAGGAGGACGGGGCAGAAGCAGAGAAAGGCTCGCTGCAGTATTTATGTCTCTGTTAGTTTACTGTGTCAACAGCAGGCTGTCTCTCTCTCTTTGGGCCCCTCAGTGTTCATGTCACAATTTGTACACAACAGCTGGCAGCAGCTTCATTCCCCACGTTCACCAGCTCACAACGGGTGCTTCTGTTTGGATGTTGGTTTCTCCGGCAGCATCACACTGTTCTGCACCGGAAAGTATGTGAGATGGTAGAAAAAAGCTGGTGGCACCTTTAGTTTCTCTCATTCTGGTATGATTTCAACATTTTTATGCTTTGTTCGTCTGAGCTGAGACTTGTTCTTAAGCGGTACAGAACGTGGAGCGGCACGATTTGGAAAGAGGGTGAAGGAAACATCAGCTCCAGCAGGGTTCTCCTCCTGACCAAATGAGCAGCACACAGTGTTTTCATCACTGGAAAACCTCTTCAGACAGAAGCTAATTCAAACCATCCTGGAAGCATCTCGCTCCAGACTTTGTCATCTGATTAGTGGAATTTTCTGAGCCTCATGACAGACAACAGATCGATCTCAAAAACGTCCACATAGGAACCGCTTTCCAAAAAGACGATCCTCGACAGGCTGCCAGAGTCAAGCAGCAGCACCTCGTGCCCACGACTACACTGCAAGAAGGTTCCACAATGAGGATCACCCAGGAGGACCGTCATCCTCGACTTCAAGTGATCCCCAGTGATGATGATGACCTCGTAACATCAGCTGACGACACCTTTGAATGGGAGGTGATGAGTTCTAGCCCCCTCATGCAACACAAACATAGAACATACTGTATTCACGAATATTTTAGAAAGCCTCCCAGAAAAGGTAAGAGGTTCAGAGAGGGGAATGCATGTGGTCTCTCGCTGTGGTGTGTTTAAATGTCCCAGCTGAGACGTGTGCAGCAGGTGTCAGACTGTGAAATCCACCTGCGCTCGTTTTATTATGAGGGACACCTGACCTGGAAAAGGAACAATGGCCAGCTCACACAGATTTTTATATCTCTGTTCCAGCAGTGTGTTCTCGAGATGAGAGTCGACGCCTTGTACAACACATCAGAGTGTAATAATGCCACGAAACAAAAACAAACAACGCACCAAGAGCAGGATTAGGAAACCCAATTTTGTTGTATTTTAATCTGTTTCCTGAACCACTTGTTCTTCTTCACATCCTCTTTTGCTTTTCCTCCTCAGTCTCTCTGTGCTCTATCTCTTTCTCACAGTCCCTCCTCTTCCATTAATCTCCCCGTCCTCTCTCTCTCTCTCTCTCTCTCTCTCTCTCTCTCTCTCTCTCTCTCTCTGCTTCTATTGTTCTTGTGTCTGAAAGAAACATCAAATACAAACAGAAATTACAGAGGAGGATGTAGCCTTCAGCCCTGGATGATGATTCCTCTCGGCAGTAATTACTTCCAGCTCCTCGTCCTCTCAGGATGAACATGCTGATAGAATATTATGTTCTGGAGTCAGATAACAGAAGTTTTTCCTGCAAAATTTAACTAATAGGAGACAATTTGAAGAAGTGCATAAAATATTACAATTAGTCATTTGCAGACGCTTTTATCCAAAGTGATGTGCATATGAATTCACACACTGATGGCACAGCGTCAGGGGCAGTTTTGGGGTTCAGAATCTTGCCCAAGGATACTTCAGCATGTGGACTGCCAAGGCCAGGAATCGAACCACCGACCTCCTGAGCCACAGCCAAAATATGATGATGTGTTCACAGTGAATGGGGGCGATTTCCTCTTTCTTCTTTCCTTTACCCTGTCCTAAACACTTTGGACTGTTTTTCATTGAGACAGGGTCAGGTGGTCAACGGGTATTGACAGACGTCATGTGATGTCCTGAGGTCTCAAACGCACCGTTTGTCATCTGCACGCGCAACGGGTTCTTTTAAAAAAAGAGGGAAGAGTCTCTGGCGAAACGCTGACGGTAACGGGACGCTGCTGCAGCCGTTACACAGACACTTTTATTTTGTGGAACTAAACCACCGGCAACATAAACTGACCCTGGAGACCACCGAAGCACCGCTCACAGGAGGAAAGACCAGCGCTGTTTGAGAATGGAGCTGCTAACGTGCTAACATGCTAACAGACCGCTATCTAGTGAACAGGCTGCCAGGTAAGCTAACTAAAGTTCTAGATGCTTGCTTCGTTTTCTCATTTTTTAGGACAAATACAGACATCCTGATAGAAATCACTTCTTTGAGTCTCAGCATAATGTGAAAAGATGGACAAATGAAGATGAACAGTATTTTAGTGGATTGGTGGGGTGGCTGTGCTAATGCTAATGCTAGCGCTAGCGGAGCAGGAACGGCAGCGTTCTGGCGCCATTAATAACTCCTTCCCTCCTCCTGGACTGTTCTTCGGCACACTGGTTTCCTCTTGCGGTCTTCGCTGGCTTTTGTCTGTTTTTGCTTTCATGGACACTAAATGTTAAAAATGCACGACAAAAATAAGATTAAACCTTTAACTAACTAAAACTACTCTGAACTTTCCTTAGTTTCTGTTGACAAAAATCAGATGACTAACGTGACCCGTACTAATTTAGATTTTCATCTAAAGATTAAAAATCAAAATCAGGTATCAAAATTAACTGTGCAGATATAACTGGAACAACTTCTGACTTTTATATGTATAAATCTTTTAAAATCTGTGAGTCTGTGAAGTTTCCAAGAAGAATAAAGATGTCTCACTGTCCGTAAACACAGTACATTTCACACAGTGTTGACTACGGCCTGTTATGGACGATATAAGAGATTAACATGCTGGACTCAAACTAAAATGGCGACTCTGACTCTGAGCGGGACGTTTTGTCTTGTGAGATGTTTCCGTGCATCATTTTAAAACCATCCCCTTCTCCAAGAAGAATGGAAAAAATCAGCTCAGCAGCCAACTTGCCTCCTGGCCAAAATAATAACAATAATAATAATAATAATAATAATAATAATATGCTCTACATCCTAGTGTGTGTATGTGTGTGCGTGCGTGCTGTCGCTGGTCTATAAATACGCGCAGTCTGAGGCAGCAGCATGTGAGGAGGCAGAGGGAGCAGCCGTCATTAGCTGTGCCGCGTCTCTAATGAAGCCTGTTGACAGCGGCTGTAATTAGCCACGGCTCTTTGTGTTCTCTTTGTGGACTGCAGTGTCGAGACGCTCCTTCATGTCCCCCGCCACTGTCACATCTCATCACTGACGCCAGCTTGTCATTGCACCTGGCAGCCATTACTGTGAAACCCTACGTAGGCTATTGTGATGCTGCTGCTGGTTGACGGCTGTGTTTAACAGTAAATGACAGCATCTAATGGTGCGTCCAGAACACGTGGCAGTGAGTGATGGAGATGCTGGGACTTTAAGTGAAGCAAGTACTCCTGTACTGTTCCTGGTGTTGTACATGAGTATTGCGGGTGCTTCGTCTAATACTCACTGTGCTTTAAGTTCTGGTTTGGTCTCCACCAACTCCTGAGAAGAACGTGTGAGGCCATATTGATCAGCAGTGGTGGAGGAGGTACTCATCAATTAAGTAAAGGTAGCAGTGCTACAGTATCACTAATAATTAAATAATGAAATTAAAGCAATATTTTTTTAATGTACAGCACCCACTTGATGCATGTGATTCCTTTCCTTTGAGCTGCAACTCCTGTATAAAAGGCACTGTACAAATACAGTTTATTATTATTATTATTATTATTATTATTATAAAACTACTGATACAAGTAAATGTATAAAAGTATTAGCATCAAAATTTACTTCAAGTACCAGTCATAGTATTTATTATACAGAATTGGCCAGTTTAGAACAATACATATTACTGAAATATAATCACGGCACATTTATGTGTAAGGATGGAGCTATTTTAATTTAGGAGGAGGAGAAGTGTAATGTAGCGTGACATGGAAATACTAAAGTAAAGTTTGAGTCCATCTAAATTCCTCTGCTGTTGATCAGACTTTTAAAGACGTTTTCAAACAGAAAGCGAAGCAGATTCTCACATTCACATGAGTTTGACTGTTAGCAGTCAGCGTGCGACTGTTCGTACGTTAGCTGTGAGCGAGCTAACAGTGCGTTCAGCTCAGCCAATGACTGAAGCTCCTGGTCCGTCCTCCTTCTGTCTCCTTTTCCTCTCGTCTCTGTTCATGAAGCAGATTGATTCGAGTTAAGCTGGAACGTTTTCAACGTGCGCTGCTCCCTCTTTGCATCAGCCTGGCAAATCCGCCTTCAGCTGCGTCTTTCCATTGACTTTGTGTGCTTCACTTCATTCTGTCTGAACCCAGTAAGAAGTACTTAAAGAGCCAACTCAGGAGAGAAGTCCTCTGCTGATGGTGAACAATAGACCTTTTTCCAGGCAGACATTTGGACTCGTCAGAGCAGGAAAAGCACAGGTGGATTTGATAACGTTCCATTTCGCTGGCTCACTGTCATGGCTGGGACACATCAGCAACAAAATGTCTGCTGTGAAAAAAAGGCTGTAAGACACATTCATCAAGAAACGTCCTGCTGCTGACAGTGAAGTGGAAAACCAGGCAGACACTGTGGGGACAAAGCCCAGTTTTAACCCTGAATTAGGCGCCCTCGACTAATTTTAGAACCGGGCTGACTTTATGCCAGAGCACTTGACATGAAGTTTGGGGGAGGGTGTCCATGTGGCTAATTGAATGATTTGACTGTGGGACCACTGATTGGATGTTGGGCAGGTCAGGAAGTTTGGTCTGCAGTTTCCAGTGTGATGAAAAGGCCTGAAAGCTCCAGAGACCCAGCAGTGATGATGTTTATGTGTACAAGCACTAAATGTGAAGGTTCATCATCCTGTGGACTGTTAACAGGACGATGGTTGGTCATTTCACTCTGATGGCTGTCGGAGTCAGATTAAAGGACAGTGGTGTTCTTCTAAAGGTGCTGTACAACAATAGTTAATATAAAGTATTAGATATCAGTAACTGATGAACACGATTTTAAGTCGACTTAATGCATTAATACTACAGAGGTGTACTGTATTAAGTATTTTAATACTGCACTTATAGCCTGGTAACTCTTTTAATAATTCCCCATGATGCTTTGCCTCTGCCCTGTCCCTCACTAAGGAACAGAGGTCTGTTATGGTGACTGGTTCAGTGGTGACGTCACGTTCGTGAACAGCATCTTCACATGAATTCAACAGAACAACACAATGCTAAGCAACGGTTGCTTGGCAACCTCCGCCTGGTCAGTGTTTGAAGTGTAGTGGTCGACCTGGACGTGGAGTCACATGACTCGCCGACCTGCTGCCTGACAAAAAGCATCTGCCCACTGCAGACTCTGAACCTGAGCTCGTCTATGTCCGGAGCGTCCAGAGCCAGAGACGACGTGTCGGTCCGTCCTCTCAGTTACTTCATTTAAAAAGAAGCAGAAATTATTTATTCATTTATTTATTTTCCTGGTTTAATCTCAAACCGTGAACTCAAACTAGCAAGGACAGCCAAAAAACATCTCTTGTTTTTCTGTTGTGAGAATTTCTGTCTTTCCTTCAACGTACACGAGTTCAGAAAGCGACGTGAACGAGAACGTTGTCTCCTCTCAGCCTAGTTTACTCTGTAAAACTACACATCGGCCACATCGTGCATCTCGTCTTAGGCAGGACGCTGTCTAAACTCCCAGCCTCAGTGAGTGAGAAAGACAAGGATTTAATTCAGGAAACGTTCAGAACAGGCTGCAGTGACGTGAAGTGATCAGTTCTCTCTGGTTTTCATGCGCCTCCTTTCAGAGTCACTCAGCTCGGCTCAGGTTTGCTCCTGCTCGTCAGCAGAGAACAGAAATAAGACGTGCTGCCTGAGTGGAGGAAAGTTTGGAGGAGACCAGGACGACCTCCATCGACGCCTTCCTCACAACCCCAGTACTTTACAGTTTTATCTGCACTATTGCAATATTGCACAACATTTATTTATATTTACAGTGTATTTACATTCACATTTAGTTTTATATTGTATTCACTGCTGCTTTTTCTGTATATATTTTTTGTCTTCTTTTTTAAATTCTTGTATGTAGTCTACGGTCGTCTGTATGTTTTTTGTTCATTGCTACTGCAACAAAACAATTTCCCAGATTGGGATCAATAAAGAAGCAGACTAAAGTCTAAAGTCTGCTCTGTTCTTTTGGTCCGAGGCAGCAGTTTTACACTATGGTGACACTGATGCCTTGAGGCCGTCTGTGCACGCTGCAAGTTTTCAATGCATCGGCACCACTTGATGGGAAACTTCAGTGGACTCTGAGAAACCAGAACTGGCCACGAGTCCTGTCTTTCTTCACTCGTTCTTGTTCCTTTTCATTTCCTGCCATCTTCCTTTTGAATTCCTCTCCCTGTTGCCATCATGTTCCTCCTCATCGAGTCACCCCGTCTGAAACACTTTGTTATGTAACGGAGTGTTTCACAGTGTGGTCTTAGTACTTTTATGTAAGTAAAGGATCTGAATACCTCCTCCACTGCTGTACTGCTCTATCTTTACCTTTCCTGCCTGCTCTGTTCTTTTGGTCCAAGGCAGCGGTTTTACTCAGGGGTTACACTGACACCTTGAGGCCGTATGTACAAACTACACAATGATATTTTCTGCCTTCATGCCAGTGAGGTGCAGCAGGTGTAATGAGGACATGTGGCCTAATGCAAATGACTGGCAGGACATGGAGCTGTAAACAAGAATAACTCAGATATTTAGTTCATTTCATTTATGTTGCATCACAGTTTTTGCATCACAATCAGAGTTTTAAGAACAACAGTTTCTTCCACGTGCTTTTGTCGTTTTGCTGTTTGTGGTTGTGTCACTTTCTCAAACCAGGGCCTCTAGTTTCAAACATTGCATCAGAACAATAGTATTAGTTTCGCAAAAATATTGTGTGCATAAATTCACAATTACATAGAAGTGAAGTCACCGTGGTGCTTATCTTACCTGACTCATGAAAACATGTAACGATAGATGTACTGAAACAGGAGGGGCACATTTTCACCTTTTTACTTATTTATGAATCTACCTGTGAATTCGCTCACTGAAGAGCATCCACAGGTTGCATTTCAGTCACTCTTGAGTGTCTCTCTTCAGGCTCATCTCATGGGAGCCAGGCTGCAGTATCTGAAGAGAGACAATGACTCTGATAGCTTTTCTAAACCAGCTGTAGAAAAGGGTGTAGATCATAGGGTTCAGACAGGGGTTTATACACAAAATTAAGAGAGAGATTTGAAATGAGTCGGTGGCATCTTGTAGAAGATTGGCACAGTGATATGGGAAGAAACACATTAGGAACACAGCTACAACAGTTCCAAGAGCCTTGGCTGCTTTCAGCTCAGATTTCTTGGTTTTTACTGTCACTGAAAGTGAGACGACTGCAGCCTGAGAGTTCATGGCGAGAGCCTGAGACACCACCACCAGAAACACTCTCATATACAGAAAGATGATGGTGGCAACGGGGACAATAAATGTCACAGTCAAGTCAACTATTCCTGGAGTGTTGTCAATGACCAGCAGACAAATTCCAGAGCAGGAATTTAACTTGCCTGGTTGAGCCAGATCATCTTTGGTCAGGAGACTGTTGTAGACAAAAGAAGAGAACCAGCACAGACAAACACAGACTTGAACTCTTTTCGTAGTGATTCTGCTGCTGTATAGCAAAGGGTAACAGATAGCCACATAGCGGTCAAGTGATATGAGCACCATGTTTGTTATTGAGGCAAAGGTAATGGACAAGCCTAGAGAATTGAGCAGAACACACATGACGTCACCCAGAAACCAGCAGTTTTTGTATCGGAAGATTTCAAGCGGTAGCACTACGAGCCCCAAGAGGAAGTCTGAGACCGCCAGAGAGAGGAGGAGGAGGTTGGAGGGTGTGTGCAGCTGCCTGCAGGGAGAGAAGAGCATCATTGAAGATAATACCATTCAGTCATGCCAGACGACGTGCTTTACCTGCGGCACATCAAAATAACAATTTGTGTGAGAATATGCTGAGCAGGTCGTCTGTGCCTGAAGTGTGAGATTGAGATGATGACAAGAAGGTTGAGAACCACAGTGGCTAAACAGATGATGACCATCAAGTACACAAGGGCAGTTTCTAACGGACGAGGCTTCGGCTTCTGGCAGGAGGTGTTGAGGAGCTCTGGAAAGCAGAGCTCTGCTCCATCCTGAGCCTCCATTAGCAGTCTCTGCTGATGTCCCCCTGCTTTTAAGCTGATTGGAGGACACCCTCCTCTTCATCACTTGCTCTCCTCTCCTCTCTCATGATGTAATCACAGGTTGCCTTCCACCTCCTCCTGTGTTTGTTGTTGAAACTCGTTGTTGTGCATGTAAAGCAGAGACAGATGTAAACCTTTTGGTGGGTGTTTTATTCCCATTGGCAGCTCAAAGGAAAAATCTAGAACCAAATCGTGACTGTCCGTGTTGCTCTCAGGATGAACTGTAAATACTTTTGTGATCCTTTCGTGACTTTTCATCTAGCGCCATAATCAGGTCAACATTTTGTTCACTACTTTGTTTTCTGACCAAATGCCTGCATAACTAATGACCTTCCCATCAGCCTCGGCTGTGCTTTGTGTTTAGGGCTAATTAGCAAATGTTAGCATGCCAGCACACAGTACAAACCTTGGTGAACCTGATAGACATACAGACAGGTGACATATTAAAGGATAAATCAAGTGTCTTCACCACAGCTTTCCTCTGTGTTTAGGCTGTGTTCACACACAGATGTGTTCCTGTCACTAAATCATTTGTCAGAACTGTAGTTTATTATTATGATGGAGTGTTTGGAAAATCGTGATGTCATCACCTCGATTGACACATGAATGTGTCGATAGTCGATACTGTCGATACTGGTTATGATTGGTTAGCACTGCTGGGCCGTGTGCCAGAAAGGAACTACTATAAATAATCAGCTGCTATTGTTTGTGTTTTTACTAGCGCCAAAGGAAAAAACTCACTACTCTGAATGCTCTTTGTCTGGTATTTGATGTTTCACTAATGTAGACTTTATTGGCACCTGCTGACCCGGCATGCTTGTTTCAGCATTTGGATTCATTTTTGTGGACCATGGCTGTGGAGATACTTTGTAATAAGAAGTTCATGTGGAGAGAATTTATTGTATTTGATTTATTTTTTGATTTATTGAACTGGTGGGAGAAATATGGCATGTGTTGGGCTGCCATGTGCTTCTGGAACAACACTGTTATCCTGGAGGAGACTGTTTTGGTCACAGGATGAAGGCGACCGCTCAGAGTCCTGGATCCCCTCTCTGCAGGGGTCAAGCATTCAGGCTGGACTGTTCTCTTGATGTATGTCAAACATGCAGTCGTCCACCTGTTGAGAATATGATGAAGGGTGACTCATCTTTGCAGACCAGTGTGATTTTTTTTTTTTTAACCACTGAACTCTCAAACGTGCATTCATCTAATGAGGATATATGCGCTGCAGTCCTGCTGTAATATCCGTCTCTGTCTAACTGCTGACAGACTTGTCGTGTTGACAGCCTGATCACATCCTGCAGCGACATCTTCAGTCACCTGAGGAAGAGTTGCTCTCCTGTTTTTCCTGACATAGCACTGCAATGTACGAGCATCATTGTCATCAAATGTGTGCGAGCTGTCAACCGCAGCCATCTGTGCTCAACACTGAACTCTCATTCAAAGTCACTCAGATCTTTGCCTCTTGCTGTCGTGATACAGAACCAAGTGGGCCTGCTCAGCACTCTGAATCCCACTGGGCATGGCTGGATCACTGCTCCTGAGTCCACCAGAGGCACTGCAGCTTCACTCTGCTGCATGGATATGAGTCTATTTCTGACAGAAGACACGTCAGTCTGCACAGAGCAAATCGAGCCAGGCAGGAAGTCAGGTACAGGAAATGCACATCAAATAGTGAACACACACACACACACACACACACACACACACACACACACACACACTCTAGTGGTTGTCTTCTTCTGTGAACTTTTTTCTGATTTGCTAACTTTCTAAGGTTACCTAATTTGACCTAATTCAGTTGAGGAGCCATGAGGTGTGCATGCACTGACCGTCACTTCATTGATTTATTGATAACTCCACCTCAGAGTATGGCCAGCTGCCTTGAAGTCCTGCTCTGAGCGTGCAGCGATCACTCTGCCTCATGTTCCTTCACACACACATGCACAGGGTGTGCCTTGTGTGTGTGAGTGTTTGTGGGTTGTGTGAAGGCCCTTCTGTGCTCATGTTTCACTGAACATGTTTTCAATCTCCCCTCACTCAGCGGGGCCTCTTTTCTAAGCCACAGTGGCACAGAGAACAGAATAAGAGAATATAAAGTAAAATGATAGTGAATGTCTACAGCAGACTCTCAAACCCTACGTACCTCAAAACACAATTGGATGTTACTGCTTATTTGCACCATGTACTGCACCTGTGTGGAAGGATAAGTATTTGTTGTTTAACCACTAATTTATTCAGGTTTTTCCTGTAATTTGTAACCATCTGTACCTGCCTAGCTCAACCTGATTAGCATTTTCATTGTGAGCATGTTGGTGCACTGACATTAGAGTTGAGCTCAAACCCCTGCCGTGTCTACGTGCAGCATGACAGAGCTGCTAGTTTGGCTGTAGATTCTTGTTATGCGACAGATGCCTGTCATTAATCTATAATCAACCCCCATTCTTTTCCCTCTGCCACGCTGCCATTCCAGTAAACTCATCTCACGGTGTCTGCTAGTGAATACTACGTTAATGAAAGACATTCAACAAAACATATTCTTCTTTCTTTTTATTTTCTACCTACCGTTTTCTGTGGTTGTTTTTTTACACCAAGTGAAAACCTACTTGAAAACTGCAATACACCTGATTCTGATTCTGATACAGTTTTGGGCTTTAGAGTTATGAGAGTCAATGATTCTGCATGTCACCACTAAAGGTCATGATAGACACCATCTCAACAAATATCACACTGCACTAATGATTGCATCACATGTTGTGGTGGCTGCATCATGTTTATGTTAAAATGTGTTTTTCTTAACACCTCTGATTGCAGCAATACCTCAGAGGTTGAGATGTCATCATGCGACATTAAGCCATGGAGGACTTGGACTTCCTGTCTAGAGAGGTTCAGCACACTGCCACCAGGAGGAACTTATGGGCCACACTTGGAGGCAAGTCAAATCTCATGGGCATCAGCGGTGTTTGTTGTCTCTGTTTCTGTATTGTGGCTTACAGTGTTTCCTCTAGGATTGTTTTCAGCGGGGGGGGGGGGGGGGCTCTCCATGGAGCCGTGGCGGCGTAAACAAATGACACGACTGCAGATTTTACTTTTACAACCTATTTATTGAATGGCCACTTGAAAATTGCTTTTTAAAGGCTGTGTGTGTGTGTGTGTGTGTGTGCGTGCGTGCGCTGTGTCTGTAGCCCCCGCTCCTCCTCCTCCTGCTCAGTGCATACACACTGAAGCCACCACACATCATGTAGTTGACCAATCACGTGTGGCTTAAACGGAAAAAAAGTCAAGAAAAAAACCAAAAAACCAAAGCGGCTCTCGCTCCGGCTCGCAGGCAGGAGCCGCTCCGATCGTTCACTTCAAAGAGCCGTTTGGTTGGCGAGCGACACATCACTCCTGACTGGCATCATCTTCATCAGCTGTCTGTCTCTTCTTAGAGAAATGTTTGAACGAGCTCATCTGAAAATGCAGTCAGCAGTTACATCATGGCGTGCAGATATTAGCTTAATGGTATCAATGAGATTACTCAGGTTAGCGACACTGAGTTAGCACCGGCCCAATTAACTTAAGCTACTGATATGTTACGTAACGTTAGCTGGCCATCAGTATTTTGTGAATGTCTATTTAACTTGTAAAATCTATTATGAGTTATCGTAAGCTAATAACTCAACCTTTTCTCCGGTAAGACGCTGCCCTGTTTTCCAGGACGACGCTCCTCTGACTCTCTGACCTGGTGTCTGGGTGTTTGACGTGATGTCACTTTCAAGGCCGCACTCTTGTGAGTAATGAACGTCGGACTCTGCTGTGAAGGTGGAGACATGCGGCGGTGGTGTATTTGTGACAATAAAAGAAAAGAAAAAGCAATTTGAAGGAGGGGCGGCTAGGATTTGGGAATGGCGGCCCGCCACTCCTAAATAAATGTAGAGGAAACACAGGGCTTATGGTCAGATTCATTTTCCATACAAACACTGATCAATGGCAAAGATAAGTTTTGCGCTTTATTATAGTTCTGCCACCGTTTTTCTCATTTGCAGAAGAGAGTAAATTCTGACTGAAGAACTTGATCGATCACACCTATCGCGTGTCTAACCAGAAGAGCAAAAAGCAGTAATATACATATGTCTGGACAATAGATAATAAGGGGTAGATATGAAAACGCTAACAGCATGAGAAACCACAATAGTGAGACATTATAAACAGAATAAGCAAACAGTTGGGGCTCTGATAAAATGGGCCAATAATAATGTTTGAATATTCCTCCTAAATAAACACACTGCTTCAAACCATTTCAATATCTAATTTTGCACATTACGTCAAGGGAAAACCAACATGAGAGACAAACTACTTGTATATAATTTCAACATAAACATCTTTGAAAAGATCTCCATGCCTACATAATGCAAAAGACAAAAAAATAATGTCCCACCACAATGATGTGCTTGTTTCAGCTTGAACTACATTTCATTTCAGTCAATGTGACATTGTGTAGTTGTGCCGGTCCACAAGATGTCCCAGACAAACCAGAGGAATTCCAGTTACATATTGTCTAATTTGGGACCCAATTGTGCCATGTTTTTGTGTCAAAGTGACTGATGTCTGTTTCATTTCGTGTTTCCATAATGTCGCATGAGTGATGATATGCAAAATATGTATTTTATGTGACACTCAGATAAAAGCTCAATGGGATATACCGCTCTAAAACACAGACGTGAGCTCGAGTATCAAGTTTATCATTAACAAAAGCAAAAGGGAAACACAACATGTTTCACTTTCAACTGCTTGTGATCTTTCAATTAAAACAGAAACACAAAAAAGAAACGCACACAAATAACCACAGCAGAGACGTCTTCTAGTGCTGATAATCATGCTTTATTAAATCAATAACTGGAGAAAAACTCAAGGAGGCTGCAAAAATAATCAAGACTAACAACTCTAATTTCAATCAAACCAAAGTGCTGAGCAACACACGAGACCATGCTTCTCTCCATCCTCAAATGCAGCGGTGGTTGGTTTCGGCTGCAGTATTTCTGCTCGGCGGCGCCCAGCTTGACTGACAGTGAACTTCTAAAAACTAACACAAAAACACACTGCAGACCTCCAAGAGACGGCTCTGCCTCTGCAAACAAGCACAGGATGGACTCTCATTTATTGTGACTGGCCAGGTCGATGGTCGGACTAAAGAGTCGTGAGCGTGAGTGGTCATTTGCCAGAAGCAGAGCACAAAACAAAAAAGAAACACTAGTGCTCAGGGAGTGCAGGCCGCTCGCACTGTGAGCATGTCATCAAAATGGCGGTATGACATAATCAGTCAGAGCGTGAGGTCTAGTCGTCCTGCTTACATGAGGGTAAATGCAAACAGCACTCAGGATCTCACGCTCTTGTTCCAATGTAACAGCACCACGTTCACTCTCCGGCAGTGCGTTCATAGTTCTGTCTTTGATTGAGTTAACGTCAACAGGGAGCCTCTCTACCTGCTGAGGCAATCTTAAGACTTCAACGTATCGTTGAGGCACAGAGTTTAGTTTCTCAGTTTAACAGGGTATTCGTTCCTGGTGCAACTTTCTCCTGTTAAACCACATTTAGTTTCATTTTGTTTCAGTTAATACTATTGTCATAAATAACAATGCATACATTTCCCATAACCGTTAAATTCGGCTATATACATTATGTACATGTCACAGAAAAATGGATCAAAAATCCTAAGTCATAGTTATCCAATATGGCACATTTTATAACAACTTTAGACTTTAGTCTAGTTTGGCATAAATTAATGTCAAGATTGGTACAAAAATAGTTCATATTTACAAGAACAGAAATCCAGATCTTTATCAAGTAGATTTTTTTTGCTCAATTAATAAATAAAAAGGCATGGAAGTAGGGAAAAGAGGAAGACTGGAAAATAAGTTGGGTTTTTTTTTTTTTTTTCTAGTTTTTTTTTTTGTTTGTTTTTACACTGATCGTATGCTAATGTGAACAGTCGCTGTGTCGGATCCGAGCTCATTGGACAGTCTGAGGGTATAGGTTCCAGCATCTTCCTCCTTCACCCCTGTGATGATGAGGGTGGTCAGGTCCTCTGTGGTCTCGATGTGGAACCGTCCACCAGGAGTCACCTCGATGGTTTTGCCCCTGCGGGACCACTCAATGTGTTTGGCGTCACCCGAGAAGGCACAGGCGACTGTCAGGATTTTACCCGGCTCAATGCTGATGTCCTCTGGCAGAGCCTCGATCCTGGGAGCAGAACCTGGAAACCACAATGCATGTACATCAGTGCTCTCAGAGTTTAAATACAATGTTAGTGGCACAATAGAAAGCGGGGAATGCAGAATAAAATATAGATTTTCAAATTCAGATACAAAGAAAAAGGCTTACTTTTTGGTCATTTTGCCTTAGGTTCAGTGTGCAAGTCTAATGTCTGTGTAGAGTTGGGGGAATACTGTACACCTGACACCTATCTATGCATTTCCTCTGAGTGTTGAGGGAAGTGGGACTACATCTGTGCTAAGCTCTGCATAAAGGTCCCAGTCACATGCACAGAAGAAGATAGTGGTTGCCTTTGTTGAAGATGTTTATAGTTGGATCATTCGTTGGTTACGATTTTAGTTCAAGTCACTACATGATCTTAGTTTAGGGTTAGGGTCAAATTGTAAGCTTGAGAAGCTTACAATTTGAAGGTATTAATTTCCAAACACCTGCCATTCTATTGCATATGAATATTAGAGTGGAAGTGACGAAGCTAAAGCAGAGCTACCCTTAAAATGACGCAAACTCCATTGTTAAACTGATTTCATTACTGATAGTGTCTTACCAATTGCTCTGAATGAGGATCCCTCCATGTGGGAGGCCATCTCTGTGAGACTGCTGGAGCTCATGGCATATGTCTCAGATGTCACAGAGGACATGCTGGACATGGACATGGTCTCAAACTTCATCTCAGCTGCCATGCTGCTGAAGGAGCTGGACTCCATCATGGATGACATCATTGCCTGCTGGGCAGAGGAAGAGAAGGAGGACGACTCCTCCATCGTGTGCATTTCTTTCTTCATCATCATGGATGAGCTCATGGATGATGATGATGACTCCTTGTGACTCATCATCATTGATCCTGACCCTAAGGGTAGAGATGGAAATGGTAAATTCATGAAAGTAAAGGCTATGCTGTCTTCATTGAATTCAGTTTGACCAAATCTACTTGAGACAGGTTTTCACCTTTAAGTGCCAGTTGCTGCTCACGGTAGGCTGTGATCTTCATGCGTATGGACTGGAACACCTGTCCAGTGAAGGAGAAAGAGGATTTGGATACTCCTCCCTCTGATGTCATCTCACAGGTGTACTCTCCCTGATCACTGTCTGCCAAATCATGGATTAGAAGGCTGCAGGAGCCCTCAGAGTAGTGCATCTCAAAGCGGCTGCTCTGCGATAGCCTCCTCCCATTGACGTACCACATCACCTCCCTGACACTGCTCTCGCAGACACAGGACATCCTCACAGAGCCTTCATAGGCCTCAGCTGCTAGCTGACTTAGGACCTTGGGAGGTTTTGGCGTTGGAGACTTGACAGTGGGTGGAGACATAACCCTCTTGGGGGACATGATGGGAGGAGGAGACTTCATCCTAGGAGGTGATTTAACTCCCTCGGGCTCAGGGGACTTCAACGCCCTTGGTGATTTGATACCTGAAGGTTCTGGGGACTTGATACCTTTCAGTGTTTTGATTCCAGCAGGTTCTGGGGACTTCACTCCTTTCGGTGTCTTGACTCCTATAGGTTCTGGAGATTTGACACCCCGAGGTGATTTTACTTCCTCAGGTTCAGGTGATTTCACTCCCTCAGGAGATTTGATTGGTGGTGGGGACTTGAGTCTTGGCTCAGGAGATTTTATACCCCGTGGTGACTTAACTCCTTCAGGTTCAGGAGATTTGACACTAGGAGCTGGTGATTTTAAGCTGGATGCTGGAGAGGGTGCAGATGGCTCAGGAGACTTGACGCTCCTAGGAGATTTAATTCCATCTGGTTCAGGAGACTTCACACTTGGTGTTGGTGACTTCACACTTGGTGCTGGTGACTTAACACTTGGAGCTGGTGATTTAACTGAAGGCTCTGGAGACTTGACACTGGGTTCTGGTGACTTAACACTAGGGACAGGGGAAGCTATGGAGGGAGCAGGTGATGTGACTGAAGGCTCTGGTGACTTTAAACTGGGAGTGGGTGACTTTACAGACGGCTCAGGGGATTTGACAGCCATGATCTCCTCTTTGGGAACTGGTCTGCGGATTGTCAAGGTGAAGCGAGCCTCCTGTCTGCCTACAGAGTTCTCTACCACCACCATGTAACTGCCTTCATCAGAGGCCATCACAGAGGAGATCTCCAGGCTGGATTTGTACTGAGTGGTGCTGACCTGGGCATGGTGAGATGAGATGATGGCCCTGCTTTCATGCAACCATGTTACAGTGGGTGCAGGCTCACCATCGATATCACAGGAGAATCTGGCTGTCTCTCCCTCTGCAAGTGTCACAGACTGGGGCTTTGTAAGGATTCTGGCAGGGAGAGAAGGCTTCACTTTGTGGACAGCAACTTCCTCAGCAACAACAGCAGAGGATGACTTGAGTTTAGCTTCTGATGTGGAGTGTTTCTCAGTCAGAGAAAACTTATCAGAGGAGTATGAGGAACCAGATGACAGGTAATCAGTAGAGGCATACTTGATAGATGAGTCATACCTCTCAGCTGATGAGTACCTCTCAGAGGAGGCAGCATATCTTTCTCGCGTGACAATCTCATGTGTCTCAGTTAGCTTAGACTTGCTCTCTTCTACCTCAAAGTGGGTCTGGGAAGTATAGCCAGTTTTGAAGTGGGTGGTGTGGTAGTGGTCGATTCGAGTGACTTCAGGGACATATGCTTTATGAGTGTCCTCATCCCTTCGGCGAGAGGAGAAGGTGGTGTAACCACCACCTGACACTTCAAGGGTGGCATAGTCGGAAGCTTCTCCCTTTGAGTTGGAGCATACACAGCGGTATGTGCCACTCTCCTCCTCCTGGCAGTCAAGAATAGTGATGGACAAAACACCACTCATGTTTGTGAAGATGTATTTCTCACTGCTTTCAGAGATTGCAGTTCCATTATGGAACCACTTAACCTCAGCCTCTGGCTTTGCTTGGATGTTCAAGGTGAATTTGGTGTCTTGACCGATTGGTATGCGATGAGAGCGCATCCTGACGGTCACACGGGGAGCATGGTCCAGGCTGAAAGGTGTTTGGCTAACCACCTGATATTTCCTCTCAGACTTCAGAGCAGCCTTTCTGGCCTCATAGCGGGACATGATGTCAAAGCGGGCAGAACGCTCAAACCTGGAGGAGGAGCGGGATGATCTCTCAACAGACCTGATGGGGCTGGGAGAACGGGGACGGGTCCTCTCGGGGGTGGGAGACCTCCTGCCCACAACCTCTCCCTCTACTTCCACTGGAGGCTTGGCACGTGATGGCCTGATCAGCTCTGAGACAGGACGCATCAACTCAATGTATGTGGGAGACAGTGACCTTCTCCTCCTCATAAACTGAGAAATAGTGCGTTTCTTCTTTGTCTCTGCAACCTCAACAGCCTCATGCCTGACCTCCTGCCTCCTCTCTTCACGTTCCATGGCATGGCGCTCCATGCGGACAGGGCTGCCAGTAGGAGAGGCAGAAAAGCCAAGCTCCAATTCATCCTCAAGCATCATTTTTTCCTCCTCTGTTCTCCTCATGGAAAGGTAGTCATCCACAGGCATTAGCAGCTCCTCATCACTAAGGTCTCCCAGAGATCTCCTCCTGGATCTGAAAGAGGCCTCGGATTCAGGAGAGGGTGAACGGCGGGCTGGCCTGACAGTCTCCAGGTCATCCAGGGTGAGTTTGGGAATACGCCATCTTGGTCTGTACTGGTCAGTGATTCTAGGGAGGGGCATAACATAAAATTGCTCCCACCTGGACAGGCGAATACGTCTCTGCCTCTTCTGTACAATCCTCTCCATCCTCTCTGGAATCTCATACTGGTCTCTCAGCTTTCTGTACCACTTCATGTCAGAGAGAGGCACAAACTGTGTGATACCTTTGTCCTCATCCAGAACTCTGGGATCATGAAGCCTCGGCTCAGGGATCTCATATGGCATGAAGATCCTCCTCTCCTCTTCCAGCTTCTTGGTGTCAGACTTTTCCTCTGAGATGTCAAACTCACCCTCAACATTTTTGGTGCTCACTGCTGGCTTGTAAATCTCTGCTGCAAATTTCAGAGCCTCCTGCGCTGTGGGGTTGAGAGGTACAAGCTCCTCAGTGGCAACAATTTGCTGAGCCATCTTGTTGGTCTTTTCAATTTGTTTCTGTACGTGTCTGTATTTCTCCTCTTCACTCTTGTACTCTCTTCTGGTGTAGGTAAGGCGGTCCACCTTCAGTGTAGCCTGGCAGCTTGCAGAGCCAGCAGAGTTGGTCGCAGTGACCTTGTACACACCTGAGTCCTCGAGCAGAGTCTCTCTGATGTGCAGGACATGGTAATCAACATCTTCCTGTATGACAATGACCTTGGGACCAAACTGTAGTGGATGACCGTCCTTCTCCCATTTCAGAGTAGGAGCTGGGATTCCTGAGACTCTGAGCTCGAAACGGACACTATAGCCTTCTACACATTCAACATTTGCCAACAGACGTTTGAACATTGGCCTCATAGTTTCCTCCATGACAGGATGAGGTGTCACAGTGAGACGGGCCTTGCAACTGTCTTCTCCAAACTTGTTGTGGGCCATGACAGTGTATTCAGCGTCATCATTCATATCCAGATTGTGGATCATTAGCTGGTACAGACCTTTATCACTAGTGAAAGTGTACTTGCTATCATCATCACCTGGCTTGATTCTCTCTCCATTCTTAAGCCATGTTACATGAGGTTCTGGATGCACTGTAATAGTGACACCAAAGCGGACATCTTCTCCAATGTAGGCAGTGCGATTGTACAGAGGCAAAGTGAACTCTGGTGGTCTCTGCAGGAGTTTAGTCTTGTCGACTCTCCTCCTCAGTTTCTTAATGGAACGGCTGATATAGTACTCTCTGATGCTCCTCACTGTCTCAACAAAGAGCTCTCCATAAGCACTGTCCTCTCCATCATCACTTACCACCTTGCATCTGTACACTCCATCATCACTCTCTTCAATGTCCTTTACATAGATGCTGGCAAAACCATTACTGTAAGTAATTTCATACTTCGGGCTTGGGTGTAGCTGACGGTTACCAAAGTACCATGAAACCTGTGTACTCTTGTCATAGTTGGTGATGCTACAAGTGAATCTGACATGGCCACCTTCCTCAGCTGAGCCATGCATAACTGGACCAGTGCGGAGGCCATGGTACTCAGTTCCAATCTTCACTTTACCCACAGCCAATCCTCGCTGGTTCTTGAAGGCACCACCATAGGCCATACGAGCTGCTGATACTACAGTGTCTATCCTTTTTACCAGACTCTGGTAGTACCTTCTGTGTCTCAATGTCTTAATGACCTTGTTGCTGAGGTGTTCAATCTTCATCTTGAGCCATGGGTGCTCCAGAGCCTCATGAGCTGTCATACGGAGCTTCCTGTCTTTGACTAGAAGCCTGTCCACAAAGTCCATAGCCTCCAGGCTGATGTCTTTAAATGCTTCACTGTCAAAGACGTACTCACAGTTGGAGATGTTTTCAATCATCTTTGTTGTGGATTCTGCTGCAAACGGATTAAGGCCACTGAGTAGAACATAGGCCATTACACCAACGGACCACATATCAGTGGCTGTTGTGACCAGGTCATGACGGTGGATCTCAGGGGCATAGTATTCTGGAGCTGAGAACAGCATTCTGATATTTTCTCCTGGCACCAGCAGTCTAGCCTGGCCCATCTCAATAATCTTTATGTTGCTGCTTCTCCTTGTAGTGTAGACAATGTTGTCTGGGTGGATATCAAAGTGACCGAAGTTGTGGCTATGCAGGAACTTGAGGGCAGAGCAGACTTGTCTCAGGTAGCGGACAATCTCCTGCTCTGTAAGCTCAAAGTTGCAGGTGCCAAGGCGCTCAAAGATGTCAACTCCAGAGATGAATTCAAAGATCAGGATGATCTCCTCCATACTTTCAAAGTATTCATGTAGGTAGATCACATTCTTGTGCCTTGCTACATTGAGGGCCTCAATTTCCCTGAGAACCAACTCACGGTCAGTTCCTTTGACCTTGATGAACTTGGCCATGAAGGTCTTCTTTGTGGCAATCTCAGTGCAGCGATGGACCACTCCAAACTGGCAGCGAGCAAGTTCCTCGGCGATGATGTACTTGGAAGACAGCTCTTTCACCTTGTAGAACAGAGCCTCCTCCTTGGTGATCTCTCTGGTTTCATCCACTTCCTCATCATAGTTCCTAATCACAGACTTGTCTTCCTTTGTGGTGATTGGCTCAGTTGGTTCAGAAGGAGGGCTCAGGCCAAACTGATTTTCGGCAATGACACGGAACTGGTACTTGGTCTTTCCAAATATGTTGATGATGGTGATGCTGCAGTCAGTCGTCTGACCAGCACGGATCCACCTGTCAGCAGTGGTGGGACACTTCTCCACAATGTAGCTAATTATGTCGCTTCCGCCATCATTAGCAGGGGGCTCCCAGGTAAAGGTGATGGAGTCTCGAGCAATGTTGCTGACAATGAGTCCCTTTGGAGCTTCAGGTATGTCAGCCACGTTAACCTCAATGGTTTGCTTGTCCATTCCAAACCTGTTCTTTGCAGTAATAATGTAGTAGCCAGTATCCCTCCTCTGCATTCCCTTCTGGAAGACCAGGGAGGTGAAAGACCTGGTGGTGATGACTTGGTGATAAGGAGAGTTGGAGAGGATCTCCTGACCCTTCTGCCAAGTGACTGCTGGCTCAGGCTTGCCAGAGATGGGGATCTTGATGGTGATGTGATCACCACGGACAGCGTGGACTGCTCCCATTCCCTGGAGCTCCTTAGGCAGGTAGATCTTAGCAGGAACTGGAATTAAAATGATTTAAAAAATGTTACATTAGTTTGATATTTTTAAAGATATCTATTTTATGGAATTCCACCTGCAGATGATATTTTTGTTTTTTTAACAAACAATAATTATTTGCAATACCAAAATGAAATCATTACCTTCCACCTCCAGGTTTGCTGTTGTAGAGATGGATCCTGAGGAATTGGTTGCTCTGACTTGGTAAACTGTGGCATCGTTCTCATCAGCGGTAGTGATGACCAGCTGGTAGTAGCCTCCCTTGAACTCCTGGGCTTTTATCTTGGTTCCATCTGCCAGGATCTCCTTTCCGCTGCGGTACCATTTCACCATAGGCTTGGGATATCCCACCACCTTATCACAGAAAATTAAATAATTTACTGAAAGAGAGCTCAAAACAGTGACACTGTAGGAAATTTACTTCCCCAGCATCATATAAGAACAAGTACATATTTAATCTTTGAGCATCTAGTAAAAGTCTAGTGTTTGGCCAAGCTTAGTACAAAAACTGGAAGCAGAGGGAAACTCCTTCCATTGATTGAATGTATGACACAACATGTGAATCCTTGAAAGCAAATGCAGTTTAGTTTAAATGAAGTACCTTGGTGACAAAAGTGGCATTGGCGTGGTATTTGACAGTCATGTCCCTGATCTCCTCCCTGAATGTGGGAGCACGAGGCGACTGGTCGGACTTGGGGATGATAGGCTCAGAGATCTCACTCCAGTCACTCTCACCACCCATGTTCTCACACTTGACACGGAACTCATACTCAAAGCCCTCAATCAAGCCTGTGACTTCGTAGTTGGTCTCGACAATCTTCTTAGTGGTTGCTGACATCCACTTGTTCTGCTTCTTCTCACGTTTTTCCAGGTAGTAGTTGGTGATTTTTGCTCCACCATCACTGCTTGGAGGCTTCCAGCAGACAACACAGGAGTCCTTGGTAGAACTGATGATGAAGGGCTGCTGTGGGATGCCAGGTTTTTCTAAAAAAATAAAAAGGTAATGTTACTGTAGTGCTGTGCATATTGTATCTATTAGGCCTCCCTCTCTCATGTAGCCACAGAAGCCAGAACTGGCACACAAAACATGAATGGACTTACCGAATGGACTCTTGATGATGAGCACTGATGGGATCTCTAGAGGCTCACTGACTCCGTACTGGTTCTGAGCAGAGACTCTGAAGTAGTAGCCGGCGTTCTCTATCAGATTGGGGACACGGCAGGTGGTGCCAGAAACAGAGGAGGACACCAGGTTCCACTGCTCACCTTCTTTGGCCTCACGCTTCTCTACAATGTAGTTGGTGATCATAGAGCCTCCGTCATCCTTGGGATCCTTCCAACTGATGACAACTGAGCTCTTTAGCAGGGCATCAACAATAATAGGGCCTTCAGGGATGCATGGTTTATCTGGGGAAGAAAGGAATAATAATTTTTATATGTAATTACAGTTTATATCAGGTAATTATTTGTTCATTGAAATTAGAAACAAATTCATATGTGTAAAAAATAATATTTAATGTACTGAGAATATTTAGAAATTTCTAATATCAAAATGACTTTCATTTGAATTTAAAGATGATATACAGTAGATTCTTCACTGGAAGGCTTTTAGAATTTGACTTTTTTTGAGTTTCATGTTTTTTATTATTTCCTGTTCTCAATAGTCTGGTCATACCTTGGATTTCAACACGTAGCACAGTGTCAATGGTTCCGAACACATTGCTGAGCTGCACCTTGTAGCGCCCAGCATTGGTCTTCCTCTGAACGTTTCTTACTACCAGGTGGGTGTAGCTTTCAGTGTTTTCAATAATCACATCTTGCGATGCATTCAGAGGCTTCTTGCCATAGAACCACATAATCTGGGGGATGGGACGTCCAATGTAGACAACATGGAGACGGAGGCTTGTGCCGGCACCAGCAAAGTACTTCTCCTTCAGAGGGAAGCCTGGGTGGAACTGGGGTGCTGCCTGCAGGCGCAGTTTCCCACTGGTCTCAATCTCTCCAGCCTCATTTAAGGCCCTGCAGGTGTACACGCCCTCGTCTTCTTGCTCGTCTGTCAGGATGCTGAGGGAGTGGTTGCGGCCATCTGAGCTCATTTTGTACTTGCGACTCTGGATGAGTTCTTTGCCGTAGCGGTACCATTTGATCTCAGGAAGAGGTCTGCCAATAATGCCACAGGTCAGAGTGCCAGACTCGCCTAGCTTGGTGGTTACGTCTTGGATGTCTTCCTTCAATGCTGGAGCCTCACCAACTGCAGGAACATCAGAGATTTAAATGATGATTTAAATCTAAATGTATTTTTTACTGCTGCTTACTTTTTTCTGTAAAAACATTATGCTGAAGTACAAACATCTTTATTTAAAAAACATAAAATATCACATGATTTAGTGTGTACGCTGTAAGATCCAGGTTACATCATAAAATTTGCTGAGCAATTTATTTCACTGCTCTGAGTGAATCCACTGATTGTAAGGTTTTGCTTCAACTAATGTTGATACAGTATGTTTTAAAGAAATATTACAAATTTTGCCATTGTCAAGCCATTGTTTTTGATGGGATTTGAACTCTGCAATAGCTCACCACTCAGTTTGGTCTTGATGCCCATGGGTGTTCGGCGAGGTCTGCTCAGCCCAGTCTCATTCTCAGCAAAGATTCTGAATTCATATTCGGTGGCCTCCATCAAGCCACCCATGGTGAACTGACGATCCTTGGAGCGCTCCTTGTTGCATTTCTTCCAGGCACTCTCTCCAGCCTGCCTGAATTCAATCCAGTAGCCCAGAATCTCTTTGCCACCATCATGCTCTGGCCTTAGCCAGTGGATGGTGATGCAGTCTTTGGTAACAGAGATGATGTCGATTTCCCCTGGTTGGCTAGGTTTGTCTGTAAGATGACAGGAAGAGATTCATTCACATGGAGAAAGTTAGTGAAATTATTGTGGAATTGATGTAAAGTCAGTGTACCATGCAAATCATCTTAAATTAACATGGAGCCTATAGCAAAATGATTGTCCACTTATTCTTAGTTTTGTCAATTTATTGATGTAGAAATAGGCATCATTTAATGTTAACTCACCAAATGGATCTTTGCAGACCACAGACTCTGAAGCAGGACCAGGCTCACTCTGCCCAATGTCGTTCTGAGCCACTACCCTGAACATATACTCTGCATCGGGGATGAGGCCAGTAACGTTGTACATGGTGGTGGTGATGTGAGTCTTGTTGTGGCGGACCCACTTCTCTGTGGAAACCTCTCTCCTCTCCACATAGTACCCTGTGACACGTGAACCGCCATCATCCCGGGGCCTGGCCCAGGACAGAGACACAGAAGACTTGGCCACGTCCATGATCTCTGGTGGGTTGCTGGGAGGTTCTGGAGGGCCTGGAAGTAAATCATGTTGAAACAGTTGTTGACATCAGAATTGTAGAAGTGCATTGTGCTCATCTCACATGTACACAATGCAACTCTGGACTTCATCAATTCTGATTGGCTAATGAGAAGAATCACGAAAAGTATCAATACTCACAAAGTGGTGTCTTTGGCATTATAGACTCATCAGACTTCAGAGATCTGCTAACACCAAACTGGTTTTCAGCGGAGACCTTGAAGTGGTACTCCACATTCTCCTTCAGGCCCTTCACCACCAGAGAGTTCTCGGTTACACGTGCATCCACTGTACACCAGGCAGCCTTGGGAACCTCACGCCTCTCCACGATGTATCCTAGGATGTCGGAGCCACCATCATCTGATGGTGGCCTCCAGCTGACCCGGACTGATCTGGCCTGAATATCATCGAACTCCAGAGGACCTTCTGGGGCATCAGGGCGACCGATCACCTTCACCTGGAGAGGGGCGATATACAGAAAGTTGTGTTGCATCCAAATGTATTTTTAAATTGTACTTTCAATATTGAAGTACATGTCATTTCCTTGAAGTTCTCCATCAACAAAATCTGTCAGATGAGCTGCGCACCTTGATGTACACGGCCTTCCTGCCGCATTTGTTTTCCAGCACCAGGTCATAGGTACCCGTGTCATCTTTATGTGCCTCTTTAATGACCAGCTCAGTGATGTCATCATGGGTGGCAATCATGGCCCTGTGGGAGATGTCACGACCGTCCTTGGTCCATTTGCATGTAGGTAAGGGTTTACCCTTGAAGGGCACGGACAAACGGATAACTCCGCCCTGCCGCACCAGATAGCCCTCCTCATATTTACGATCAAGCTCATAGTCAGGATAATCTGAAGGAGACACAGATTAGATTTTGGTCAGTTGCGTTAAAGATTCAGTAAAAGTATAATGTTAATGTAACTGTAAAAGTAAACATGGAATTTAGCTCCACTACCCAGCATTTCCTGCACTTTAACCACTCCGGGAATCTCAGCGGGCTCTCCAGAACCACCAGCATTGCAGGCACTGACCCTGAACTTGTACTCAGCGCCCTGAGGCATATGGGTGAGGGTGTACTCGCACATCTTGGTGGGTGTGGTGTTGCACAGTGTCCATTCGACCTGGTCCACTTTCTGCATCTCAATCAAGTACCCAGTAATGACAGAACCACCCTCCTCTTCAGGTGGCAGCCAGGCAAGAGAGACTGAAGTCCTGGTGGTGTCTGTAACTTTGGGCTGAACTGGAGGACCTGGAGGCTCTGTTCAACAACACAAAAACATGTTAATTAATCCACACTGATAAATCTAAAATAGGAGGTGAGGGTATCATGAGTGAAGCCTATTGTCATTACAGCAGTGCTGCAGTGACACTGAATTTTGCAACCCGTACCGATGGGATCCATGGCAACGGTAATGGCAGAGCTCTCACTGGGTTTGCCAGCTCCTCTGGAGTTGACGGCTGTGATACGGTGTTCATACTCCAGGCCCTCTATCAAGCCAGAGGAGCGGTACCTGGTCATGGTGACGTAATTCTTGTTTATTCTCAGCCATCTGTCAGAACGGGCTTCTTTACGTTCAATGATGTAGCCGGCAATGGTGGAGCCACCATTGTCCTCAGGTGGTTGCCAGGTCAGAGTCATACCCTCGTGGGTAACATCAAGCACCTCTGGTCTGCTTGGAGGTCCAGGGATAGCTACACAGGAATAGACAGATTAATACCGTAGATGAACTGAATGCCAGTAGGGCAGAAGATACGTAACTGTCCACAAATGGATGACGTTCATTGAGCCATGGAATTGTTGGATCTTGAACCTTTGTTGATGTGTGAGGCACCTACAATAATAATTTGTTTGTAAAGTCAAAATAATATAGTAATGGGTGGAAGAGGAAGTATGAAGGATGTTATTTAGTAGTCGCTTGCATGTTTTGGGGAACTTTTTACAACATATGAGTTCATGTATCATAAACGTTAGACTAGCTAGACAACAAAGAAAATGAATAATACATTTGCAAAACTGCAACAGCGTTTCTTACCACAGGAAGCACACAAATAAATGAAAGAACACATAGAGAACAGGAAAACTGCTTTTGAATGAAGAAGAACTCACTCTTAGCGCTTTTGCACTCCACCACTTCTGACTGCAGGAAGCCACCAACACCGAACCGATTCATTGCAGCAACACGGAACACATACTCCGTTCCCTCTGAGAGTCTGGTAAACTTGAAGCAGGGTCGGGTCACTGACTCTGAGATGGTGGACCAGCCTGGCCGGTGGGCATCGCGCTGCTCCACCACATAGCCACTGACATTGGCACCGCCGTCTTTCTGTGGAGGTTCCCAGCTGACTGTCACTGACACACCGTCAACCTCATCAATCTTCATTGGACCAACCGGGATGCCAGGTTTGTCTGAACAGAGAGAAGGTGGATGGTTAGAATGGTAGAATGTTTTTGAATATCATTTGCATTTTACTTGATCTAGCAAATGATCTGGATTTTATGCACCTGAGATATTCATGGTTACTAAGATTTTAGGTCTCTAATCAGAAAAATTGCACTTCAACAGGCACAGTTTATCTGTATAATTTCATTTGTGTGCAGAAAGTCTCCTTACCAAGGATGATGACCTTGATGACCTCAGTTGCCATGCCAATGGCATTCTTCACCTCGAGTGTGTAGTCTCCTGTGTCATTGATGGTGGTTTCACGAATGACGAGGTGAGTATATTTGCCATTGCTGTCAATCTTGATGCGGTCCAGGCTGTCTTTCAGTTTGACACCAGCAAAGTACCATGAGCAGACAGGCTGTGGTTTGGCCTTTATGGGGATGTTGAGGTCAATGGGTTTGCCTCGGGGCACATGGACAATCTTCTGAGGGATACTGGTAATGTCGATCTTTGGCATTACTGGAATACACATGAAGGATATGTCAATTCAAATGACGTACATTTTTATTTATATATCCCAGTGTCACATAGCACAATTTGCCTCAAGATGCTTTACAATCTTTATCGGAAAAATCATAGTATTTACAGGTTTTGATGACAACAACAGAAACAGAAAATGTAGATTGTAAAACAGTGTGAAGGATGTGAGATGTGCTCATTGTATTTCAGTGATTTCTGTGATGCATTTTCGAGTTTTAGTGAAAGCAGAAGTAATTGTATGAGGATTTGTGGATGTGTTATGATGATGTCTTACCCTTGATGTCCTGAATGGTGACAGGAGTGACGGTGTCCATGGGCTCGCTGGCTCCCCTGCTGTTGGTGGCTCGGATTCTGAACAGGTACTGGTCATTCTCTGTCAGGGACTGGATAGTGTACTGGAATACTGAAGCCTTGACTGTCGCCACAGCACTCCACCTCTCTGAGCCAACCTTGCAGGCCTCAAGGCCATAGCCTGTCAACCTGCTGCCACCGTCGTGCAGTGGCCTCTCCCAGTACAGTGTGACAGAAGACTTTGTGACATCAACAACCTGGAGGTTCAAAGGCCCAGATGGTACCTCACATACCAGCACAGCCTCACTTGTCTCACAAGGCTCGCCAACGCCATAGATGTTCTCTGGCAGGACTCTGAAGAAGTAGTGCGCTCCCTCCTCCAGACCAGTGATCCTGAACAGGGTCTTCCTACACTCAGTGGTGACAGTCTTGTATGACTTCATGTTGGCTTCACGTTTTTCTATGATGTAGTTGCTGACGTGGGCGCCACCATCAATGCTCGGGACATCCCAGGTGATCACAACAGACTCCTTGGTGTAGTCCTTAACCTTCACAGAACCAGGAGGACCAGGAGTGTCTACAGCAGAGAGATGAGCAGAGGAAGATATTTGTGTGTGTCTTTAAGAGGAAACAACTAAAGCTTTAAAATAGGCAAACCTGAGCAATAAAAGTGAAAATTCTCTACTTTTTATAATGTGCACCTTTTTACCCCAAAATTCAGCCTGTAATATTTGGCATTTGAGGAACTTGGGAGGACATACCATAGACTTTAACTAGGATGGTGGCAGTCTTCTTGCCAGATGGGTTCTCTGCCTCCACAATGTATTTTCCAGAGTCATAGCGATTGACCCTCTCCACCATCAGTGAGGTGTAGCTATCAGTGGTCTCAATGTAGCCACGGCTCTGCAGCTCAACGCCTGTCTTCCTCCAGGCCACTACTGGTGTCGGCCGGCCGGTGACGAATACCATCAGACGCAGGGTTCCTCCAGCACGCAGACACACTGTTTTCTTCAGGTCATCAGCCAGCTCCAGGTCAGGCATTTCTGAACAGGTGGATGGAGCATAGCAAGGAGATAATATTGCAATTGCCATGTAATAAGGTGGAATGTGACACTGATTAGGGCAAGAGATTTGTTTGGAAAACACATTGTTGACAAAAAACATTCTTAATATTGTCAACAAGCATTGACTTCCCATCATACTCCAAATCCCATTTTCAGCATTGAATACTAATGTAATGTACTAATGAATGTTTGAAGTCCTAGAGATGGAATTATAAAGAAATTTAACATTATGACTAATACTACTAAATTATGTACAAATCTTCCAACAGTATTTTTTTTACTGAAAAGACTAAATAAAAACTTCACTTTTTTTTCTTTTGTGAAAATTATGATATTAAATTATATACTCACTAACTGGCTCATTCATAGTTTTTCTGGTGATAAATAGATATTGCTCTTGATAATTAAGCTAAACTAAACTTGCTTTCTCTGCTGAATAAATTTTGCTTTGTCCACCTTGTGCCATGGCATTTGTTTACTGTTATTGCAAAAATGGTAAAACAAAACCAAAAAAAGTCTATGATCGATAAAAGTCACTATTAATTTCTGACAGAAATTTGCACTGGCTCACCGATTCTCTCCAGTGGCTCAATCTCAGCACTAGGTTCACTGAAGTCCCCTGTGCCGTTGCTGTTGATGGCAGCTACCCTGAATCTGTACTTCTTATTGGCTGCCAGGCCGGCAGCCACATACTCATTGGTCTTGAGAGCCTTGGCGGTGGCACGGTACCACTGTTCCGAGCCCTCCTCAAGGATCTCCACCACATAGCCAGTGACGTCTGAGCCACCGTCATACATGGGCCTGGTCCAGGTCATGCTGATACTATGCTTGGTTGTGTCGGTGATGCGAGGCATTGATGGAGGAGCTGGGGTATCTAGTAGTAAACGAAGATGAATACACATGTGTTGTATATTAGCTTGTCCTAACATCATTCCATCAAATTGATGTCTTGTGGAAATTTTGGGACCACAAGAATTTCAAGAAAAACAAGCTCTAAAAACTGTAACCTTTCACACCTCTTAAGATTTTGAAAATAAAACAATTCAGAATTAAAATCTCATACATGTGGGGTCTTTGCAGAGGATGTATGGAGAGGCGTCACTCGGCTGGCTGTCTCCAGCAGCATTGACAGCGGTCACTCTGAACAGGTACTCGCTTCCCTCTATCAAGCCCGTGATCTTCAGACGGGTGTCGTAGATGGTGTAAGTCCTATTCACCCGAGTCCACCTGGTCCAGAGAGGAAACGAAAGGATATTGTGAGTGGTGATAATCAAAAATTCAAAAAGTAATAACTAAAATCTGTCCATTACTACTTCAGAATTTGCTCCCACCTGGTGCTGCTCTTCTCTCGTTTATCCACTATGTAGTTTTTGATCTCGCTGCCTCCATCACTCTCAGGCTTCAACCATTCGATGATGACATGCTCCTTGCCCACAGCTGTAGCCTCTGGAGTACCTGGCTGAGATGGGATGGCTGGGAAAGAGGGGTGGGACAGGTTAGAGACACAAACAAATCTAGTCATCATCCAGAGTTGTGGTCATTCAGTCTTTTTTTGACTGAGAAACATTCCTAACTAAGTGAAGCGATAGGACCAGCATCAATTAAATTGTCTTCTGATGAAAAGTTCAACTCAGAGCAATGTTTTAGCTTACTGTAGGCATTTCTGGCAATGACAGGATCAGACTCCAGCGGAACTCCTGGTCCGAACTTGTTGACTCCTCTGACTCTGAAGATGTACTCGTTGTTCTTGATCAGTCTGGAGCTGACACATGACAGCGTCTTGCATTCAGTTTCCATGATGACCCAGTTGAGCCGGCTGGTCTCGCGACGCTCCACAATGTAATGAGTGACAGTGTCTCCACCATCCTCCAGAGGAATCTTCCAGGATACTGTACATTTCTCCTCCGTCACTCTGCTGATCACGATCTTATCAGCTGGAGCTCCAGGAGTGTCTGACAGAGAAACCGTGAGTTAGGTCAGACAGTATGGTGACATACCTATTTACTGCTGGAGTACTAAAAGTTTTGTTGACACACTTTAACCTCAGTGATATGATTACAGTTTAATTAATGTAGATTCTTGTCAGCTCACCCAGAACTTTGACGCTGACCGAGGCAGTCTTGATTCCACTGGCATTCTTGACAGTCAGAATGTATTTGCCCGAGTCATATCTGTCACAGTTCTTGATAACGGCCATGGCTCTGGTTGCAGTGTAGGTCAGTGAGTATTTCTCTCCGAGCTCCAAAATCTTGTCTCCCTTTGACCAGTACACTGTAGGCTCTGGTTTACCACCCACGGCACCATCCAGGACGAGGTCAGAGCCAGCAGTGACGGTAACCGTCTCACTCACCAGCTTGCTGTCCAGCTCAGCTTTGGGAGGCGCTTCAGCAAAGAAGAGACGATTAGTTTTATTTCAATAATTGGCAGTTATATACAGTTAGGTTTTTTGTAAGGATGCTAAAATAAAATAAATAGCAAAAATCCAAAATAATTGTTACGTTCATTTATTTCTATTGTTGAAAACATTTAACTGTGATTTTATTTATATACCAGGATCAACATAGTTACAATATCTGAATAGAATTTGAAAATAATCTGTGTACAATAAAAGTAACTAACACACTTACCAGATTAACACAAGGTAACAATATTGAAAGTAAACCAATAAACATAAAATATGCCATGTCTACCATACGAAGTAATCATCAGAAGACTACATGATAAGAAGTTTTAAGATGTAATTTCAACCTTTCAACTTTTAGGCACTTTTAACAAGCTTTGATTATAAATTGAAAATGAAACCAAAGTCCTAATTGTAGTGTCCCTGTAACTCTTACTGTATACTTACAGTATTCATCCTTGCATGTGACTGGTCCAGTGGATTCGGAGGGTGCACTGTGGACGCCGGCGGCATTCTTGGCAATGACACGGTACTCATAGGTCTCTCCTTCTCCCAGGTTGGTGATGGTAAAGTAGTTCTCAGTGATAGTGGTGTAGTTGCACTTGAGCCAACGGTTGTCATCCCATTCATCTGTACTGTATACTTTCCTTTCCACCACATAACCAATGATCTTGCTGCCACCGTCATTGAATGGCACAGTCCAGCACAATGACACGGAAGAGCGGGTAATGTCAGTCACCTCAGGTTTACCAGGAGGATCTGAGCAGGGACAGGGAGAGATTTATTGTAAAACTAACACAACTTTAATCATTTAAATCACTTTAATCAGCTTTTTATTTTCTTAAAGGTTTTGTTTTGGCTGAGCAAAACAAACCATAAATAACTTTACATGTTTTGTAATCAGATTAAATGACTAATAAGTTGTTCAGGCTACGGTCAACCCAAACTATTTTTGATATGTTGTAATGATGAACAACCTCTCATTAGTTTACAGAATGAATGTTTGTAGCGGAGACATAAATGTTTCCCTCACCAACAGGATTGAGTGCCACCACAGGTCTGGAGGCCTCGCTGGCCTTGCTGAGTCCGGCAATGTTCATGGCATACACCCTGAACTGGTATTCCAGGCCTTCAATTAGGTTGGACACCTTGTAATGGCACTCCAGGCAGGGCAGTTTGTTCTCCCTCACCCAAAGGATCGTGTTCCTCTCCTTCTTCTCAATCCAGTAGCCTGTCACCTTGCTGCCGCCATCAGCGTATGGCAGGTCCCATTTGATGCTGATGGCATTGGCAGATACAGATACAACATCTGGACGAGTTGGAGGACTTGGAGGAACTGGGGAAATAAAGTGGAGGTGAGAATAAGGATTCTTAATTGGACATGGAAGTAAATGTATTTACAAAATATGTTAAACTTTGGCAACCACATGTATTAAGTCAGGACTTGCATTTGCTTTTGTGTAAGTGTTGAACAGAACTTACCAAATGGATGCTCAATGACAACAGGAGCAGACTCAGTGGACTTGCTGACTCCAAACTTGTTCTCGGCACACACTCTGAAGGTGTACTCCATATACTTGGTAAGATGAGTCACTTTGATGGTGGTTCTCTTCACACTGGAGTTTACCACTTGCCACGAGGCAGAGCCAGACTCACGTTTTTCCACAATGTAGTTGGTGATGTCAGTGCCGCCATCATCAGCTGGCTCTGACCAGGACAGGGTGCAGGACTCTGAGGAGACTCCAGAAATTTCCACAGGTCCTGTGGGTGGACTCGGTCTGCCAACGACAATTACTGTCACTGTGAATGTCTTCACACCAGCAGCATTCTCCAAGATCAAGTAATATTTGCCGCTGTCGCTTCTCTTGCTGTCTTTCACCACCAGAGTGGTTCTCTCCTTTGTGGTTTTGATGAAGACTCTGTCAGTCTCTTTCAGCTTCATCTCCTCCAGCTTCCAGCTGACTTTGGGTGCAGGTCTGCCACTAATGGGGATATCGATTGTGAATGTGTTGGAGATCTTGCAGGTGATGAGCTGATTGGTGATGCTGCTGAGGTCAGCAGTTGGCTCAATGAGAGGTTCCTTAATAACCACAGAGCTGAAGGTGCCCTGAGGCTCGCTGATTCCAGCATCGTTCTTGGCCTTGACTCTGAAGTCATATTCCGTGTTCTCAAACAGACCCTCCACCAACATCTTCTGGGACTTAGTCTCTCCACTAACAATCCAGTGGTCAGTGCCTTTAGCTCTGAATTCAACAATATAGCCCCTGATGCGGCTGCCTCCATCATGCTCGGGTTTCAACCACATCAAGGAAGCTGTGGAGTTGGTGGTATCAACAACATCCAGTCTCTTGGGTGGTGCGGGTTCTTCTGTGGCAATGATGGGCTCTGTCATCTCATGCGGTTCCCCCTGGCCATACTGGTTAACAGCAGTCACCCTGAAAAGATATGGCACACCAATATCCAGACCAGTTACCCTGATCATCTGGCGAGAGCACTTGGTGCTGACCTCTTGCCAGGCCAGGCGGCCAGCCTCGCGTTTATCCACAATGTAATGGTGGATCCGGGAACCGCCGTCATTTGTAGGGGCATCCCACATCATTGTCAAGGCTCCGCGAGTGACGTCTTTGAAAGTGATAATTCCTGGAGGTCCAGGTGTGTCCAGCACTTTAACAGTGAATGTGATGGACTTGCGCCCGCTGTTGTTCTCTAGGGACAGGGTGTATTTGCCAGCCTCGTACCTAGTGCAACCCTCAATGATCAGTGTAGAGAAGGCATCTGTGGTGTTGACATCACACATGACAGGCAGCTCACCGTCTGCCTTAGACCAGGTAGCGAGAGGAGCTGGTTTGCCACGAAATGCTACGTGGAGGGTGACAGTGCCACCATTCTTCACAATGTGAGTCTGCTTGAAATTGGCATCAATGTCGATCTCAGGAGATGTAAGTCTGTCCAGAGCCTGAACAGGGTTGGGCATCACTGAGGCTTCACCCTCTCCGCATCCATTCACAGCACTGACCCTGAACTTGTAGAGTTCTCCAGGCACCAGACCCTTGGCAGTGTACTTGGTGTGAATACAAATCTGGCTGTTGACTCTGTGCCACTCCTCCAGACTGGCCTTACACATGTCAACATTGTAGCCAATGATTTCCATGCCACCATCAAAGACTGGCTTGGTCCATTCCAGGCTGACTGAGGACTTGGTGGAGTCAGTGACCTGATCAACATGAAAAGAGCATAGTTCATAGTGTAATTCTAATGTATATTTTTTCTTTGCTTCCTTTCATTCTTTTTCAAAATTAAACTTATTTTTGAGGTTTCTTCTGTCGTAAAATAACACTTTGTATACTGATTTTTAATATTAATACAGATTATTATGTAATCAGATTTTCGTTTATTGTGAACTGAGGATTAGACTTAAAATCTGTATGAAAATTTGAAGATTGACCTCAACACTTCAACATGAGTGATTCTTATCTTTTGATTCTGTGCAGTGTTCTTGTAAACCTACCTTGATTACTGTGGGGGCACTGGGAGTACTGGTTGGTTCTCTACATTTGAAGAGCCTGGAGGTACTGCTGGCCGGTCCGACACCAGCACCATTCTCAGCCATGATACGGAACTCATACTCATTACCCTCAGTGAGGTTTGTGACACGGTGTCTTAGCTCTGAGATGGGCCTCTTGGAGGAAACTTTCACCCAGCGCAAGCTCTTCTTCTCTCTCCTCTCCAGGATGTATTGTTTGATCTCATTGCCTCCATCTGACCTTGGCCGGGTCCAGCACAGGGTGATACTGTTTCCGGTCACGTGGGTGGCATCCGGGGTACCAGGTGCATCTGGCACAGCTGAGGGGGAGAGCAGAAAACATGGTAAGTTATGAAAGTTATGTTTTGAATGTAAAGTTTACATTTTTTCCTGTCCATAATCAAGTGCAACAGATCCTGGTTATGTTTTTAAGGTTTGGTTAATATATCAGACTGACAATACCTGTGGGTGACTGTACTTACTGTATTGCATCTGTGCAATGATAGGATCAGAGTCCAGTGGTTTGCCGACACCAAACTTGTTGACAGCAGAGATTCTGAACTGGTACTCATTGCCCTTGATGAGGTTGGTGGCATTGTAGGAACAGGCTTCACATTTGGGGGTAACCAAGGCCCAGGAGATTCTGGATGTCTCCCTCTTCTCCACCACATAGTGGGTGATGGCAGCACAGCCATCGTTCTCCGGTGGGTTCCACCACACAGTGCACTTCTCAGCCGTGATGCCGGTAAAACGAATGGGACCCTCGACAGGTCCAGGGGTGTCTGCAGGGAAATGGAAAGTAGAGTAAAAAATTGTCATAAATTGCAATACTGGCAATTAATAGTATTTACATTAGGTGTCATTGTGATCTCAAGTCTTCATAGAGAGTTAAACATGTATTATACAGTGTTTACTAACCTTGTACTCTGACGTTGACATCAGCTTTCCTGGTACCGGAGCTGTTCTTGGCCTCCACAGTATAGATGCCACGGTGGTTCCTATCAGCGTCACGGATAAAAAGACTGCTGGTGCCAATGCCAGTAGTAATCTCGATGTCAATCATGGTCCTCTTGTCGATCTCTTTGCCATCCTTGTACCAGACAACCTGGGGGACAGGACGTCCAATGATGCTGCAGCTGAGCTTAACATTCTCTCCAGCCCTCAAGGTGAGTATTTGGTCTGGAGACCACTCGATCTCAGGAGCAACTGGAGATGCAAAGAGAAAGAACGAATGAGAAATCAGCATAATCAAAGGAATCTGAGAACTATTATTTATGTCTTGTTTATGTAAAATCCTTAAATTTTAATATACTTACTGCTCTCATCCTTGGTCATAATGTATCCAGAAGAGTTAGATGGTGGACTGACTGTGCCCACAGCATTCCTGGCAATCACTCTGAACTCGAATCTGTCTCCAGCGGATAGGCCAGTCACAGTGAACTGGGTCTCACTGATATCAGTGAAGTTACACCGCAGCCATTTGCTTCTACCTTGACGCCTCTCCACACTGTAGGCCACAATTTTGCTGCCGCCATCCCTCTTGGGGATGTCCCACTGCAGGGTGACTGAGTCTCTGGTCACATCAATGCAGACAGGGGTGCCAGGTGGATCTAATTGAGAAGAGGCAATTTATTAATTAGTTTTGATTGCAAAATCTTGAACTAAAACAGAACCAAACAGAATCTTGATCAGAATAATCATACATTACAAAACATAAACGTACCTACATTTTAAATAAATCTTCATATTCTAATCGTAGTATTACATATATCAGATGTTAAAAGAACAGACACCTTATTTTCCTCCTATTTCTTTTCTATTTGATAGAGCTAGGCCTGCAGTTTCCCTTTGCTTCCAGTCTGTGCTATGAAACTGATACATTTTCTTATCTGACTAAAATAAGGTAAGACAGCAGATGCTTGTACAAAGCTACTCCTCAACACAGATAGATGTAGTATTTAGTGTGCACTTACCAACAGGGGAGATAGCGAGTGCATGTTTGCTCTGTTCGCTAACAGCACTGAGTCCAGCATTGTTCTCAGCATAGACTCTGAAGGAGTACTCCAGACCTTCAATGAGACCAATGATCCTGTACTCTCTGTTAGAAATGATGGTGGAGTTCACCTTCTGCCACATGAGGCTGTTCCTGTCCTTCTTCTCAACATGATAGCCCAAAATCGGGGATCCTCCATCAAAGCCTGGGGCCTCCCACTTGATGGTCATACCATCACTGGTGATGTTGTATGCCACTGGCTTTCCTGGAGGGCCTGGAGGTTTGTACTGGTGCTGGGCAACAATGTCTGAGGAGTTGAGTGGTTCACTGACTCCATACTTATTCTCTGCACGGACTCTGAACTGGTACTGCGTTCCTTTGACCAGATTGGGAATCTTGAAGGTGGTTCTGACAACACTGGAGCAGACCATCTTCCAGTTGGCCTGGGAGGTCTCACGTTTCTCCACGCTGTAGCAGGTGATCTCACCACCTCCGTCTTCCTTTGGCTCGTCCCAGGAGATGATGATACTCTGGGCTTTAATCTCATCAAAGCGGATGGGACCACCAGGCACTGAGGGAGGTCCGAGAGTGACCACATTAATGTCAAAGTAGTTCTTCATGACTCTGTTGTCGAGAACCAAGGTGTACTGGCCAGCATGCTCCTTCTTGACTCCTCTGACTGTGACTGCAGTCTTGTTATCAGTGGTCCTGAAGCGAATCTTCTCACTTTCCTTCAGAGGCAAGTTATCCTTTAGCCAGCTGATTGCAGGTCTTGGCTTACCCTTGAAGGGCAACTCGATGTGGATGTTCTGACCAATACGAACAGCAAGTTCTCCATTGGGGAAGTCACTGAGGTTGGCCTCAGGTGGAATGAGGAAGTCCATCACTGTGATTGGCCCAATCTGGGAGAAGTCACTGTTGCCCTTCTCATTCTTGGCAAACACTCTGAAGTCCATGACAGCATTTTCCTTGAGTCCCGTCACTTCGCAGCTACAACGCTTGCATGTCGCACCCAAAGTCCAGTTGAGATCTTCCTTAGTTCTCTTCTCAATTAAGTACTCAGTGATGTGGCTGCCACCATCATGATCAGGTCTTGTCCACTGCAGGGTAACAGAGTTCTTTGTGGAGTCTACCATCACCAAATCCTTCACAGCTCCTGGAGTTTCTGTTGCTCTGACAGGCTCAGTGGTCTCACAAGTGTCACCCACACCATACTCGTTTTCAGCAGACACACGGAAAAAGTAAGCTACATCCTCCTCCAGGCCTGACACCTTGTAAGTTGAGTTGGCACACTCAGCGTTGATCACCTGGTAAGCCTTCATGGTGGAAGCCTTCTTCTCAACAATGTAATTAGTGACAGGGGAACCGCCATCAATAAGAGGGGCCTCCCAGCTGAGCGTCAGCTTTCCTCTCGTCACATTCTTGATCATGAGTTTCTGGCAGGTGGATGGACTATCAAGAACCTTAAGGGAAACTGTGATTATCTTGGGCTCTCCTACACCATTCTCAATCTCCAGCAGGTACTTGCCGCAGTCATCACGAGTGACCTTGGGGATGAGAAGTGTTGTGGCTCGCTCAGTGCTGGTAATGGTGTAACGGCTGTCACCAGCCATGTTGCGGTCACCACGGCGCCAGGTGACATTGGGGGCAGGGCGTCCCTTCAGGGGGATAAACACTTCCACATCACGGCCAGCCCTGGCTGTGTACTGGGTTGTCATGGGAACGTCCAAGTCCAAATCAGCTTCCTCTGTTGGAGAGAAGTGGGAAAGGGGAAAAGACCAGGAATTTGACATAAGCTACCAGAAAATAATAATAAGTTTACTCAGAATATCAATGGCAATAATTTGAAGTCATGAAAATTGTAGCTTTTTAATGCTGTTACAATTCAGTGCTTAAGTGTCTAATACAAATTATTTTATCTTGATCATAACAGATATAAAAGACATGTCCTGTGTCAATACCATGGAGGGGTCTATATGTATACAAACCCAAGATGTCTTTAGCTTGCACAGGCTGATACATTTTGATGTCCTCTCCTTTGCCCTTGCTGTTAACAGCAGAGACTCTGAAGAAGTAGTAGGTTCCAGGTTTCAGGTGGGACACCACATACTCGCATGTCTTGACCTGTGGGTTAATGGTCACCCATTCTTTTTCTTCTGTGTTCATCTGCTCCAAAATGTAGTGTGTGATTTCACTGCCGCCATCATAGACAGGCTTCTCCCAGCCAAGCGTGATGGAGGTCTTTGTGGAGTCAACCACACGCAACTTGGATGGCTCACCAGGCAAGTCTGGACAAGAAAAAAGGGCATGAATATTCAGTCAGCAGTTCCATGTGAAGAAAGTAACAATAAAGAATTCTTACAAAGAGATTCCTAAAATGCTGATGTAGGGATGCCAGTAAGTGCAAATTGTAAGCATACCGATGGGGTCGTAAGCCTTGTAGAGATCAGAAGGCTCAGAGTAGTTTCCTGCTCCAGCCTTGTTAATAGCACAAACTCTGTACTGGTACTCATTGTTCTCCACCAGGTTGGTGACTTTCTGCCTAGTGTCTCTGATGGTGCCCTTTACCACCTGGACAAGAAATTATGTTATGATGCTTGCAAACAGCAGTAATTAGTTTGGTTCCTTTTATACTTAAAAACAAAGTAAAAATCGGAAAAAGGGCAGTAACCAACCTTGAACCATTGCAGACTCCTCTTCTCCCTTTTCTCCAGGTAATAGCCATTGATGTCACTGCCTCCATCTAATGCTGGTCTTTCCCAGATCACTGTCATGGTGGACTTGGTGATCATGGTCACTTTAGGCTTGGATGGCTCGCTAGGAGGGACTGTACAAAATCAAAATGATCAGGGTTGATGAAATAAACTAGTTTTTCATTTAAAATTACGAGTATAAAATGTATTTGAAAAAACATTCTATTTTTCAGTATTCCCAAGAATATAAAAAATACACTTAAGTGTAGCTGTTTTTCAAAGCTAATCAACTGGATTGAACAGCTATTGTTGTGAATGATGGTGAGATTATTCCGTTTGCTTACCAAATGCATTCTTGGCGATTATAGGCTCAGATTCTTGTGGGTCTCCGATGCCATACTTGTTGACTCCACGGACTCTGAAGATATACTCATTGCCCTGGATGAGTCTGGCCACATTAACAATGCAGTCTACCAGTTTCTCTGAGACAATAGACCACATGACCCTACTGGTCTCCCTCTTTTCCACAATGTAATGTGTTACCATAGCACCACCCTCATCAGCAGGTGGGCACCACATGATAGTGATGTTGTCAGCCGTCACCTTCTTAAACTGAATTTCTCCAGGGGGGCCTGGCTTGTCTGGATAGGGAGGGATATATTCATTCACGTTAGGGTCTACACTGTATATGACATATTTCATGCAATGCAAAAAAAAGTGAATATTGAATATTATCTGAATACCTTGAATGAGCAGCCTGACAATGGCGCACGCAGATCCCAGGGAGTTCTTCACCTTGACCTCATAGGTTCCAGAGTTCAGACGAGTGGTTTCCCTCAGGAACAAACTCGTGGAATCGAATGTGTGTTTGAAAGACAGCTGGGCAGTGGGCTTAAGTTCTCTGCCATCCTTAAACCACTCAATAGTGGGAGCAGGTTTGGCTGTGATATTAAACTTGAGCTCCACATTAGACTCAGCATTGTGCTTGACCTCGTTGAGATACTCCTGAGGTATTTCAATCTCTGGGGCACCTTGGTAACAAAATAACAGGCAGGTGAATTCTGATGGACATAAGCATTATAAATGATAGAAGACTATGTCAGGATGACTCATCGGCTTCTTAAGTGCAAAAGGACAAATGTGATATCCCGTTTCACAAAAAAACTAGCACTAGAGGAAAGGCCATAGAAGATGTGTTCACACTTTGAGGAGAATAAATGTACTAAAATTTATGGCAAACCACAGTTTGAATTAAATGCTCAAAAACACAAGGGAGACTTACCATAGGTGTCCACACATGTGGCTGGTCCAGCAGTCATGGATGGGTTGCTCACTGAGCCAACAGCATTTTTGGCCATGACTCTAAACTCGTATGTCTCATCTTGAGTAAGGCCAGTTACAGTGAAACGAGTGTCTGTCACATTGGTGAGGTTGGCCTTGGACCACTTTGTACTAAGGCCCTCTCTCTTCTCAATAACGTAGCCAGTGATCGGGGATCCGCCATCATAGTTGGGCTTCTGCCACACTAAGCTAATGGAGTTCTTGGTGATGTCACTGATGTGTAAGTTGACGGGTGGCTCTGCAGGAAGAGACAGCGGGAACTTGTTATAAGACAGCTGCTGCTAAGAAGTAACATCAGATGTCCTTGACTTTTATAGTTATAGACTGTAAAAGGCTTTGGTCTATATATTCTTTATGCATTATTATAGACTTTAATATGTTTTGGACATTAAACTCACCACAGGCATCAATAGCTAGCACGGCATCAGAAGCCTTGGTGAAGGCACTGATTCCAGCAGCATTTTCTGCTGCCACCTTGAACTCGTATATAAGTCCAGCGTTTATGTTGGTGACCTTGAAGTGTGTAGCACGGATCACCATTTTGTTGACTTTCTGCCAAAGGATGCTGTTCCTGTCTTTCATCTGGAGGTGGTATCCAAACACATGGCTGCCACCATCTGACTTGGGCTCTTTCCAGCCAACTGTGATGGTCTCCCTGGTTACAGCAGTGATCTCTGGAGTTGATGGAGCATCAGGAATAGCTGGTGGGTAAAAATGAAATGGTGTTAACATGTTGATGGTGAAAAACAGTAGAAAAAGAGTGAAGATAAAAGAGGAAAGCAAAACAAAAATCCCTTACTGTATGGAAGAGTGACAGCGACAGTTGGTGAATCAATGTGCTCGCTGATTCCATATTTGTTCTCTGCCCTGATTCTGAATTGGTACTCCAGGCCAGTGGTTAACTTCATGATCTTCATATTACAGCGGGCCACAGCAGAAGAGACATCCATCCAGTTGGCTGTTGTTGTCTCTCTTTTCTGGATGATGTAGTTGGTGATGGGGCTGCCACCATCATAGGCTGGTGGGAGCCACTTCAGGCTCACACTGTCTTCTGTGACGTCATACAGCTCCACAGGTCCTAGTGGGGCACTGGGGCGGTCCAGAACCACAACATTTACAAAAGACTTGGTGGTTCCACTTGAATTGGAGGCAGTAATATCGTAACGTCCAGAGTCTCCTGCAACGCTCTCACGCAAAGTGATCTTGATGCTGTCGGGGGTGACTTCACAGTTGAACCTCATTGTTGATTTGAGCAGCACATTATCCTTGGATAGGCTGACTTTAGGCAAAGGCTGGCCTGTTAGTGGGATCTCACACTTGAGGGTGGAGCCGGCTCTAACATACACTGTGTTGTGGGGGAAGTTCTTCATGTTGATCTCAGGAGATTCTATGGTAAAAAAGTAACAGAGGTATAGCAGGATAAATGAAATGTAATATTGTGTATTTGACTTGGTTATATTCAGTAATTACAAGTAATAGATGATGACTTATTTTGTGATTTATATTTCTTCTCAGTTCTCACTAATCACATTTTTGAATCTGATCAGTCTGCAACTCACCAAGTTGGTCTTTGACCACAACAGGGGTGACCATTTCCTTAGTATCACTGTATCCAGCATGGTTCTCAGCTCTGACTCTGAAGAAGTACTCAGCATTTTCCCTCAGACCGAAAACTGTGAAGTGGGTAGATTTGGTTACGCCACACCTAACCCACTTCTCCTGGCCATTCTCCAGAGCTTCCACCAGGTAGCCAGTAATTCTGCTGCCTCCGTCTTGTTCTGGTTTGGCCCAGGCAAGCGTCACACTCTCCTTGGTCACATCAGTCACACCCAGCTTTGGTGGCGGGCTTGGTTTTTCTGGAAAGAGGATATTGTGCATTTTATTGAAAAAACTAGGTATAAACTTTTGTATAACAACACAAGTATATAATGTTACAGACTTAAAATTCAATACCTGTGATCTTGGTTCCCTCTTTGGTTTCAGCTGGAACACCAACACCGTATTCATTCTCGCCTGTCACTCTGAAGTAGTAGACACCTCCCTCTTGCAGATCTGTCACCTTGTATGTCAGTCTATGGCATGTGTCAGTCAGCCTGGTCCAGCCTTTCTTGCTGGCCTCACGGATATCAATAAGGTAGTTCTTGACTGGTCCTCCTCCCTCATTCTCAGGAGTGTCCCAGGTTACGGTAGCAGAGGTCTTGGTCACTTCCTTGACCTCTACATGAGCAGGAGCTCCGGGAGAGTCCAGGACTCTGACGTTGAGTGTCAAAGAGGAGGTTCCAGCTACATTGGACAAGGTGACAGTGTATTTTCCAGAGTCGTTGCGAGTTGCTTTCTCTAAGGTGATGGAGGTGAAGGTGTCTGTGGTGTCAATGATAGCACGAACTCTAAGGTCAACATCAGGCTTAGTCCATGTTACAGTAGGGATGGGTTTGCCTCTAAAGGGCACTGTCATGGTGAATGAGCTCCCATCCTTCACAATAAGAGTCTTCCTCATCTCATTGCTGATGTCAAAGACTGGCTCCTCCTCTCTTTCTTTGGCGAGCTGTTTGTCTGACTCGGGACTGGGCTCACTGACTCCAATCTTGTTAATGGATTTGACAACAAACACATATTCAGCCCCAGGTGTTAATTTTACCACTGTAAACTCTGTGCTCTTGGTGTTCTGGACACCAACAATCCATTCATCATCTGCAGTCTTCCTGTATTCTACTCTGTAGCCAGTCACAGGTGCTCCACCGTCAAATAGCGGCTTGTTCCATGACAGGGTAACTGTAGTCTTTGTAGAGTCAATTATCTTAGGCTTAGCGGGAGGTGAGGGCAGAAACTGTGGGTCTTCAGCCTTGGTTAGTGGGCAAGGGATACTGGGTGCACTGAGGCCAGCAGAGTTCTCTGCAAACACTCTATACTCATACTCACTGCCCTCACGAAGGTGTGAGGCTTTGACTCTGAGGTCATAAACAGGTTTCTTATTGACTCGGCACCAGCGAAGGCCAGTCTTCTCCCGCTTTTCAATTACATACCCAGAGATACTGCTGCCACCATCAGAAACTGGTCTTTCCCAACAGATGGTCATGGCCTCACTAGTAACTGAGGTGACCTGGACATTAGTGGGAGCTGCAGGCACAGTGAATGGATCCAGTGCCTTTATTGGCTCACTCTCAAGGGCCTCACCATCCCCATATTTGTTGACTCCTCTGACTCTGAAGATGTACTCATTTCCTTTGAGCAGCTTGGTCACTTTACATGTAGTTGCCTTCATGTCACCATAGACAAGAGTCCAGGCAAGGCGACTGGTCTCTCGTTTCTCCACAATGTAATGCATGATTTCAGCACCACCATTCTCCTGAGGGGGTCCCCACGCTATGGTGCATTTCTCTGCTGTGAGGCCAGACACTGCCAAAGGACCGGAGGCAGGTCCTGGCCTGTCCAGAACCTTACAGTTGATTGCCACAGACCTAGTTCCTGCTACATTGTGCAGGGTGAGGACATACTGGCCAGAGTCTCTCCTAATAGTGTCTCTGACAATCAGTGTGGTTGTGAAGTTGGTGGAGGTGATTTCACACCTGGCCTTGGCTTCAATCTCTTTCCCATCTTTAGACCATGAGACAACTGGGAGTGGACGACCTGTGATTTCTGCATCAATTCTAAGGATCTCTCCAGCCTTAATGACAACCAGCTGTCTCAACTTATCTTCCAGGATAATAGTGGGAGGATCCACATCATCCTTGACTGTGACAGGACCAGTGCTCTCTGAGGGAGCACTCAACTGTTCTGCAGAATTCTTAGCAATGACATGGAAGTCATATTGAACATCTTCGGTGAGGCCTGTGACATCAAAGTAGGTGTCTTGCAGGTTGGTGAAGTTACATTTTAGCCAGCGGCCATTGGGAAGTTCTTTACGCTCAACAATGTAGCCAGTAATCTTTGCTCCACCATCATACTGTGGCCTTTCCCAGAAGAGGGAAACTGAGGTCCTGGTAATGTTAGTGACTCTAAGGTTACATGGAGGTTCACATGGATCCCTGGCTGCCACAGCATCACTGGCCTTCGTGCATGGACCAATGCCAGCAATATTCTCTGCATAGACTCTGAACTGATACAGCAGGCCTTCTTCAATTCCAGTCATCTTAAACTGGTTCTCAGTCAGCAGACCTCTGTTGACCTTTGTCCACAGGATACTGCTTTGGTCTTTGCATTCAATGTGATAACCAACAACAGGACTTCCACCATCACTGGCAGGTCTGCCCCAAACCACAAGCATGCCATACTTGGTGGCATGGGCAACATGTAAGTTGGTTGGAGGGCCAGGAGGCTCGAAGGGATACTGAGCAACAACAGGAGCAGAGTCAATGGCAGGACTTTTGCCATAACGGTTCTCAGCTGCAATACGGAACTGGTACTCTGTTCCTTGAGTGAGGCGAGACACTTTGATTGATGTCCTGGCTACTGTGGCTGAGACAATCTGCCATGTGGTTGTGGTTGTGTCTCTCTTCTCCACCACGTAGTTGTTGATCTGGCATCCACCATCATAGGTGGGAGGATCCCAAGACAGAGAGATGAAGTCAGCACTCACCTCATCTACCTTAATGTTGCTGGGTGGGCCTGGTTTGTCCAGGATTATAACAGAGATTTCAGCTGTCTTTGTGCCAACTGAGTTAGTCAGAGTAACCTCATACTTTCCTACATCATCCTTAGTTGCATCCTTGATCAAAATCTTGGATGAGGTCTTGGAAGTAAGAACATTCACCCTAGTCGTCTGCTTCAGCACCTGGCCATCCTTCTTCCAGGACACCTCAGGCTGAGGTCTGCCTTTGAAGGGAACATCAATCTTCATATCATCTCCTGCTTTTACGCTGTATGTGTTGAACAACAGGTTGATTATGGGTTCCACCGTGATGTCCTTCACCACTACAGAAGTAGCCAGAGGCTTAGGATCGCTTTTGCCCTTATCATTCACAGCAATCACCCTGAAGGCATATTCCTCTCCAGTTGTGAGTCCATCAATAGTAGCTTCCAGTGCTTTGACTTCACTGCATACAGTCCATTTGTCATCTCCCTTGGGCTGCATCTCCACAATATAATTTGTAATTTTGCTGCCTCCATCATAATCAGGTTTCTCCCACGAAAGGGTAACAGTATGCCGAGTCACATCAACCAAGACAATCTTACCAGGGGGCAAAGGAGCCTCAGACACCTTGACTTGATCTGTGGAGGCAGGAAGACCGACTCCCAGCTCATTCACAGCCAATACACGGAAATAGTATCTGCCTCCTTCCTGTAAGTCAGATATAATGTATGAGTTCCTCACACAGTTGGTGCAAACACTGGTGAAAGCCATCCTCTTCTGCTCTCTCTTCTCCACGATATAGTGTGATATCTTAGCCCCACCATCAATTAGAGGAGGCTCCCAGGAGAGAGAGACAGAATTTCTTTTCACATCCTTCACTTCCAGGTTGGTAGGAGCACTTGGAGAGTCCAGAACTCTGACATTGATGAAAGCTGATTTAGAGCCACTGAGGTTCTCAAGGGTCAGTACATATTTGCCAGTGTCAAATCTATCAACATTCTCAATCACCAGCATTGTGTAAGAGCTTGTTACTTCAATCTGGGCACGCTCATTCAGAGTGCCATCAGCCTTTGACCATTTTACCTCAGGCTCAGGCTTTCCTCTGATTGTCACAAACAGACGCAAGGTGGCAGTGGCACGAACATTGACCATCTTCCTCAGGTCGGCATCTAGTTCAATTTCAGGAGCCTCCAGCTTCTCTGCAGCAATCACAGACCCAGGTAGGTCCACATGCTCTCCTACCCCCTCACAGTTAACAGCACAGATGCGGAAGTTGTACTCTGCATTCTCTTTCAGTTTCTTTACAGTGTAATGAGTGGCCTGGACACCAGTGGGTGATGTGCACATGATCCACTCATCATCTGCTGCCTCCTTCATTTCAACAATATATCCAGTGATATGTGCTCCACCATCATAGATTGGCCTGGACCAGGACAAAGAGACTGTGGTGCTTGAATGGTCGGTAACTTTGGGGCTATTTGGAGGTCCTGGTGGATAAATGGCATCACAGGCTTTGATGTATTGAGATGGTGCGCTAGGCTTTCCCACACCAGCAGCATTTTCTGCTGAGACCCTGAATTCATAGGAGTGGCCCTCTGTGAGACCAGTGCATCTGAATCTCAAGTCATTCAGCCTCTTCTTGTTGCACTTACTCCATCTGATGCCATCCTTATCACGTTTTTCAAGGATATACCCTTCAATCTCAGCGCCTCCATTATCCTGTGGTCTATCCCAGGTAAGCACAATTGAGTCCCTAGTGATAGCACTGGCCTCTGGCGTGGAGGGGGCACTGGGAGTGGTGAAGGGGTTACGAGCAATAACAGGCTCAGATTCCAAAGGCTCACCAACACCATACTTATTCACAGCAGTGACTCTGAAGATGTATTCATTGCCAGGCAGCAGTTTTGTAATTTTGTAGCTGATGGCCTGGATCTTGGGCTCAACCATGGTCCATGACAAACGACTGGTCTCTCTCTTCTCAATGATATAATGAGAGATGCTGGCTCCACCATCATGTGAGGGATGGTTCCAGTGTAGATAACACTTCTCAGCTGTGACCCCTTTGACTTCTAGAGGGCCATCTGGAGGACCAGGTCTATCCAGAACTTTAACGTTAATTGGGATCATCTTGACTCCTCCCACATTGACAAGTTTGAGGACAAAATGGCCACCATCCACTCTGATGCAATCCTTGACTGTCAGGATGGTACGTGTCAGTGTTGTCTTGACTTCCATTCTTGGTGTGGTTTTGTCAATCTCCTTTCCATCCTTTAACCAAATTACCTCAGGCAGAGGCTTACCGGTGTAGTCTGCATCAATAACAAATGTCTCACCAGCATGAACGACAGTCAGATCCTTGAATTTAGAATCCATGGTAGCTGCTGGAGCCTCAATTTCATCTTTGGCCGTAATTTCTCCTGTGCTCTGAGAAGGACGGCTGGAAATGCCAGCAGCATTCCTAGCAATGACTCTGAACTCGTAAACACAGTCCTCAGTCAGGCCAGTGAGTGTGAACTGGGTATCAATGATGTTGGTGAAGCTGGCCTTCATCCAGCGGGTATCTGGGTGCTTCCTTCTCTCAATCACATAACCAGTGATGACACTGCCTCCGTCATACTGAGGCCTGGTCCACTGGAGTGTCACATTGTTTCTGGTGATTTCAATAGCCTCAGGAGTGCCAGGTGGGTCACAGGGATCTCTGGCTACTGTGCTCTCAGAGACCTTGCTAGCTGGACTAAGTCCTGCAATGTTCTCAGCATAAACTCGGAATTCGTACTCAATACCTTCTTCTAGCTCTGTTGTCTTAAAACGTGTGTCTGGGATTAGAAGCTTGTTGAGTTTAGTCCACAAGAGGCTGTTTTTCTCCTTCCTCTCAAGGTGATAGCCAAGGATGGGGCTGCCTCCATTGTTGGTGGGAGCTTTCCACTCAACAACCATGTTATCCTTAGTTGCAGCAGAAATAATTGGTGTACCTGGTGCAGCAGGCTCACTGAATGGATACTGAGCAATCACAGCGGGAGAGACAATGGCAGAGCTCTTTCCATACCTATTCTCAGCAGACACTCTGAATTGATATTCAACTCCAGTCTTCAACTTGGTGACTTTGATGGTTGTTCTGGCAATGGTAGCAGACACAATCTGCCATGCTGTTGTGGTAGTGTCTCTCTTCTCCACAATGTAGTTGTTGATCTGACAGCCTCCAGTATACTCTGGTGGCTCCCAGGACAGAGTGACGTAATTGGAGCTCACCTCTTCAATCTTCACAGGGCCTGTGGGTGGGCCAGGCTTATCAAGAATAATAACAGTAATTTCCTCTGTTGCTGTTCCAACACTGCTGGTCGCTGTGACAGTGTATTTACCGGAGTCTTCCCTATTTGCATCCTTTATGCACAGCTTAGTAGATGATGGTGTGCTGGATACATTCAGTCTGGTTGTTTCCTTAAGAGCCTGCCCTTCCTTCTTCCATTCAACCTTGGGAACAGGGCGTCCAATCACTGGAATTTCAATCTTCAGATCCTCACCATTTTGTAAACTGTAAGTGTTGAATGTCATCTTGAATCTGGGTTCTATAGTTAAATCTTTAGCAGTGACAGGTGCAGCCAGAGGCCTGGGGTCACTCTTGCCCTTCTCATTGAAAGCTGACACTCTAAAGAGGTACTCATGTCCTGCACTGAGGCCTGTGACAGTTCCCTCAGAAGTTTTGGTGGTGGTGGCCACCACCCATTCTTCTGAGCCCACAGGCTGCATCTCAATATAGTAGCCCATGATTCTGCTGCCTCCATCATGGTCTGGCTTCTCCCAGGAGAGTGAGGCAGTGGTTTTGGTCACTTCAGTCAAAGTGACCTTACCTACAGACAGAGGAGGCTCAGAGGTCTTAATAGAGTCTTCTGTCTCAACTGGCTGTCCCACACCAAACTCATTCTCTGCTAAGACTCTAAAATAGTAGATAGTTCCCTCAGTGAGGCCAGTGATACGGTAGCTTGTCTTTGTGCATTTGTTGTCCACATTAGAGTAAACCTTCCTGGTGGATTCACGCTTTTCAACCAGGTAATTCTTGATTCTTGCACCACCATCAATAAGAGGAGGCTCCCAGGTGAGAGTGACACTTTCCCTCTTAATGTCTTTTACTGTTAGATTCAGTGGGGCCCCTGGAGTATCCAGAACTTTAACAGAGACAAAGGCTGATTTGCTGCCAGCGCTGTTTTCCAAGTTGAGGATGTATTTTCCAGCATCATATCTGTCACAGATGTCAATGGAGAGCTGTGTATATTCTTCACCAGTCTCTATCTGAACTTTACTCGGCAATTCTCCATCCTCCTTGGCCCAGCTGATCTCAGGAGTAGGACGTCCCTTGAATGGAATGCAGATTCTCATTGAGCCTCCCGCACGGACAACTACTCCCTTCCTAAGTTCTGAATCCAGAATCATTTCTGGAGGATCAATCTTATCCACAGGTTTCACAACACCTTGGATTTCGGTAGGCTCACCAACACCCAGCTTATTGATGGCACATATGCGCACTTTGTATTCCTGGTGTTCTATCAACTTGGTGATGGTAAACTTGGTTGCATTAACTCCAGTGGGTGGGGTGCATATGGTCCACTCCTCCTCATCAGCCTTGGTAATTTCCACAGCATATCCCTGAATTTCACAACCACCATCATAGATAGGTCGATGCCAGGTCACACTGATGGAGTTTTTAGTTGTGTCGACCACATGGGCATTGGTGGGACAACCAGGTTCAAAGGTGGGATCACAGGCTTTGAGGTAGGGTGTAGATGGGCTTGGCTGACCCACTCCAGCTGCATTCTCAGCAGATACCCTGAATTCATATTCATGGTCCTCAGTCAGTCCTGTTACTCTGAAACGCAAATCTGTCACTCTGCGTTTGTTACACTTAGTCCACCTCACTCCAGCTCTGTCTCTCTTCTCAACAATGTAACCAGCAATGTCACTGCCTCCAGTGGTCTCAGGGCGGTCCCAGCAGACAGTCATGGAGTCCCTGGTAATGTTAGTGATCTCCAGCTCCTGAGGTGAGCCAGGAGGAACAAATGGATTTCTCATGATAACTGGCACTGACTCAAGAGGCTCACCCACACCATATTTGTTGACAGCCATGATTCTGAAGATGTACTCATTTCCTTTCAATAGTTTGGTAACCTTGAACATGGTAGCTCCACAGTCACTGGAGACCACAGTCCATGTAAGGCGGCTTGTTTCTCTCTTCTGGATGATGTAGTGGGAAATGCTCGCTCCTCCATCATGTCTGGGTGGCAGCCATGAAAGTGAGCACTTCTCCTCAGTCACATTGCTGACAGTAAGAGGTCCCTCTGATGGGCCTGGTCTGTCCAGGACCTTCACACTGAATGGGACAGTTTTAGTTCCAGCCACATTAGTCAGAACCAGTGTGTACTGTCCACCATCCACTCTGATGGAATCTTTCACCACAAGCAAAGCCTTAAAATCTGTGTTTTTGATTTCAGCTCTTGCTGAGTTTTCAACCTCAACATTTCCTTTGAACCACTGAGCTGTGGGAATGGGCTTTCCTTCTACACTGGCCTCCAGACTGAAGGTCTCTCCAGCATTGATAACAAGGGTCTGGTTGTACATAGGATCTGTCTCACATTTAGGTGGGTCAACTTCATCCTTGGCTGTGATGGATCCTGTGCTTTCAGAGGGCTTGCTGACAGCACCAGCTGCATTCCTTGCAGTTACTCTAAAGTCATATTTGCTGTCCTCAGTCAGGCCAGTAACTGTGAATTCGTGTTCAATTACGTTTGCAAAGCTAGCCTTCATCCACTTTCCTTCAGGAAGGTCACGTTTCTCCACTACATAGCCAGTAACTAAGCTTCCACCGTCATACTGTGGAGGGGTCCACCTCAGTTTCACTGAGTGCCTGGTCACAATCAAAGCCTCAGGACGGCCAGGAGGATCACATGGGTCACGGGCTACATAAACTTCAGAGACTTTGCTGCATTTTCCAATGCCAACAATATTCTCAGCATAGACTCTGTACTCATATTCAATGCCTTCCTCAAGAGGAGTAGATTTGAACCTACAGTCTTGGATGAGCATTTTGTTGATCTTGGTCCAGAGGATACTATTTTTCTCTTTCCTCTCCAGATGATAGCCCAAGATGGAACTGCCTCCATCAGATGGGGGTTTGTGCCATTCAACCACCATATAGTCTTTAGTGTATGAAGACACAAATGGTGTTCCCGGTGGACCAGGCTCCTGGAATGGATACTGTGCCAAAACAGGCTCCGAATCAATTGCATAACTCTTTCCATATCTATTCTCAGCATAGATTCTGAACTGGTATTCAGCACCTGTCTTTAGATTGCTCACTTTTAGGGTGGTTCTGGCCACAGTGGCAGATACAACCACCCAGTTGGTTGTGGTTGTGTCTCTCTTCTCCACCACATAGTTGGAGATTGGACAGCCACCTGTATATGTAGGAGGTTCCCAGCTAAGAGTCATACTCTCAGCACTGATGTCCTCCAACTTGACAGGGCCTGTTGGTGGTCCTGGTTTGTCCAGGGTGATCACCTCAATAGTGGCATCCTTGGAACCCAGGGCATTGGCAATATTGATGCTATACATGCCTCCATCCTCTCTGGTGGCATCCTTTATGGTAAGAGTGGTGTGATGTGCTGAGTCGGTGACATTGACTCTGGTGGTTTGCTTAAGAGCAGCTCCATCCTTGGTCCAAGTGATTGTTGGCTTTGGATGACCAGCAATTGGGACCTCTATCTTGAGGTCATAACCCACCTGGACACTGTAGGTGCTCACTTTGGGTCTAACAGCAGGCTCAATCACTAGGTCCTTTGCTACAACTGAGTGAACCAGTTGTCTGGGGTCACTTTTGCCTTTGTCATTAACAGCAACAACTCTGAACTGGTATTCCTCTCCCTTAAGTAGGTTTGTCACTACAGTCTCCACTGCCTTCACACTAGCACACACAGACCAAGCTTCACTGTCTTTGGGTGCCAGTTCAACTTCATAGTGACTGATTCTACTGCCGCCATCATGTACAGGCTTCTCCCAGGCAAGAGTTACAGTGCTAGAAGTGACATCAACAACACTGACTTTACCAGGTGGTTGAGGCTTTTCAGATATCTTAATTGGTTCTATAGTTTTAGCAGGGAGACCCACACCATATTCATTTTCAGCCAAGACTCTGAAGAAGAAGATTCCACCCTCTGGAAGAGGTTCAACTTTCCATGACATCCTATTGCAGGTGGTGATGGGAGAGTAAACTTTCCTTGTGCTTTCACGCTTCTCAACAATATAATGTTTAATCTTTGAACCACCATCCAGAAGTGGAGGCTCCCATGTAAGAGTGACAGAATTCTTGGTAATCTCTTTCACTATGAAGTTAGTTGGTGGACTAGGTGAGTCCAGAACTCTGACACTGATGAATACTGACTTCACTCCACTGGCATTCTCTGCAGTCAGGGTGTACTTGCCGCTGTCAAATCTGTCAACATTCTCAATGACAAGTGAAGCATAGCTACCTGTATTGTCAATCTGGGCAGTCTCATTAATCTCGCCTTCAGCTTTGCCCCATTTCACCTCAGGTGCTGGACGACCTCTCACAGGAACAAACAGTCTGAGAGTGCTTGCTGACCTAATGTTAATCATCTTTCTCATATCAGCATCCAGGTCAAGATCAGGAGCCTCAAGCTTCTCCTCTAGAATAATTTTTCCTGGAACATCAGCATGCTCACCAACACCAACTTTGTTGATGGCACACACTCTGAATTGGTATTCATGCTTCTCCAGAAGCTTTGTCACTGTTAACTTGGTGTCTCTGATTCCAGTGGGAGGAGTGCACATAAACCATTCATCAGATTCCCCATTGCAGGCTTCAACAATGTAAGCCTGAATCTCACAGCCACCATCATATATGGGTTTGCCCCATGTCAGGGAAACAGTGGACCTAGATGTATCCACCACCTTGGGGTTGTTTGGTGGGCCTGCTTTGAAAATAGGGTCCAATGCCTTGGAGTACACTGTTGGTGTGCTAGGTGTGCCAACACCAGCAGCATTCTCAGCAGCAACTCTGAATTCATAGCTATGGTTTTCTAGAAGCCCTGTCACTCTGAAGCGTAGCTCACTCACAGTGCGCTTGTTGCACCTAGTCCATCTCACACCATCCTTGTCACGTTTCTCAACAATATAGCCCTGGATGGGGCTGCCACCATCATTAGTTGGTCTCTCCCAGGTCACCACCATGGAGTCTTTGGTGATTGTTGAGACTTCTACCTCTGTTGGTGGTTTTGGAGTGACAAATGGGTTTCTGGCAATCATGGGCTCCGATTCCAGAGGCTCACCAACTCCATATTTGTTGACTGGAATCACTCTGAAGATGTACTCATTACCAGGAAGAAGTTTTGTGATCTTCAGGTTCAGTGTCTGAACTTTTGGTTCAACAACAGTCCAAACCAGTCGGCTAGTCTCCCTCCTCTCAATAATGTAATGTGAAACATCACTACCTCCATCTTGCAACGGAGGTTTCCAGGATATGGAGCATTTCTCATTGGTGACCCCATAGATGGAGATGGGGCCCTCAGGTGGACCTGGTCTGTCCAGGACCTTGACGTTAATGTTAACAGATTTCTCTCCTCCAACATTCTTTACCAGCAAAGTGTACTGACCTCCATCAACACGGATGGCTTCCTTAACAACTAGACAAGCTATGAAGTCTGTGTTCTTGAGCTCTACGCGAGCTGCTTCAGTTATCTCGTGGCCCTCCTTCAGCCAGTGTACTGTGGGCACAGGCTTACCATAGATAGCAGCCTCAAGCTTGAATGTCTCTCCAGCATTTACCACAACAGCCTGGGAGTACTTAGCTTCCAAGTCAATCTTGGGTGGATCTACCTCATCCTTGGCAGTGATGGATCCAGTAGAGTCAGAGGGCAGGCTGAAGACACCTGCTGCATTCCTGGCGATGACACGGAACTCATAAATCTGATCTTCAGTAAGTCCTGTGACAACAAATTCAGTTTCAATGATGTTGGCGAAACTGGCCTTCATCCAGCGACCAGCTCCTTCCTTCTTCTCAACTACATAGCCTGTGATCTTGATGCCGGCATCATACTCAGGTTTGGTCCATCTGAGTGTCACTTTATTTCTTGTCACAATGACAGCCTCTGGTTTTCCTGGTCTGTCACAAGGATCTCTGGCCACTTGTATTTCACTGAGTTTGCTGGCTTTGCTGAGGCCAACAATGTTCTCAGCATAGACTCTGAACTCATATTCAATGCCCTCCTCAAGACCAACAACCTTGAATCTGGTCTCTGGGATAATTTGTTTGTTCTGTTTCACCCACAGTATACTGTTTCTCTCTTTGAGTTCTAAGTGGTAGCCCAGAATTTTGCTTCCACCATCATTGCTGGGTTTCTCCCACACAACCACCATGGTCTCCTTGGTGGCTGACTGGACCACAACAGAACGTGGTGAGCTGGGCACTTCAAATGGATACTGAGCAACAATGGTATCAGAGAGCAGGACTGAGGACTTGCCATATCTATTCTCTGCTGCAATCCTGAACTGGTATTCAGATCCAGTTTTCAGACGGGCCGCCTTGATAGTGGTTCTAGCGACTGTAGCTGACACAATTTGCCAATTAGTGGTAGATGTGTCTCTCTTCTCAACAATGTAATTGTTGATGGTGCAACCACCGTCATACTCTGGTGGATTCCAGGACAGGACCACACTGTCAGCAGTGACATCATCCAACTTAATCGGGCCAATTGGAGGACCAGGTTTATCGAGAACAACAACGCTGATGTCTGTAGTTGCCTCTCCAGCTGTGTTGGTTAGTTTGACAGTGTATGTGCCCACATCATCTCTGCAAGCCTCCTTAATAACCAGGAGAAGGTTTTTCTCTGTGGTTTCAGCATTAACTCTTGTTGTCTCCTTGAGAACAATGCCATCTTTGAGCCATGTTGCTGTAGCCTTTGGACAGGCAGCATATGGTACATCTATCTTTACATCATCTCCTGCTAATACACTGAATGTGCTAAAAAGTAGTTTGAAGGTTGGTGTGATAACCAGGTCTTTAGCCACCACAGGCACATTAAGAGGACGTGGGTCACTGACTCCCTTTTCATTGGTGGCTGAGATACGGAACATGTATTCCTCTCCCTGTGTAAGGCCAGTTACAAGAGCTTCACTAGTCTTTACCACCATGACCTGGGTCCACTTCTCACTGCCTTTACCCTGCATCTCAACAATGTAGCCTGTGATTCTGCTGCCACCATCATGGTCAGGCTTTTCCCAAATTAGTGTGACACTAGTGCTGGTAACTTCACGAAGGGACACTTTGCCTGGTGGTAGAGGCCTCTCTGACACTTTAATTGGTTCAACAGTCTCTACTGGGAGGCCAATGCCATATTCATTCTCAGCCAGGACTCTAAATGAGTACATCTTTCCTTCCTCCAAGTCCCCAATTTTCCAACTAGACTTATGGCAGCTGGCACAGACTGTTGAGTAGGCCTTTCTGGTTGACTCACGCTTCTCCACAATGTAGTTGCGGACTCTGGAGCCACCATCAATCAGAGGTGCATCCCAAACAAGAGAAACTGAATCTCTAGTGATCTCCTTGATGATCAGATTCTGAGGTGCTCCAGGAGTATCCAGCACCCTGACATTAACAAAAGCTGTCTTGCTTCCTGAGGCATTCTCTACAGTCACCATGTATTTACCTCCATCAAATCTGTCCACATTGTCTACTTGAAGAGTGGTGAATGATGAGGTGATTTCAATATTAGCTTTGTCCAGGGTTTCTCCGTGCTCTCTTGACCATTTTACTTCAGGTGCTGGTCTGCCCTTAATAGGGACGAAGAGTCTGAGTGTGCTACAGGCTCTGATGCAGACAACCTTACGCAGTTCTGCTCCAAGTTCAATTTCTGGAGGAAGCAGTCTATCTTCAGCCTTGGGAGTCCCAGGAACAGCAGCAGGCTCTCCAACTCCTTCACAATTAGTGGCACAGATGTTTATTTTGTACTCTTGGTTTTCCTTCAAGTTGGTGATGGTGAAAGAAGTGGCTGTCCATCCCTTCTTGGGAGTGTGAATTGTCCACTCATCCTCCTCAGGCAGGCAGGTCTCCACAATGTAACCAGTGATTTCAGAACCACCATCATAGACAGGCTTGTTCCAGGCAAGGGTGATGGAGGACTTAGTTGTGTCCAGTACTCTGGGGTTCCCTGGAGGTCCAGGCTGGAAGATGGTGTCCACAGCTTTGTAGAATGGACTGGAAGGACTAGGTTGGCTCAGACCAGCATTGTTCTCAGCTAGAACCCTGAATTCATACTCATGTCCTATTGTGAGGCCAGAGACCTTGAATCGCAGGTCAGTTACAGTCCTCTTGTTGCACTTGACCCAGCGCAAGCCAGTCTTATCTCTTCTCTCAATTATGTAGGTGTTTATTCTGCTGCCTCCATCATGTTCAGGGCGCTCCCAACAGACAACCATGGAGTCCTTGGTAATGGTGGTGACCTCAGGCTGCTGTGGTGGATCACTTGGGACGTAGGGATTTGCACATATGACAGGTTCAGACTCAAGGGGTTCACCCACACCATACTTGTTCACAGCCATTACTCTGAAGATGTACTCATTGCCTTTCAGAAGCTTAGTGACTTTGAACCTGTTTGCCTGAAGGTCTGTGGCCACATTTGTCCATGCGAGCCTACTGGTCTCACGCCTCTGAATGATAAAGTACTCAATCTTGGCACCACCATCATGTGTTGGATGCAACCAGTTAAGAACACATTTCTCAGCAGTGACATCAGTAACAGTTAGGGAGTCTGGTGGTCCAGGTCTGTCAAGCACCTTGACATTGAATGTGAACTTGGCAAAGCCACCAGGATTACTGGCAGTCAGAGTAAAAGCACCTCCATCCTTCCTTAGGGAGTCTTTGTTAATTAGAGTTGTGTGGAAGTCAGATGTCTTTATCTCTAGCTTGGCTGTATCCTCAAGCTCCTTTCCTTCCTTGGTCCAAACCAGAGATGGTAATGGCCTGCCAGTCACACGAGCCTCCAGCTTGAACACCTCTCCTGCCATTACAACAACATTGCTGCTATATGATGCATCAACATCAAGTTTTGGCTCTTCGATGTCATCTCTGCATGTGATTGCCTCTGATGGCTGGGATGGCGCACTAATAGCACCAGCTGAGTTTCTAGCAATCACACGGAATTCATAAGTTGCATCTTCTGTTAGACCACTGACTGTGTAGATGGTTTCTAGGATGTTGTTGAAGTTGGCTTTTAGCCAGCGTCCATTAGGCATCTCTCTCCTCTCTACTGTGTATCCAGTGATGGAAAATCCACCATCTGCCTCTGGTTTGGTCCATGACACTGTCACCTCATGTCTGGTGATATTCAGTGCCACAGGCCTGCCTGGTGGGTCAACTGGGTCTAAAGCATGCATAGGCTCAGAGGGTTTGCTTGGTTTGCTGAGACCGGCCATGTTTTCAGCAATAACACGGTATTCATATGCAATTCCATCAACAAGGCCTGTTGATTTGAAGATGTTTCCAACAACAAGAGCTTTGCTGATCCTCTGCCACAGAATGCTGTTTTTCTCTTTTCTGTCCACATGATAACCCAGGATGACACTGCCTCCATCAGAGGAAGGCTCATTCCAACTCAGAGTCATAGCATCCTTGTTGAAAGATGTGACCACAGGTGTGCCTGGCTGGCCTGGCACATCAAATGGATAGGCAGCTATCACTGGATCAGAGATAATGCATGGTCCAATGCCATATCTGTTCTGGGCCTTGACACGGAACTGATACTGGGTTCCAGTGTTGAGTCGGGCTGCCTTAAATGTGGTGCGGATCACCGTTGCTGCCAACTCCACCCAGGAAGTACCGGTAGTCTCCCGCATCTCAACAATATAGTTATTGATGGGAACACCGCCATCATTCTCTGGTGCCTCCCAGGACATGAGAACATAATCACATGAGACCTCGTCAAACTTGATGGGACCAGTGGGAGGACCTGGAATGTCGTGGACCAGGACTGTGATCACCTCGGTCACTGTACCCAGCATGTTCTTTCCAGTCATGGAATACTGGCCTCCATCAGTTCTCTTGATCTCACTGATGTTGAGGATAGTTGATGTTGGTGTCGTTTCAGTGTTGATTCTTTGTGTCTCCTTTAGCACCGTGTCTCCCTTCTTCCACGAAACCACAGGTCTTGGTTTGCCGAGCACTGGAATCTCCACCTTGACACGGTCCCCTGCCTTGGCAATGACTGTCTTCTGGTAGACCCCACGCAGGTCAAAGGAAGGAGCGGAAGTCTGCTCTTTGATAATAGCAGGCCTGCTCTCACGGGGGTCACTCCTGCCTGATGCGTTGACAGCCATTATACGGAAGGTATATTCTGCACCCTGAATCAGGTCTGTGACAGTGTAGTCCAGAGCCTTGATGGTGGCCATATGTACCCACTGGTCAGTGTCCTTCTTCTGGGCCTCAATTACATATGCAGTGATCAAGCTGCCACCATCATGCAAAGGTTTGGTCCATGCCAAACTGGCACTGTCTGCTGTCACATCTGTTACATACAAGTTCTCAGGTGCAGAGGGGGCCTGGGACACCCTGATTGGCTCAGGCGTTTCAGCTGGCTCACCTATGCCCAGGTCATTCTCAGCAGAGACACGGAAGTAGTAGTAAGCTCCCTCCTCAAGATCTGGAATCTTGAAGGAACACTTCTGCCATGTGGTGCTAAGCACTGTGTAGGCCTTCTTGGTGGCCTCTCTCTTTTCAATAACATATCTGTGAATCTTAGAGCCACCATCGATTATGGGGATTTCCCACTGGAGGGTGACGCTGTGCTTCGTTATCTCTCTAGGTTTGAGGTTGACTGGTGGTCCTGGTGTGTCCAGAACTTTGACATTAACAAAGCCAGTCTTCTTTCCAGCAACATTCTCCAGACAGAGGTGGTACTTTCCAGCATCATACCTGGTGCAGTCAGGAATAACCAGAAGAGTGTAAGACTCTGTGGTATCAATGTGTGCACGTTTTTTCAGGTTGGTATCATCTTTGCTCCAGACTACTTCAGGAACAGGACGACCCCTGATAGGAACAAACATACGGATTGAAGCACGGCACCTGACCACCAGTGTTCTCCTGAGTTCAGCATCCAGCTCAAAGTCTGGTAGCGCCTCCTGATCCACCAGTTCAGTCACTTTCTCAACCTCTGCAGGCTCGCCAACTCCCTCTGAGTTTACTGCAGAGACTCTAAAGTGGTATTTGCCTCCTTTTTGAAGTTTACCAATAACATATTCAGTAGCTTTCACTGGGTACTGTGTCTCTACCTCCCAGTCATCATGCCCCTCCTTTTTATACTCAACAATATATCCCTGTACATCAAGGCCACCATCATAGTGGGGTCGGCCCCAGGCAAAGGTGGCTGTGGTTTTTGTGGTGTCTGTAATTCTGGGGTTGGATGGAGGACCAGGTGGATCTGATAAATGAAAAACAGAAATTTAAAAAGGTTAATGTGGGGGTTGGGGGGGGGAGGTTATTTCAGAATTAAGTGAGAGGTCCAGTTTTACTTACACACAATGTCCTTGGTCATCACAGGATGTGATGGCTCACTTGGCTCCCCAAATCCAGCCTTGTTCTCAGCAGTGACTCTAAACTCATACTCTACTCCTTCAGTCAGGCCTTGCACCTTAAAGCGCAGGTCAGGGACTGTCCTCTTACAAGCTCTCACCCATCTCATTCCTCTCCTCTCTTTCCGCTCAACACAATATCCTCTGATGTCACTTCCCCCATCCTGTGCTGGCCTCCTCCATGAAATGGTGACAGCATTCCTACTGACATTATCAATCTCTGGGGTTGAGGGTGGACCTGGTGGGCCTGGGGAAATGAAACATGCAAGAAAAATCTGGTCAGTTATACCTTGAAGTCTTAGGTTCACAGGTTTTGTTTCTCACTGAAAGGAAATTAAATATTAAATCCTATACCTTCAAGGATTTCTGTAATCCTATGAGTATCTGGAATTTAATTTTTTTATATGATATAAATTATATAAACTATAAACCATATAAACTTACGGAAACTGTCAACCATTTTGACTGGACCAGACTGGCTTGAGTCTCCAGTGCCATACTGGTTCACAGCAGACACTCTAAAGATGTACTCGTTGCCCTTGATCAATTTACTGGCTACATATCTGCAGTCCATGACATTTTCAGCGAGCTTGGTCCACTGTAGACGGCTGGTCTCTCTCTTCTCAAGGATGTAGGACTTGATAGAGCAGCCTCCATCCTCCTCTGGTGGAAGCCAGGTCAGAGTACACTTTTCAGCTGAAATGTTACTGGCTTCAATGGGGCCTGGAGGTCCAGGCACATCCAGGACCTTCACCTTTACATGTTCTTCCTTAATACCAAAGGGGTTGCTGGCGGTGATGGTGTATTCTCCTGTGTTCTTCCGGCTTGCGTATTTGATAGCCAGAGTGGAGGAGGTGGGAGTGCTAGTGATGGTGATGATGTCAGAGCTCTTGAACTCACGGCCTCCCTTTGACCAGACAGAAGTGGGTGGAGGTTTGCCCAAAATCTTGGAAGCTGAGATCACAATGGTGTCTCCTGCCCTGACTGATACACCGTCCTTCATGTCTGGGTCAATAGTAATTGTCGGGGGCTCTGCAGAGAGGATGGAAGAAGATGATGTTGTAACTGTTTACGCACCTCATGAATTGAAAGTCACAACAGTATGACGCTGAAGCCCTGATATTTGTAATAGTAAAATAAAAACATTTCATTTTACTGTTAAACCACCCAAGTTAGTTTGCTACTCAGCGTACCGTACTCATCCTTGCAGGTCAGAAGCTCAGTAGGCTCTGAAGGAACACTTATAGCCCCAGCAGCATTCTTGGCCCTGATCCTGAACTGATACTGAGATCCCTCTGTCAGGTCACTGACAGTGAAGGCACACCCCTGGATGTTGACATGATTGGCCTTCATCCAGGCCTTGCCACCAGCCTCCAGCTTCTCTACCATGTAGCCAGTCAGTTTGTGGCCACCATCATATTTGGGAGCTGTCCAAATCAGGGTGACTGTGCTCCTGGTGACATTAATCACTTCAGGCTTGCCAGGAGGATCTAGCAGAACACAAAACAAATGCATTAAGACATACAGAAAACAAAACACCTTAGGTCTTCAAATTATGGGAAAAAAAAAATTCAGAAGCAGTTAACTCACCAATAGGATCCAGGGCCACCACAGCCTCAGTCACCCTGCTTGCCTTTCCGAGGCCGGCCATGTTCATGGCCATCACCCTGAACTCATACTCTAATCCCTCTATCAGGCCAGTGACTCTACACTCCTTCACTCTCAGGGGAGTCTTACTGGCCCGTTTCCACATTAGACTGTTCCTCTCCTTAAACTCCACGTGATATCCTAGAGAGAACACAAAATCAGTTGGTCATGATGATTGCTGTTTGTTATTTGCTCATGTTTAATTTCAAACTGCTATCTATCACAGTCTGTTACCTGTAATTGGGGAACCACCAGTGTCCTTTGGATCAGCCCAAGTCAAGATGGCCGACTCGTGGCGGATGCTCACAATCTGTGGAGGGGCAGGTGCCTCGGGCACATCTGGAGGAAGGAGGGGTGGGATGAGGAAAGAAGGTAAGAAATGAAAATACAGTCAATAAATCAGCATGAGTTGTAAAAATCTTCACATGGCCAAAAGTGCCTGAACATGCTTTACTTTCATGAAGCACAGTTACTGCTGTCTGCATGTAACAGTACTCAGTTTAACTTGCATTAACACTGTCTCACTCAGCACAAAGAAAACAAATTGGTTGAAAGCTAGTCGAACATATTTGAGTCTGTTTGTATAAAAAACACCTTTTAAGTATTTTGCAGATTGGGTCAGTATTTTAGAAAGACTGTTGAACGATTATAAATACTGAATAAAGCTACATTGTTTTAAGTGAATTCTGCAGAAAATAGCACGTAGATTTCACTTGTTCAAGAACCTTTCTAGAAAGGAGCACCTTGTCAGCATCATGAAATAAGAAAAAGGAAGATCACTAAAATGAAGAAAATGACAGGGAAAAAATTATATTATTTCTCTTTAAAGTGGGTGAAAAATTTCTGTCGCTTGATTTAAAAAAGATTTAAGATGTAAGAGTTGATTAGATGTTCTGATGAAATGTTCTTACAGTAAATATTATCATAGCTTAACACTGAAGAGGTAAAACACATTAACTAACAACAACAGACAGCCTATGAAAGACACATGACTGCCTCAGGCCAAAATGTATTTGAGTATGATACTCACTGAATGGATGCTGGGCGATGACTGGGTCGGACCTCAGATACTCTCCCACCCCATACTTGTTCTCAGCGAATACTCTGAAAATGTACTCAATTCCATCATGGAGCCTAATCACCCTCATGGTGGTCTTCTGGATGGCTGAAGCTACTGTAGCCCACTTGTTGTCCGTTGTCCTCCTCTTCTCCACGATGTAGTTGGACACTTCTGCACCACCATCATCTTCGGGCGGCGCCCACTCCAAGGTGATGCCATCAGCGGTGATCTCATCAAACTTGATGGGTCCAGTGCAGATGCCAGGCTTGCCGACCACCTTCAGCTGGAACTTGCAGTCCTTGGAGCCAGCACTGTTCTTGACGTTGATGGTATAGGTGTCAGCATCTCCTCTCTGGCAGTCTCTGACCAGCAGAGTGGTGACACCCTGAGATGCCTCCACACACATCCTGCCAGTGTCTCCAATCATCCCGTCACCTTTCTTCCAGGTGGCAGTGGGGTAGGGCATTCCGATGATGGGGATGTTGATACGTGTGGTGCTGCCCTCCTTCACCACATAGCAGTTGTCATGCAGACCACTCAAGTTGCAGTCAGGCAGCACTGAAATCCAAAGGAATATGCTTATCATAAAATAGTTGGAAACAACAATTTCATGTTGTAGCAAAACAAACAACTCAGGTGAAGTTAGGCTGACTTCTTACCAAACTGGTCCTTGGCGACGACAGTGAGCTCGGTTGGTGGTCCCTCTCCGGACTCATTGAGTGCCTTGACTCTGAATGAATACTCCTTGCCTTCAGTCAGCTCACCGATGGTGTGTGAAGTGTTCTTTCCCTTCATGATCTGCTTCCACTTCTCCTCGCCTTCACTCTGTTCCAGGATATATGCACTAACATGGCTTCCACCATCACTGATGGGCTTCTTCCAGCCCAGGGTGATTGAGTCCTTGGTGGTCTTCTGGGCTTTAAAGTCTGTGACTGGACCGGGTTGCTCTGAAGGGGGTGGAGAAAGGAGTTAAGATTGAGTATGTGTTTGTGTTAGACAAGATGTGTTCCATGTAGATGGGGCTGTAGGACTGCAGACAAGTTCCTTCAATCTCAGGTTTGAATTTAAGGCTTTTTCTGACTTTGATATGCACGCTAAGAGAAGATAAGTTAAAGCTTTATTGATCCCACACTGGGGAAATTAAGTATTAAGTGATCCAAGAAAGAGTAGAAAGCAAATCACTGGTCGTACATCCATACATACGCATGATCGACCGAGACTAGTGATGGAAGAAACAAGAAAAGCACAAAAACACAAAGAAAAACGGTGGGAGCTGCTGTAACAAGCTGCCACTCTTGAACTGGTATCTTGGTCCTGGCTATTGATTTCAGCCATTAATCTCAGGTCCCGTTTTCTTGATTAAATTGTCTTGTTTGCTTGTTTGTTTTTTGGTCCTGTTGCAGACAAGACAGTAGCTACTATTGTATTTAGTTGACATTTTATAATTAAAACCATAAATGTTTTTTATATAATGTGATGATTCCACCAGTGTGAAACTATAACAAAATTTGACTACTTTTAGGAAACAATAATTGTGAATGAATTAAAAAAAAAAAGATTCAGATTTAGAAAATAGCAACAATGACTTGTAGGTACCTGAGGCTCGGACGCTGCCGGGGGTCTCGCAGCCCTCTCCGATGCCGTAGGCGTTTTCAGCTAGCACTCTGAAGCAGTAGGCCTGTCCTGCCTCCAGGTTGGTGATCCTGAAGGAGGTTTTGGGGCACTCTGCCGACACGCAGGTCCAGGCTTTTCTCTCAGCCAGACGTTTCTCTACGACATAGCTCTTGACTGGGCTGCCACCATCGATCAGAGGAGCGTCCCAGGTGATGCATGCATGGCTTCTAGAGGTCTCCTTCACGATCAGGTTCACAGGTGGTCCAGGAGAATCTGAGGGAGAGAAGAAGCAGTATCTCTGGATTAAAGCTTTTGTTAACTGAACTGAGACACATATTAGGTCGTAAATGCATGTAATGGCAGCGAATATATCGTGTCACAATTTTGGGTAGGAAATATAATATTTTGTGTTTCTTTCTTGGGGGTGAAAAAGTTTAAGATTCCCAGGATCAGATGATTTTTTTCCAGCTTACTGGCCCAATTTCTAATTTTGTAACTAACTATATTGCTCAAAAAATAATGTTTTACCACTTTTTACATGATCTAATACTGCCTTCACTGTTCCAGGCAGCACAGTTCGGTGATTTGTAGGTGAAAAGACATCTGGTCAGTAAGGTTAAAATTGAACACCTGGTTAAAAACTGAATGTTTTTAGACATGTTTACATATTACCATTGTTTCAACAGCTATCTTTCAGTGTGGTGCAGGTTCATTAAAAGACTTGACCTGCGCTGACCTATATTAATGGAAAAAATTTGAATTTTCAACCAAATTTAGTTGACTTTAACCACCTAGATTTCTTTCCAACAGACCAAACCCATACTCACTAGGGTGTGTGTACTCTATTATAATGTGTCTTACCGAGGACCTTGACCACGATGGTGTAGTTCTTGGAGCCGCTGCTGTTCTCTAGAGACAGTACATATTTTCCGGCGTCGTATCTGTTTATGTCTTCAACCATCAGCAGAGTATCCCACTCTGATGTCTTGATCAGCAGACCCTGCCTCTCCTTGAGGTTGGCATCCACCTTTGTCCACGTCACCTTTGGAGCTGGGCGTCCTCTCAGCGGAACGTAGAGCCTCATGGTGACGCCAGCTCGAAGAACCAAAGCCTTTCTTAGGTCAGCATCCAGCTCAGCTTCCGGAGCGACTGAAAGATGGACAAAAGACCACTTTTTAATCCGAACTCTATGTCTGTCATGTTGTTCTGTATCTCTTTAAGCAGAGGTAATTGATTTTCTATAAACATCCTTTTCTTATTTTTGGCTGACAACAAAGCTGTGTTAGCTAGCACATAGTTAGCAAAAATTAATGCTCACCAAGAATGTTGGTCATTATTGAGAATACATGTTGTGTATGTACAGATAATTTGCTGGCTGAAATGAGTCACAATACACAATGAAATATCTTGATATAACTTATAACCAAAATGAGGCATCTATGTTTTCATGTTTTCTTTGAAGGAGAAGGTATTTTTTCCTATTTATTTCATTGAGATAATGTGAGGAGAAATATGTGTTTTTGGGCCATAGCAGGTTTGTAACAGTAGCTAATTGTTAGTTGTTAACATGTTAGTTGACACCAGCTATCAAATTAGCCATCCTGCATAGCTAGGCTGTCTTAATTAGCCTTGTCTGTTCATTTTATTACATGATTCATTGAAAGATTTTAAAATTTAAAATTTTTTAAAATTAAAATGTAATTTTTTGGGAGGATGAAACCAGTGATCACACCTAAGATGAATTAAGATTCACTAATGAACTGGTGATCTCCACCAAAAGCAGACTTCACTAGCTAATCAAGTAAATGATTCATCACTAATTTTTACTTATGTACTACATTTGTACTGAACATGAGTCATTCAGTGATAATAAAAGGGAAAATAGTTGATTCAGACAAGGTTATTTATCAAAATTAAGAGGTATAAGAAAAAGTTAAGGGGCAGTTGGAGCATACTCAGGATGTCTTTGGCCATATGGTTTCCAGGGACCTCGCTGGGCTCACTGTAGCCAATCTTGTTGACAGCGGTTACTCTGAACTGGTACTCGGTGTTGTCCATAAGGCCTGTCATCAGGAATTTGGTGGCCTGGAGCTTTTTTGGGACGTTGCACTTGGTCCAGTCCTCAGCTTCAGCTCGCTTACACTCCACCAGGTAGCCAATGATCTCACAGCCACCATCGTACGCCGGTTTGGTCCAGCTAAGGCTGATGGAGCTCTTGGTGGAGTCCACCACCTTGGGGAAGGCAGGTGGTCCGGGAGGATCTGGGGAAATAAAGTGATCCATTTCATGTTTTCACATTTCACAGAAAAAAAATCTGTACATAGTTTAATAATGATAATGTTGAAAATAATGTTGCAGCCCTGTCTGTTTGAAACATTTTTGTTTCATTTTTGAAATGTGATTTTTAAAATTGAAACTTACAGACAGGGTCCACAGCCAGTGCAGCATTGGATGCATCACTGGGTTTGCCCAGACCAGCCTTGTTCATGGCAATGACTCTAAACTCATATTCAGAACCCTCGGTCAGCTGACTGGCTTTGATGGTCCTGTCGATGACTGGCCGGCGGTTGACCTTAGCCCAGGTCAGCTCGGTGGCCTCACGTTTCTCTACCATGTAGCCCAGGATGGTGGCCTTGCCGTCATTGGCCGGGGCCTTCCAGCTCACTGTCATGGAATCCTTGGTAATGTTGGTGATGACAGGTGGCTCGCATGGACCAGGAACATCTGAAGGAAGAGAATATAGTGAGTTAGGAGTGACTGAACATAGAAAAATTAAATGATTTAAAAAGGGTTGATGAATGATTGACACATTGGCACATTTCAGTCTAAATGTATTTCTACAGTTTAAATCATTAAAGTTTTCCAACCATGCCCAAGTGACCAAGACCTGATGTATTTGCAGGAGACATGCAGAGGAAGTTTAATTAGTTATCCAGTGATCACTAAAGGAAGTGCAGCTTAGGGCACTTCAGCAATAGTGGTCTGAACCTACCATATGGGTTCTTGACCATGACGGGGTCAGTCATGATGGGGTCTCCCACACCATACTGGTTCTCAGCACTGACTCTGAACTGGTACTCATGTCCTTCAATGAGTTTCTCTACTGAGCAGTCGGTGATGTGTCCATGGATATTCGAGGTGACCAGCGCCCAGTTGGCTCTGCTGGTCTCACGCTTTTCTATGATGTAATTGGTGATCTCAGAGCCACCATCTGCACGTGGGGGCTCCCAACGAATCTTAACACGGTCGGCAAACACCTTAGTGATTTTCACTGAGGCTGGAGGGCCCGGTTTGTCTGCAGGGAGAACAGTGGGAGGTTAGCATCTTTGCTTATCAGTACACATGCTTGCATAGACAAGACACTAATACACTAAATATAAAAGTTCAACTTACCAAGCACCTTGACCTTGATAGTGGCGTACTTGCTGCCATTGATGTTCTCAGCGATGATTGTGTAGTCTCCGGACTCCTTCCTGGTGACAGAGTAGAGCTCCAGCAGGTGGATATGTTTCTTCTGGGCCATCTTCATTCCCTCAGCGAGGACTAGAGGCACTCCATCTCTCTTCCAGCTCACCTTGGGCAGTGGCTTTCCAAACACCTCAGCATCCAGGAAGATGTTCTCTCCAGCTTTCACCACGATCAGGTTCTTCATGTTGACACCCAGTTCCACACGAGGAGGAACTGCACAAGAGAAGAAGAGAAACTAAATATCATTGCTTAATTTAATTTGTCAGTGATAGTTTTCCTTGCTGTGTGGAGTTGTACCATTCTCTGCAATGACCGGGATGGGGTCGGACAGCTCAGACGGCAAGCTGATGTTGATAGCGGTCTTAGCAATGACTCTAAACTGGTACTGCTGGCCCTCCTCCAGGCCAGTTACCACATAACTCTCCGTCTGAATGTTCATACAGTTGGCATTGCAGCGTGTCCACTTCTCCTCTGGAAGCTTTGTGTACTCCATGTAGTAGCCAATCAGCTTGCTGCCACCATCATGCTTGGGACGGCTCCAGACCAATGAGACAGAGTTTTTGGTCACATCCATGGGCTCAGGTTTACCTGGTGGGTCTGAATGGAAACAAAGAGTTGTAGACCCAATTATGCCATCTGAACAAGGGAGAAGGTTGAGTGAACAAGAGTGTGAACCTGGTTGGTGTCACTGGACTGAAAACTACATTTCTCATGGAGCATCATGGTTTGAAGCTGATTATTCAAATAAAAGCTCCATAAATTAACTTCAGCAAAGAGATGGGGGGGTTGGTTGAAAATGTTCAGAATGCCACAGAGGACATAATATGATTCACATTCTATTTTCTTGTGATAATTTTTAATTTTAAAAATTTAATAATTTTCGTACCAACAGCAGTCCTGGCGGTGATGAAGTCCGTCTGTTTGCAAGGTTTGCCCTGTCCAGCCTGATTGAGTGCTGACACCCTAAAAGTGTATTCCAAACCCTCAATCAGGCCGGTGCAGGTGTACTGTGTGGCTTTGACCATGGACTCATTGGCTTTCACCCACAGAAGGCTGTTCCTTTCCTTCTTTTCAATGCAATATCCTGTGATGGGGCTGCCACCATCGCTGCTGGGACGCTCCCACGACAGGATAACAAAGTCCTTGTTGACCTTGTTGATCTGTAGGTTTCTGGGCTCGCTGGGAGGATCTTTGGGGACAATCAAAACAGTTAGTAGTTAGTGTCATAGCAATATTGGTTAAAAACGTTGCGTTTGGCCCAGACTTACCAAATGGATATCTGGCGATCATCTTCTCAGAGTAGATGGGCTCAGAGATACCAAACCTGTTCTCGGCACGGACTCGGAAACCATACTCTTTGCCAGGTGTCAGTTTGGTCATTCTAAAGCTAGTTTTGGTGCAGGATGTGGACACAGTGATCCAATCGCCCTGGCTGATGTCACACCGCTCTACAATATAGTTAGTGATATTACTGCCACCGTCCTCCTGTGGGGAGTTCCAAAGCAGCGTGCAGGCGTCAATATCCAGTTCAGTGATCTCTAGAGGAGCTTCAGGGGGTCCAGGGATGTCTGTAGAGACACAAGCAATGCGTCATTAATGACTGTAACGACACATCGAAATCAACAGCTTTAACAGCATCTGGTGTTGAAACTGACCCATGACGGTGATTCTGAGGATCTGGTTGATCTTGCCGGTGCTGTTCTCAGCCGACAGGCTATAGTAACCACTGTCCTTTCTTGTCACGTTCTTGATGATAAGCGTACATGTTGTCAGCGTCTTTACAACAGACAGGCGGTCAGAGGTCAGCACATCCTCACTGCCCTGCTTCCATTTGCAGAAGGGAGCAGGTTTACCTGCCACAATGGCCTCAACCACCATCTTGGATCCAGCTCTGACTGTCACAATGTCGGGCATGATGACCTTAGGAGCCACTGGGAAGAAGAAACACCAAAAGTCACTTCAGAACTTAATGAGATGATCTCAGTTTCTGTTCATTGGGGAATATTTAATTTTTCTGGCTTCAAAGTTAAACATTGGAGTCATACTATAGTCTGTTATTATAGTCTGAGGTAGACCTTTAGGCCAGTCTACTCACTGAGCTGATCCTTGACCTCAAACACGCCCTCTGCTTCTCGCGCCAGGCTGACTCCCACTGAGTTTCTGGCTGCTACTCTGAACTTGTATTTCTTTCCTTCCTTCAGACCAACAACCACAATGGTCAGGTCTTTGACCACAGAATAAGGTGTCCACTTGTCCTCTGGTGCACCCTCCTCCTGGTAGTCCACCACATAACCATTGATCTTGGCTCCTCCATCTCTGAGTGGCTTCAGCCAGCCCAATGTGGCGCTATTCTTGGTGATCTCTAACACATCCATCTTCTTCGGAGGGTCCGGTTCACCTGAATGTAACATACAGCATGTGTTAGGAGGAAAAAGGCAGAGTGACAGAAGGGCTGGTATGCTAAACTTCATCACATAGTGGTGGTGACACTCACTGATGGGATCAACAGCCAGGTAAGATTTGGGTGAGTCCTGAGGAACTCCAATGCCATACTTATTGCACGCCATGACTCTGAAGTAGTACTCGACACCAGGCATCAGGTTGGTCACTTTAAAGCTGGTCTTCTTCAGGTCCTCTGTGCACTTGTTCCAGGTCTTTCTATCCACTTCACGTTTCTCCACAATGTAGTTGAGAATTGGGCTACCGCCATCATTCTCTGGTGGCAGCCAGGCCAACTGAGCTGTTGTCTTGGTGATGTCGCTTGCCTCCAGGCCACCAACAGGACCAGGAGTATCTGCAGAGGACAATGGAAAAATCATGCTGATTGTACAGTTTCCTCACCAGTGGAAAAATGCTGTAACTTTTTGCTGTAAAAATTAATCTGGTCATTATTATTCTGTTTCTCACCAAGGACTTTGACACGGACAAACACAGCTTTCTCTCCTGCTGAGTTGGACAGAGTCAGTGAGTATTTCCCAGAATCCTCTCTGGTGCTTTCAGGGATGACTAAGAATGACATGGAGTCAACCTGGTCCACATGGCCTCGGCGGATCACATTGTCCACACCCAGACGTTTCCAGGTAACCTTGGGGGCAGGCCTTCCTCTTATCACAGCGAAAAGCCTTATTGGACAGGTGGCCCTGACAGCCAGACCTTTCCTCAGACTGGCATCTAGGTCGATCTCTGGAGCCTCTGTTGCCAATAGAAAACATTGATATTGAGGTCATTTGAGTATTGTTAATATAATAATACAATGGATTCATTAAGGTACAGCCTCTGTTGGTCTATTCTTACCCAGGATCTCCTTTGGGGAGACTGCCTCCTTCAAGTAGGCATGGCGTCCCCAGCCCACTTGGTTTTTGGCAGACACCTTAAATTCATACTCCTGCTTCTCATCCAGCTGGCCGATAGTGAACTCTGTGAGCACCAATGGGCCGTGGGTGTCGATTCTCTTCCAGCCCTCTGTGGGCTTCTCGGGGTCTGCCTCGCTCTTCAGCCTCATGTCCAGGCTGTAGCCGATGATGGGGGCACCGCCATCGTACACAGGTTTAGACCAGGACAAGGTGATTGAGGTCTTCGTGCTGTCACCCACCTTCAGGCCTGCAGGGGGGCCAGGGGGTTCTGCAGGTAGAGACAGTAAAACAAAGTTTTAAAAAAAATAAAACACCATAGGAGACAAGGACGAAAACTTTCAAGTCCACCTCTGACATCTTAAGCTTTACATGTTCTCTGGCCTGATCACAAATCTGACAAAAATGTTTGAAGATGCAAACTGATTTGTGACAGCAACTGCATACTCACCAATGGGATCTTTGGCTGCTACAGGTCTGCATGGTTTGCTGGGCTCTCCCAGGCCAACCTCGTTCTCAGCCTTCACCCTGAACTGGTACTCATGGTTGGGAATCAGGTTGGTGACTTTCATGCGTCTCTCGGAGATGGGGCTCTTGGTGCATGGCACCCAGCGCACCGCTCTCTTCTCTTTCCTCTCCAGTATGTAGCCGGTGATTGACTTTCCACCATCATTCTCAGGAGGAGCCCAGACAACTGTCATCTCATCTTTACTCACCTGGATCACAAAAATACAACAGTGTAAAAGAGAAACTTGTTTTTACAACTAGATTGTAAACTGAATCTAGGTGAGCAGTTTTACATACATGTGAGTCTTTTACTTACCTTGGTGATCTCAGGGGCATCAGGGGGTCCAGGTCTGTTGAACTGAGTCTTGACAGTAACAGGCTTGCTCTCCATGGCAGGGCCGGTTCCCATCTTGTTCTCAGCCCTCACTCTGAAGATGTACTCGTTGCCCTCCACCAGACGTGTGACGTTGCAGTATGGTGTGACTACAGAGGCTGAATATGTCGACCAGACCATCCTCCTGGTCTCGCATTTTTCCAAGATGTAGCTGTCCACCTCGCAACCTCCATCGTCTTCAGGAGAATCCCACACCACTCTGCACTTGTCAGCTCCAATACCAGTAATCCTGAGGTTCCTCACTGGGCCGGGGACATCCAGGACATTAACGTTGGCATATGCTGTGAAGGTGCCGGCTGAGTTGGTTGCAGTGATGATATACTTTCCAGTGTCAGTGCGTCTGGACTTGGTCAGAAGGAACTTGGAATAGTCAGGGCCAGTCTCATAGCTGATCCTGGGGTTGTCACCAACAGCTTTGTCTTTAATCCATTTGACCTCAGGCTGGGGCTTTCCTCTCAGGGCAGCCTCTATTCTGACTGATTCTCCAACCTTCACTGTCAAAACTCCAGCCAGCTTCAGGTCAATGACGGGCTTTTGGATCTCCTCCTTCACCAAAATATCAGCAAGTTTCACCCAATTACTCTCCCCTCCTTCATTGACGGTCTGCACCCTAGATAACAAATGAAAATAAATATTATTTAAAAGTAATTTACATTGGATTATTCAAAGAACACCATTTCTGGAGAAAGAAACACCCTGCAAAACAAACAGCATGACCTTTTAAAGTAAGAACACAGTAACCTACCTGAAGGTGTATGTGTGGTTTTCCAAGCATTTGTCTGCCAGGAAGAAGGTGTCAGTGAAAGTACCACTGGTGAGTTTCTCCCAGTTCTCAGCATCTTTGGCTTTGCACTCCAGGTTGTAGGACAGGTTGGGGCTGCCACCATCATAGTCAGGCTTCCTCCATCTCAGATAGACGTGGTTTTTACCAATGTCAGTGACTCTGAAGTTCTCAGGTTCACCAGGCTTCTCGATGGGGTCAATGGCCAGCAGAGGGGTCTTGGTCTCCACAGAGGGTCCTGGTCCCATCTTGTTCACAGCACACACACGGAACAGGTACTCATGGCCCTCCATTAGCTTTGCCTTGATCTTGCGATTGGTGCAGTTGGAGGAGATCATGGACCACATGCTAATGCTGGGCTCACGGCACTCCACTATGTAGTTGGTGATCTCAGATCCACCATTGTCCTTAGGGGCCTCCCAGTTGATCATGCATGAGTCCTTGGTGGCATAGGTTATGTGCAGATTCTGGCAGTGGCTGGGTCTGTCTAGCACATTGACTGTGATGGTGCAGGAGGCCTCGCCACCCTCATTTGAAGCCTTCAGGATATATTTGCCATGGTCAGCTCTTGTGGCCTCCTTGATTTTAAGGTGGACCACAGGGAAGTTCTGAATGATGGTGACACGTTTATTGTTCTCCAGAACTGTCTCTTCCTTTGACCAAAGCACCTCAGGGTCAGGACGGGCTTTGATGTAGCCAATGATGTTGATGTTGTGTCCAACACGCACAGTGAGACGCTCGCGGCAGGTGGCCTCCATCTCAATCTCTGGAGGGATGAGGATATCCTGAGCAGTGATGGACTCTGGGATTTCTCTTGGCTCTCCATCTCCAATCATGTTTGAGGCATAGACCTTGAATCTGTAGGTCACACCCTCCTCCAGACCCTTCACCCTATAGGCACACTGCTTGATGAAGTCATCCAGGTTCACTTTTTTCCATTCTTCAGTATCAGCCTTCTTCATTTCCACAGTGTAGCCTAAGATGGGGCTGCCTCCGTCTTTGTTGGGTTTGGTCCACACCAAGTCAGCAGTGGATTTGCTGTAATCCTTAACTTTGGGATTGACAGGGGGGCTAGGGACGGTGAGGAGCCTGCAGGGCTTGCAGGGGTCAGAGATTGGAGAGGGGCCACTGTAGCCAGCAATATTCTCAGCAAACACTCTGAACTCATACTCACTGCCTTCAAACAAACCCAGGACTCGGTACCTCAGGTCTTTGCAAGGTGTCTTGTTGACACGAATCCATTTTCCTCCTTTGTGTCTACGCTCAATGATGTAACCAGTGATCTGGCTGCCACCATCAGTCAGTGGCATTGTCCAACTGACTGTAACAGCATCCTCTGAGATATCAGAGGTCTGTGGCTTACCAGGCTGGCTGGGTGGCATGAAGGAGTGCTCAGCGACACAGGGCTTGCTCTCCAGAGGAGCGCCAATACCCATCTTGTTCTCAGCACGGATGCGAACCACATACTCCACTCCCTTCTGCAGACGGGTGATATTGAGCTTGGTGGCAAGGCTGCCAGAGCTCACACCTCCCCAGGTCTCCTTGTTTGACTCTCTCTTCTCCACAATGTAGTTGGTGATAGGGCTTCCACCGTCGTCCTTGGGAGGGCGCCATTCAATCATCATGGAGTCTGGAGTGACCTCCAGGATATTGGCGGGTCCAATGGGAGCAGCAGGAACATCCAGAACAGTGACAATCAGGGCCACTGTCTTGGTTCCAGCTGGATTGGACACAGTGAGCAGGTATGTGCCGGTGTGGTTCCTGGTGCATTCATTAATGCTGAGTACAGTGGAGAAGTTGTCAGTGTCGATCTTGATGTTGCCTTGGCTGGTGATCTCCTCTCCTTCAATAGACCACTTGGCCGTTGGAATGGGGATTCCTCTCATGATTGCTGGCAGCCTGATGGTGGTGCCAGCCTTGACAATGATGCCTTCAGTGAGCTTAACATCCACCTCGACAATTGGAGGCACTGTGAATGTGCAGGCAGAGGAGGTTACCTTGTGCTGCTTAAGTCATTATATTCAGTGACACTCAAACAACCAATATTAACTGACAGTTCACCAGATAGAGATACATCTATGACATTTCTTTTCTTCAAGCACCAACATTAAGTGGATTAAGGCACATCAGTTTGCTGATGTGGACTATAATGAGCTACATCTGCGCCAGTGCTGATGCTACAAAAAGGATTGTTGAATTTCAATGTCCCTGATATGCTGTAGGTGATGTAGAGTGTTGGAATTTTGTCTTGTATCTTACCTAGTTTCTCCTGGCAGAGGATAGGAACAGTGGTGTCAGGTCTGCTGAGGCCAATGGCATTTTCAGCCCTCACTCTGAAGCGGTAGGTCTTTCCCTCCTCCAGGCCAGTCACATGACTTTCAGGAATGCTGACAGTCTTCCACTCATCCCACTCTTTCTCACCCTCTTCCTGATACTCCACCAGGAAGCCTGTGATCTCACTTCCTCCATTGCGGTCGGGCCAGTTCCAGACCAGCCACACCTCAGTCTTGTCCACGTCTTGGTGGTGCAGGTCTTTGGGAGGACCAGGAGGGACTGAAGAATTGGAAATAGAGACATTTAGATTTGAACTGGTGAGCATTCACATCATAGACTTCACCTTGCTTCCTCCCATACCCAATTATGTGTGCTAAAAAGCCCAATATGTTCTATTGTTGCACCCCTTTGAAATTATTAGCACATGTCAAAAGGTTTCTCATGTGAGCACTAAGTTTGAGTATTTTCTTTCTGATCTCTGTGTATTAAAACACTCTGAGATCTACTCTCAGCACAACAGAATACACATTATGTAATAATAATCTGCTGGTCGAGTGTTCCCTTTGCTGTTACTCACAGAGTGGGTTCATTGCCTTGATGGCCTTTGGTGTCTCAACATATTCACTGCGGCCATACTGGTTCTCAGCAGCAACTCTGAACACGTAGGATGTGCCCTCCATCAGGTGCTTTAACATCATGCTGCGTTTCTTGGATGTGGAGCACACAGGGACCCACTGAGTGGATGCAGTGTCTTTCTTCTCCACTACGAAGTTGGTGATGCGAGTACCACCGTTGTCCTCTGGGTCCTTCCATGACAGGTAGGCCGAGTCACTCCTGATGTCAGATACTCGAAGGTGCTGGATGGGACCAGGTTTGTCTGAAGAAAACATGAGGAGCTGTTAAGCTTGTCTTTTCATCAGTGCCAGATACAAAATGGAATAAACTAAATGCATCACATCAATCATAGTGAAGACTGAGTATTCTTGTCAAACTATTCAGACCAAATATATACAAAAGTGCTGAAATCACACTCATGAATTAAATCTAAACACCTTTGTCCGGTTCTTACCGAGTACCAGAACAGTGCAGGTGACAGTCTTGGATCCGGCCGGGTTCTCCACAGTTAGGGTGTAGTCTCCACAGTCACCACGGTTACAGAACCTCATCTCCAGCTTCGTGCCTGCCTGGTTGGTCTCAATGTCGGCCCTGGTGGGCACTTCGGCTTCATTCTTCTTCCAGGTGACAGTGGGGAATGGGACACCTTTGATGGTGGCCATCAGAGTGATGTGAGTGCCGGCCATGGCCTTCACCTCGCGGGTCATTCCAGCATCCAGAATCAGCTCTGGTGGCTCTGAGGGGGTGAAAAGTATATAGAAGTACGAGAGGCATTAGTAATTGAATAAGTGACAATTACTGGTCATTAATAATGTATTATCATTACATTTGATTTACAGAGTACTACTTAAAGTTACAGGGTGATTCAGATAATGCTGAACCACTGACATGACAACTCACCAAGTCTGTCCTGCACTCTGATTGGCTGCTTTAGGTTTGTCGGATCAGACTCTCCTGCAGCATTGACAGCCATGACTCTGAAGCGGTACAGAACACCGTCATCCAGGTTGATCACCTTAAACTTGGTCTCCTGGCAGGAGTCTGGTGTCTGGTTCACCTGAGGAAACGAGAAAGAGTCAAGAGTTCCATATCACATTTTGCTTAAGACTTAGAGAGATTAAGATGAAGTGTAAAGGTCATAGGGCCATGAAAAGCAAAATGGCAAATTGTCTGGGCAGAAAAATTCATGGTAATTGGACAACCGCCTCACCTTGGACCACTCCTCCTCCCCAGCCTTCTGGAATTCCAACAGGTATCCAAAGATCTTTCCTCTGCCAGTGTCTGTGGGTGGCTGCCAGGACAGAGTCACTGACTCCTTGGTGAAGTCAATGACCTGGAAGTTCACTGGTGGACCAGGTTTCACTGCGACAAAGGAGAGGGAGGACTCTTGTATTGCATGGACACAGTAATAGCAATAAAATGAAATTATGCTGTAAGAGGAGAACTTACCGATGGGATCTTTGGCGAAGACAGGCTTTGATGGTGGGCTTGGGTCTCCGGCTCCCACCTCATTCTCAGCGCTGACTCTGAACTCGTACTCACAACCTTGCAGCAGCTCCATCACCCAGTACTCCACCTTTGGATGGATCCTGTCTGTGTTGCAGCGGACCCATCTGGAAGCAGAAACATTAACAGCTAATCTATTTGCCACTGAAATGCATGTTCATATTTTATTTTTTATTGTAGATGTTTAAGTTGTAAGAGCAAATCTTCACCCTCCAAACCACAGAAGTTTTTACTGCTGTGTGCATTTGTGTACCTGTTGGCCATGGTTTCCTTCCTCTCCACAATGTAGCCTGTGATTGGTTTTCCTCCGTCAGCAGGTGGCTCCCAGCTGATCAGGGCGGAGTCGTGGTAAACTTCCTTCACTGTGGGCTGTTTAGGAGCATCAGGCACCTCTGTGATGGAAACAAACGGAGTTCCACTGATCAGATACTGCAGGATGTGTCAACTTTACTATCTGCTGCTGTTGGTTTAACAGTTCCAGAATAGATTCCTGTGCAGGTTATGTGTCACTTGATATCTGAACATCTTTGAATGCTTCCAGTTGTAGGTCTGCCAGTCTGTTTGTCAGGACTTACTGAAGATGTCTCTAGCCTTAGACTCTGCAGACAGCAGGGGGTCGCTGATGCCGTAGATGTTCTGAGCCATGATCCTGATGATGTACTCACGACCCTCAATCAACTTCGGCACCTGAAGAACAAAGCAGATGTCATTTGTCTGTACTGAGGAGTTACTGATTGTTAATTTTTTTGATTGTGTGTTGAAGACCTCAGTACTCTTTTGGTTGGAACTGGAATGTGTCTGTAGCACTAAGCATCAAAAACTATAATGTACTGAGAGAAATCAAAATTTCAAAACTTACAAAAGAATAAAAAAATCGTAATTGTGCTGACTTCGCTCTGATAATTCCTGATTTAAATCAAAATTTCATCATTTTAGACTGAACTGCACTTCAGTTCTTGTGTGGCTGCTTGTGTTTAGACAGCATTTAATTGAACAAAATTAATTAAACAAAACATCTACATTTTCTTTTCCCCTGCAGCACTGATCTGCCCACCTTGCAGGTGGTCCTGGTGCAGGACGAGGTAACAGGCATCCACAGGTCTCTATTGGTGTCTCTCTTCTCGATGATGTAGTTGGAGACTGCACAGCCTCCATCATCCAGAGGAGGGTTCCAGGAAATCACCATGTAGTTCCTGTAGACCTCATTGAACACCACTGGGCCTTCTGGAGGCTGAGGACGATCTGATAGAAGGAAGCATTCATACAGGTGACTCTCCTGGTTTATTTAATACCAAATTCAATTCTTTTTTTTTTTCTTTTTTTTTTACATTTGTATTTTTATTGGGTTTTAAAATGTGGAAATATCATATGGAGTAGTGATACCATCTGTAGATCTATGAATCTATGAATACAAAAAACTTCAGTAATAATTTTTGAAACACTAAAATCTGCACAGAAATAAACTGTTGTGAGTTATAGTGGAAGAGCAACTCACCAACCACGGTGACAGTGCAGATTCCTGTGCGAGTTCCGGCGGCGTTCTCCACACTGACGCAGTAGCGGCCGCTGTGGTCTCTCTTGGCCTTGCTGATGTTGAGGCTGAGGTGGTGGGCGGTGCTGTGGAAGCCGATCTCCTCGTCAGCCTTCAGCTCCTCGTCATTCTTCGTCCAGGTGATAGCCGGGGCTGGCTTGCCGCTGTAGCGTCCCGACAGCATGCAGGTGTCACCCACCTTCACCATCATCTTGTCCCTGAAGTCCAGGTCGAGAGCAGGTGGTTCTAAGAGGAGAGGGGGGACATCAATTTGTAATTCAGAAAAGCTTTCAACAGTTTTTTTATAACTTGCTCCATATTTATTATCTCTGTGGGTCATAAAATGCATCCAAAAGCTCAGAGAAAGATAATTTTCTCCCCTGAGTATTCAGCGTTAACCTGACTCCAAAACAGTGGATTGTCACTGAACTCCTGATTCATGTCATTGTCGTCACTCACCGAGCTCATCCTTGCACTGGACAGGTTTGGTGGCGAAGGATGATTTGCCCTGTCCCACCTGGTTCACGGCAGAGACCCTGAACTCGTGGCTCGAACCATCTTTCAGCCCTGTCAGCGTGAACTTCCTGTCCATCAGCTTGTTCTCTCCACCTATTCGTGTGAAGTTGTCCCGGCCGACCATGCGGGTCTCGAGGATGTACTCGGTCACCTCAGCACCACCATCATACTTGGGTGGTCTCCAGGCAACAGAGATGGAGTCCTTGGTAACAGCAGTGATGATCAGGTCCTCTGGACGTTCTGGGACGGCTGAAGGACACACAAACATGTTGCAATAAATTAAAGGACATTTCCAGTGTGATTGTAGTTTTAACTAATTTTCTTTTATTCAACTACTGTTCCACATCACAGTTGAAGGTTTCAAGGCTTCAATGCGAGTTGGTTGTAGTAAGAAGACAGCAGCAGTTTAAGTCAGGAAAATTGAACTTTAAGCCTTTTAAGATTCCATACAAACGTGTTTTAAAACAAAAATAGTCTGATCAGAAAAGAATTTGTCCTACATTTTTTTGTAAGTTGCTGAAAATTCTAAAGATAACACCTACTCCTTTTGTACAGTACTCGTCAATAATTTCAAATAAGAGTCATTCTGTAAGACATTTTCACAGCTCTGTACTGACTATATTGATATATGTTTCTGGCTTACAGATGGGGTCCTTGATGAGAACCATCTTGTCTGTTTCGATGAAAGGTCCCATGCCGATGATGTTCTCAGCTGCGATCCTGAAGAAGTAGCCCTTGCCGTCATTGAGTCCCTGCACCACGGCGTTGTTCCTCGTGACTGTGTAGGACACGGATGTCCAGCCCATGCGGTCCGACTCCCTCTTCTCGATGATGTAGTTGGTGATCGCTGAGCCACCATCATCCTCAGGGGAGTACCAGGTCAGCTTGCAGGAGTCGTTGGTCAGATTCTCGCCGGCAAAGGGAAGACCAACTGGTCCAGGGACGTCTGCAGGGAGGAGGGAAGGGACAGAAAGTGAGAGGCTGGTTAGACAGTTCCAATAACCTATGACGGCCTTAAGGGTTCCTTCATCATTCTGGTGAGATTGACTCACCCAGGACCTCGACAATGACAGCCTTTTTCCGCTCTCCTCCCTCGTTCTTGGCGCTCAGTGTGTAGATGCCTTGGTGTTGGCGTCTGCAGTTCTTGATGACCAGTGAATTGGAGATGCCTGTTGTCTCCACCACGGCCTCTTTGGGCACCTCGGCGTCATCTCGGCACCAGTTGATCTGTGGGGCAGGTTTACCGGACACGTAGGCAATGATGCGGATGGTGGCACCGGCGTGGACTACAATCTTCTCCTTCACTGAGGCATCCAGGTCCATCTCAGGAGGAACTGGAGGAGAAGGGATCATTTGTATTTAATAAAATGTTCCATCAGAAAAACACTTCCTGCTCTAAGGTGGATCAGACTCTTACTTGTTCTGTCTTTGACCTCGATCAGTTCAGACACAAGTCCCGGATCTCCAACTCCAGCGGCATTCACAGCTCGGACTCTGAAGCGGTATAGACCACCTTCCTTCAGACCAGCCACCACAAACTTGGTTCCTCTGATCTCTGTGTCCTTTGCCTGGAGAGAGATGAGAAGAAATCCAACAACACTCAAGAGCTTTGCTTTTGTTTGGTTGGTTCATTGTTTTAGGGATCCCAAAAAAGGAATGTAAAAAAACTACAAAGCTACATAATGAGCAAACAGAAGCTGAATGAATCACTGAATGAAACTCAGGTTTCATGTAGTTTCTGGGGGTTAAATAGAGTTATTTTATATGGCTTTAGAATTTGCAGATTCTGTTAAGTGAAAACTCTAAAAGGACTGTTGTTGATCATCAAAGCAGTTAAGGTCCGTGCAGCTTCATATTTTATTATAACATGCTCTGAGGAAAACTTGTGGCCAAAAGGCATCAACAAGCGTTTTCAAATAAGAGGCTGAACAGACATTTATTGCTTAAACAGTGTACCACTTTTTCTACTCTGATAACTGATTTATATTTTTGAGGTTAAGCAATGTTTCCCTCTGTGAATGTACACTTGTCTTCTTCAGATTGTTGTTGATGTGCTCCATAATAAATGCATTTTCAGTGTATGTAGTTATTTTCACTCAATAATCCCCTCAGACGTGTTTATGACATGGAACAATACTCTTTGCTTTGAACAATAATTTTGAATTTGTCAGATATATTTTTCCCACAAAAGTTAATTGTTCATTTCAAGAGTTAAGAGCTGCACACAATATGTCTTCTACTTCACTGTAGTCCATTATCAGTGTCTCCACATCACTCCTGTGTATGTTTCATACTGGACCCTGATTGGCTCCAGACAAGTCATGACGTCATAAATCCTGCAGGCAGGTGTCAAACTGATTTGTTGAGCTCAGTGAAGGACTGAGGGACAGAAAGCTGCTGACAGTGTGGATGAGATGTCGGTTTTTTTAATGTTTTTTTTGTTTGTTTGTTTGTTTTTTTACCTTCTCCCAGTTCTCCTCACTCTCTGGCTCCTTCTCCTCCTCACTGACGCTCAGTAGCAGCCTCCTTTGAGCTTTCTTCTCCTCCTCCTCCTTGTTCACCTCCTTGAACTCCACAATGTAGCCCGTGACCTTTGATCCTCCATCCACCAGAGGAGGGATCCACTCCAACTCCACCGTCGATTTGGTCCAGTCTGTCACCTTTGGAGTGGGCGGCCCGGGAGGCTCTGATCACACACACAGATAAAACCTGTAAGTTCTCAGCACGGACTTACAGAATCACAGTAGAAGTAATAATTTGAGACGTTTATGGGATCATGTTTCGAGACCACTGAAACTTTAGTAGTTTGACCAAAAAAATCTTACCATAAGTCCCACTTCCTACAAATTTTCCAGAGCTTTTAGTGACATCTTGTGGCCAAGTGGAGTTTGACAACTAAGCAGATTCCATCTGTTGATGAAGGCCACAAAATGTGGCTGAAAGCTGTGGAAAACTTCCAGTATGTGGACTTTCTGCTAAGAATCTTTTGTAACTTTAACACTCTTATTTAGTTTACTTAGTTATTTTTTTGTAAAAGTGAACAGTTAAATGACTGAGTAAGTGAAATGACTGAAAGTTAAATATTTCAATTGAACAAGAAACTAAAAGCTTCTTAATTTATGATGAAATCCAGTCAGTTCTTGTTTGTTCTAATTCAGGCAACATTATCAATTAATTTATTTCTTATTAATTCCTTATTTATTGTTTTTATTTGTATAGCGTTAAATCACAACAGAAGTTGTCTCAGGACACTTTCCATACAGAGCTGGTACAGGCCGAGCTCTTCAGGTACAACGACTGGTCAGATTTCCGCTTTGTGACACATTTACTCTTATTGGTTGGTCTGGAGATGGGAGTGTAGCCTGCACTTTGAACTCTCTGACATTAAGGGTAAAAGTATTTCAGCTAACTAATCCACAGATTCTCAGTGCTCTTAACACAGTGAAAACATCTTTTTCTCACTGATGGGGTCTCTGCAGAGGACAGGGTCAGAGGGCAGGCTGGGCAGACCGCAGCCGGCGGCGTTGACAGCGATGACCCTGAACTGGTACATGGCGCCCTCCAGCAGGCCGGTGACGTCCCAGTTGTTGCCAAGAGGAAGCGCTCGGATCGGGTCGCGGGTGACGCGGGCCCAGCGCTTCCCGGTGGTCTCCTTCTTTTCGATGAAGTAGCCGGTGATGGAGGAGCCGCCGTCGTACTTGGGCTCGTCCCAGTTGACAGTCATCGACTCCAGGCAGACATCCGTTACAGTGGGTTTCTCACACTGACCTGGAACAGCTGCGAGAGGACAGGACAGTCATCAATAATCAATCCATCACCTGGAGGAGTTACATAGTGATGTGCTATTGATCTCTGGAGTGTTTTGGTTTGGCTGATTGTGGATTATATCTTCTTCTACTGTACGTATCACATGTCATGTTAGAGTGTCTAGAAAAGAATATCTGTGTTGCTGTTATCAGTCTGGGGTTAGGGATTTTTTCTAACTGCAAAGGTGAAATTTAAAGGAAAACACAGGTATAACAGAATAATAAAGGGTGAAGTACATATTGTAAAGAGGATTATGGTTTAAAATGTAACCGTAGAAAGACACATAAATGTAGTATTTAGATGATGAAACTGAAGACAGCTGACAGGACAGGTAGACTGGTCGGAACTTACTGAAGAGGTTTCTGGCCTTCTCCGGCTCGCTGGCCAGCGGGGGCCCGACTCCGAACTTGTTCTGGGCCATGACTCTGAACTCGTACTCGTGGTTTTCAGTCAGCCGGGTCACCACATAGGCACACTCCTTGGGGTCATTGGAGACATGGACCCAGGACTTCCTGTTGTCCTCACGCTTCTCAACGACATAGTTGGTGATCTTTGATCCACCGTCGTCTGTGGGAGGGTTCCAGGCCAGGCCAATCCTCTCTGCAAACACCTCGGTGAACTTGATTGGTCCAACAGGGGGGCCGGGAGGTCCTGCGGGGGTGGGAAGGAAGGTGAGCCATTCATGTAGCATCAACATGAGTAGATTTCTGTCTCTGGTAAATCTTTCCATAGGAAAAGCTGAAATCAACATCAGCTAATATTTTTAGGGTTTTTACTTGATAAACCACTTCAACCATGTTCAGTAATCAATCTGGTCTGATACAAAGAGAGACACAAACTCTGACCAGCCTGCTGGGACAAGTTATTGTTGCTAAGCTATTATTGGACAGTTGCTGTTTGAGGGAGGGGTTTAGCAACTGTGATAGCATGTTGGCTGTTTCTCACCAAACACAGAGAGCTTGATGTCCTTGGTGATGGTGCCCAGGCTGTTGCTTGCTGTCAGGCTGTAGAGGGCGCTGTCGTGCCTGCTGGCCTGCTGGATCAGCAGTGTGCACTTGTCCTGCGTCACCAGTTTGTTGATGTGCTGGTCATACTGGACGGGGGCCTTCTCCTCAGGTTTGGCCAGGCTGGCTTTCTGCCAGGTGAGTGTGGGGAATGGACATCCGCTGACCTTTGCCACAATGCTGACGTCACAGTCTTCCTCGCCCTCCATGGCCTCACGCATCTCAATGGTGGGAGCACCTGCAAATGCAAAGGAGATGCTTTATGGGACAAACAAAACTAAACAATGGATGTGAGTCAAAAGCAACATTCTGAAAGCTGAAAGCAGCAACAAGTTATAGCTCATATGTTTAAAATTCTTTCTGAGGCTCCCAGTTCCAACTTTCCAGCTGGCTGTACATCATTCTGCCCACATAAGCATAAAAATATTTAATTTTAAAACTCAGTGCTTGTAAAGTCTTTTCTGAATAAAGTAAAATAGGTTGATGTGATTGGCTGAAGTGATTGACACTCACATGTCTGATCCTTGATGACCAGGGGCCCAGCAGTGGCGGAGGGTCGGCTGGGTCCAGCAGCGTTCACAGCTTTTACTCTAAACTCATATTCTCCTCCCTGCACAGCAACAGAAAACAGTCGACAGTAAGTACAGAGCTGAAGAAAACTCTTCCTTATCACACAGTAATTCATATGTAAAAGAACTGGAGTTGATAAACACCTCAGACCATAATACAGTATCTGTTTGAGCATAGTGAAACAGTGGTTCTCCACAGCTTTAATTGGTATTTCTCAAGCAGGAGGTTGAAGTGTCCATCAGTAATAACTATGTCCAATCATTTCGCAGGTTCCTCAGGGTTCCATCTTGGGCCCACTCTGTTTTGAAGTTCTATGTGGCACTAACATTGAATAAGACACTTTATTTGAATGCCTCTTTTCAAAAACACTACATTAAAGCATTTTGACTCTTTAAAAACACCCACAGACTCAGATAGCCTACATTACATCCTCTTATCATCAAGTGGTGGGATGTGGATGTGGATGTGGAATTTATATGAAGGGGACATGACATATGCACTCACTAGTCTCTGAGCTCAACCCTGTCTTAATGAAGGTTACTGAGCATTAATAAAGGCAAGGAGTAACAAAGGGAGAGTTGTTGGGTCCTTTGAAGGACATAGACCAACCTCTTTCAGGTCCTCCACCACAAAGGTGAGTTCCTCCACATCTCTCTTGTTGCACTGCTTCCAGGTCTCCTTTTCCTTTCCACTGGTGTCCCAGCTCAAACGCTCGATGATGTAATGCTTCACTGGAGAGCCACCGTTGTTTTTGGGAGGCTCCCAGCTCAAAGTGACAGTGTTCTTTGTCACCAGGTTGACCTTCACCTTGGTGGGAGGGTCAGGTGGGTCTGAGGAGGAGGAAGAAGACGATTTGTATTAGAGCAGTTCCAGTGAGGTTTTGGGAGTTTGTGATGTATCTGTGTAGTTGGAGTAGTAGGTCCGTCCTCACAGATGGGGTCTCTAGCTCGAGCAGGATCTGTGGTGATGGTGAATGGGCCGAATCCAAGTCTGTTCTCAGCTCGGACTCTGAACAGGTAGTCCTGACCTTCCAGTAGACCTGGCACCACATAGGCCTGGCTGGCACAGGCTGCATTCACCTGATATCAAATCAATCAATCCATCAGTTAATCAATCAAAAAATGCTGAATATTTCCTTTATTAGAATACAGACATTTTGTAAAATCATCTTGTTTTCTCACTTTTTTATGACGCTAGGCTAGTTTTTTCCTAGCTTCCAGTCTTAGTCCTAGGCTAATCACATCCTGGTACAGGTGACTCAAAATTCACAGTGGAGTTGATCATTGTGATCCCTTTTTTCTCAAACTCAACTAAAACTAAATTCAGCTGAAGGATTCATTTTCTACAATGAAGAATAATGAAAAAATGAACTGAAATGCTGAAATAGTACCTGTAGAAACTTTATGAGCTCATTTGAAAAAGTGGAATACAATGAACAAATTGACAAATATGCTAAGCAATGTTTACCTTTGTCCAGGCCTTGTCAGTGACACATTTCTTCTCGATAAAGTAGCTCTTGATTCTCTCTCCTCCATCGTTGTCGGGCAGTTTCCAGATGAGCCTCATTGTCGATCGAGTGATATCAGTAACCCTAAGTTCCTTTGGAGGTCCGGGGACATCTGTATCCAGGAAAGAATCAGTCAAAGATCCAAGAACATCAAAACACGGACAACAACATGCTGCCACTCTTTCACTGAGGAAACTCTGCCACTTTGATTTATTTAGAGAAAAACCAGCTCAAGTTTTAAGTGGAACAGTTTAGGGATGTAGGCAGGGTCGAGGTCTGCTATAAACAAACGTGGACACACCGAGGACAATGACTCTGACGTTGACGTGTTTCTGTCCAGACTTGTTCTTGGCAGTGATGGTGTAGCGTCCAGAGTGGCTCCTCAGACTGACGGGGATGTTCACAATGGACGTGGTGTCAGTGGACTCAACCTGAATATATGAAAACATTTTGAAAATCCATAAAAATCCATAAAACAGGACAAGAATTGATCTTTGTAGAAGATAGTGATTTATAAAACATACAATTACAAATAAAAATCAGCAAGGTTATAACTAAATGAGTAATTAAAACCCAGCAAAGTTCTTCCTCTGTATTGGTTGTTTTCAAGGTTTCAAGAAACAGAAATATCTGAAATACTTTATTGAAAATTGCTTCACAAATACACTGTTTTATCAGGAAGAAAAAAATTAAATAAAAAAGATTTTATTGGAAAGTGTGGTGAGAAAATCATTGTGTTTCTGTGTTGGGTCTCACCTCGGAGTCCACAGGCAGTGTGTGCAGTTTGTTCTTCTTGTGGGACTTGGCTTTGCCATCATAGTCCCAGGTTACCTTGGGAACAGGACGGCCCTTGATGCTGGCAGGGATCCTGATTGGATCTCCGGCACGGATGCACAGCAGGTCCTCCGCCATTACATCGATGGTGATGGAAGGCCCAACTGTCGAGTAAGAAACATCAGTGGAAACATCAGACAGAGAGACACACACAGAAAACCTTTTGGACAGAGATGAAATCTATCATCTATTTGTTGCAGAGACTTCAAAGTAGGACATACGCTGGATGTCTTCAACCAGAACCTCGCCGGTGCTGGGGCTAGGGTCTGACTCGCCAATGTCATTGACAGCAATGATCCTGAAGCGGTGGCGTTTCAGTGCACGGAGGTTGGGCACAGTGAACTCAGTAGTCGGATGCAGGTTGTCAGGGTCGTTGACTCTCACCCAATCTGATTTGCCCTCATCCTGGATCTGGATGATGTAGCCCTTGATGGGGCTTCCTCCGTCCCTCTCTGGTGGTTTCCAGGACAGTGTGACGTTGTACTTTGTCTTATCAGCCACCTCAGGAGCAGCAGGCATGCTTGGAGGAGCTGAAGTGGAGAGCAGCAATTTAAAAATAGTATCAAATTTGTTAAAAAAAAAAAAAAAAAAACAGGGACCAGTCTGTTTCAGAATGCTGATTTGGTCAAAGATGAACTTTAGTTAAATATCGTAATTTTAGGTATTTAAGTTAACTTTTATATGGAGTACTTATTTATTATCTGATGCTTTAAAACAAGCCTGTTGCTCTTTACTCACTAAGGGGATCGACAGCGAAGGCAGAGTCAGATGGTCCACTGAAAGGTCCAGTTCCTGCAGAATTAGTGGCAGCAACCCTGAACTCATATTCCGTTCCTTCGATGAGACGAGTCACCTGGGAGACACAGAAAGATGTGGGGATTCAACAGACTCTTGTGGCTTGCAGGCCTAACAGACCTTCCTAAAGCACTGTGACCTGCCTTTCTGAGGGTGCGCAAAGGACCTTCTTAAAGGTCTTTGACATACCATCTTTATGGTTTATAAGGGAATTCTCTGAAGGTTTATGATGGACCTTCATGAAGGTCTATTGGTCTGCTTGGGTTTACCCTTGGATTCTACTTTGCATGTAGAAGGCTGACAAACGGTAGGTTCAAATGCAGATCCTACACTATGAAGACATTTCTTTAAGCACTTGACTGATCTGTAAGCACTGGGGCAATAATCTGCATATTTGAAATATTATAATAACATTCAGTGTGAACATAGGAACAAAGCCCCAGCCGCTCACCTGGTACTCCCAGCCTTTCATGCCCCTCTTGGTGACTGGCATCTTGTTGACTTTGGCCCAGTAGGCAGTGCCTCTCTCCCTCTTCTCCAGCCAGTAGCCGATAATCATAGAGCCGCCGTTGTCTCTGGGAGGCTCCCAGGTTAGGGTCATGGAGGTTTTGGAGTACTCTGCAATGGTTGGTTTCTCTGGTGGGCCAGGAAGACCGAATGGGTCTGTGATCTGGACTTCCTCTGTTGCACAGGGGTCAGATTTGCCATAGCGATTCTCAGCTCTGACTCGGAACAGGTAGGCCTTGTTGGTCTCCAGGTTCCACACCTGCAGGAAGGATGGAAGGTGGTGTTACCATTATAGTCAAATAGGGCTTTAAAGACCTACAACAACCCCGTTATCATCATTATTATTGTTGCTTTCACACCCCATATGACATACCCCATATTTCCTCTCAATTATGCTGTTGGTAACCTCCACCCATTGAGGTTCAGGAGGGGCCTCCTGTCCCTCTTCCAGAGCCTGCTCCTCTGTCACCACATCCATCTTCTCAACAATATAGTTTGTCAGCTCGCTGCCACCATTATCCAGTGGTGCATCCCACTGGAGGTAGCAAGACTCCGCCTTGATGTTGGACACAGTCACATTCCTGGGTGGAAGTGGCCGGTCTGATGGGAGAGCAAAACATTAGTACATGCTATATTTTACATACTAATAAGCACATCCTGTCTTCTATCTCTGGTATGTTTCAACTCACCCAACACCATCACATAGATGGTGTGCTTGGCTGAGCCCATGTTGTTGGAGGCAGACACGGTGTAGCTGCCACGGTCCCTCCTGTTGGCTGCTGGAATGGACAGTGAGGTCTTGCAGTTCATCCTGCCAGTCACCTCTGTCTCCATCAGCAGAGTCTCAGTGGGCTTCTCAATCACCACATCATCCTTGGACCACTCAATCTTAGGGATAGGGAGGCCCAGCACATCAGCGGGGATCTCAATTGGCTCACCCTTCTTCACGGTAATGGAGTCTCCCTTAAAGTGCTTCAGCATGTGGATCTCAGGAGACACTGAGAGGGACAGAACAAGAACAGAACATGTCAGTACACCATTAGCATCTCTAATGGTTTATCCTATTCGTTTTAAACAGAATTCTATTGGTCCCTGTCTAGAAAATAAAAGTAGGGTTAAGGGGTTTTAAGACCATTCCTAACATTCAGCCTTACCTTCATCATCTTGAATGACCACAGTCAGTGGGATTGATGGCTCACTCTCTCCAATTAGGTTGGCGCACTTGATCCTGAACTCATACATCCATGCTTCATCCAGGCCCTCCACAGTCATGGACATGTTTGGGCAGATCTCCGTGTTGCAGGGCTCGAAGGCCTGCTGGTCCTGCCTCTTCTTCTCAACAAAGTAGCCAATGACAGGGCTGCCACCGTCATTACGCGGTGGCCTCCAGGCCAGTGTGATGGAGTTTTTGGTGCGCTCAGTGTAGTGGAACTTCTCAGGGTATGATGGTGGGCCTGCAGAACCACCGCAGCAAAGATTAGCTTCAAGTACAAATCCATTTTTCAACCAATACCACTAATCATGCTACTCCTAAACACTGAAGCGTTGGTCTCCTCACAAGGAAGAATTTTAGCATTCAATTCTTAATCAAAATCAAGTGATTTTATGACTCACCCTGTGGGTCCACAGCCTTGATGGGTCCCAGCTCAACAGGGGGGCCCATTCCGAACTTGTTCTTTGCGATGACCCGGAACAGGTACTCCTGTCCCTCCATGATGCCCACACACTCGCACTTGGACGAGGCGGTTTCAACGGGCTGCCTCCATGTGTGCATCTTGGCATCTCTTCGCTCCACGATGAAGCCTGTCAGGTCGCTGCCTCCATCATCCTCTGGGTCATCCCAGTTCAGGAAGATCATCTTGCGAGTGACGACAACAGGTTTCAGGTCCGTGACAGGTCCAGGGACATCTGATGATAAAACAATATTATCCTTCTGTGTTCCTTTTAAATTAATTGCATCAATTAATTGCCTTAATTGCACTTTCACTCACCCATGACCTCCACTCTGGTTGAAGCAGCTTTGATGCCACTGGGGTTGCAAGCAGAGATGTGGTATTTGCCGCTGTCCTTCCTCTGAATATTCTTGATTGAAACAATGCTGTCGTTGCCTTCAGTGAGTATCTCCACACGGTCTTTGTCAGGTTTGCCATCATCCTTTGTCCAGGTGATGGATGGATAGGGTTTACCTGTGACTGTGGCAGGTAGACGGAGTGTCTCTCCAGCTCTGATGTTCACGCCACTCTTGACAGACAGCTCCAGTTCAATCATTGGTGGCTCTGTGGAGGGCAACCAGCAACCAAGGGAAGAAGCCAACAACAAAAACAGCTATGAGACGCCCATCTGCACTGAATCAGACAACATTTGAACTACTTGAATGCTAATTTCAGCCTCTTTATTTTTTGCTCTGCCTTGTGTCTCTCATCTTTGGCTGACCTGCAGGATTCCTGACGAACACAGACTCTGTGAATCCTGGTGTTCCCTCTCCAGCAGCATTGCAGGCGATGACTCTGACCAGGTACTTGGCTCCCTCACGGACTCCATAAACAGTGAAGGCCCGGGTCTTCCAAGGACGCTCTGTAGACCTGGACCAGTCCTTGGTACCAGCAATGGCCTGAAGAACACCAGAGAGCAAAGAAACAATAGTCTAAGGTCTTGGGTTGAGAATTTCAGGGAAATATGAACCTGCAGCCAGTGCGAGGCAGGAAGCCGAAAGTAAGCTGAGGAAGGCTGAAAAGTTTCAGAGGTGACTTGATGTTCTGACCTTATCCACATGGTATCCCAGGATCTCTCCTCCACCATTATCTGCAGGCGGGTCCCACTCCACATCAATGGAGTGGTCGGTGGTCGCTGCCACTCGGGCAACTGGAGGTCCAGGAGGTACTGCCATGTCGCAAAGAAACACAGATGGGACATGTTAACTGAATATATTTTCATGTACATAAGTATCATTTCATGACTCTTATACTGCTTCTTGCATGACTGTAGTTTTCTCCAAGTTTTTCATAGTGCTGTCTGAAGCAGTATTTTCTAAATATGCAATTATTCCAAAGGAGATCATATGGAAATTACTAACTGTGACAACCAAACATTTGGTGATGCCGATTATCTTCCTCAACGCTGACATATATGGAAACACTGATGGGAGGTGTACTGAACACAGGGTTTAGAACAGTTTACGTACAGATTGGAGCCTGGGCTGTCATGGGATCAGAGGGGGTGCTGAACTTTCCAGGGCCAGCTTGATTCTCAGCCGCCACCCTGAAGATGTAAGTCAAACCCTCCAGTAGACCTTCAACGTTCACCTCAGTGTCAGTGATGATGTTCCTGAAGACCAGGACAGATGGGAACATTCAGAAAACCACCAAAAAGATACCAATATTGTCTGAAATGTCCCCACACATCAGCCAATACCCACTTTCTTATGAGTCTCAGTACAGGAAAAAAGGTTTGTCATTGCGTTTCCTCACCTGTTGACACGTGTCCAGTGTGAACTGTTGATTTCGCGGCGCTCCACCCAGTATCCCAAGATAGGGCTGCCATTGTCGTTTGGCTCGTTCCAGGTGACCAGCATGCTGTGGGCCGTAATGTCATCAATCTGTGGCTTATCAGGAGCCTCAGGAGGTTCTGGAAAGGACGAATGGACAAGAGAGCAGAAATAAGAATTGACTCACATATTGATATACCGTGTTCTGTTATTTTTCCTTCCATTTAATGTTCTTGATTTTTCCAAGTAATATGCATTTTTGCACTTTTAACACTATCATTACGATTGTATATCTTTGCTTTTATTTGGGGCTTATTAAGATAATTAATATTTTAGTCAAATTCATTCCTCCTTGACTTGTTTTTGTTTATGTGTGGTAACTAACATGGTAAGCTAAAAAAACTAAAACTTAACAGAGCAGACAAAAACTGATCTAGCAAAAATGGAGACTGAGGGCGTATTCACACCTGCCTTGTTTGGTTCCAACCAAACCAAAAAAATCGCTGGTGCGAACCTTTTGGGCTGGTGTGAATACAACCATCCAACTCTGGTGCAGACCAGACAGCTGGACCGAGACCCAGCCGGAAAGGTGGTCTCGGTTTGCTTCCAAACGAACCCTGGTGCGGTTCACTTGGACGTTGTGCCAAACGCCTCTGATGCTCCAAAAGTTCTGCAAACGTTTGTAACTGTATGAAACAAATCAATATAAGCACAACGAGTGCAACACGCTGAATCTCCATAATCTCCATGGTTTGTTTTCACCGGCGCTTCCCCCCCTTTACCCCGCCCCTGACCGTTTGTTCCAATGATTGAACTATCTTTGCACATGTGTGTTTGTTGACAAATTCTGGGGCTCTTGGGAAAATTGGAATGTGAAAATGAACCGCACCAAACCAAAAAAGAAACATTGTATTTTGGTCCAAACCAAAGACAGCGGAAAAAACTCACAGCACGAACAGGAGAAATAAAAAATAATACCATACCAAAAGGATTCTTGGCGATGAGTGGTTTGGAGATGCAGTGTGGACCAGCGCCAAACTTGTTCTCAGCCACCACCCTGAAGATGTACTCCTTTTTCTCTATGAGTTTGGGCACCAGGTAGCGGCATCCTCTTAGTGTGGAGGTGACGCAGCTCCAGCCGATCTCCAACTTCGAGTTGTCCTTCTTCTCCAGAGTATAGTTGAGGATTTCACTGCCACCATCATCCAGAGGAGGATCCCACTTGCAAATCACAGAGTTCTTCCTCACCTCCTCAAATCTGAAGTTCACTGGAGGTCCAGGAGTATCTGTGGACGCAAGGAATGATCACGGTTTTACCTATGAAATGTCTTAAAGATATAGCAGGTCGTTTATATTGGAGGATGCTATCAACATCTATAATACAACTACATAATACAGCCATTATATACGACTAAGAGGACTTCTTGGATGATCTCCCCAGACACATAGACTTTGGAATCACAGTCAGATGCAGAGTGTCTTCTTAACATTAAGGAATAGGTTTGAATCAAGAAGCCATTTCATTACATTTATCACTGCACTGTGTTTAGAAGCTGCATGTACTTTTACATGGACATAAATTACATTATTGTCTGCGTATGTCTCAACTTCAGACCCTTTATAATAGAAGAGGTCCCAGGATGGATCCTAGGGTTTCAGTTTCTACTATAACAACCTTATAGAACATAAATAAATAAATAAATATCAGAAGAACTGATATTATATTTTAGTAAATAGAGCAAAAATACATTTTTTTTTTTACAAACATACAGCTTTATCAAAAATCTGTTTTTGAAATGTATACATGGAACTATACATCTAATAGCGAATGCATCTGTATACATGTAATGCAAATGTATTTGTTAAAAATAAGTTTTTTACACTTCCATTAAAACCTATTCATCTTTATTTAAAATGCATGTATGTGTAAGTATGGATCTGACATTAAATTACAGGAGAAGAATTCTCACCGAGCACGTTGACCTCGCAGGTCGCCGAGGCGGTGCCGTGGTTATTCTCCACCTTCACCATGTAAACACCGTGGTCGGCACGGATCGAGTCCCTGATGACGACAGAGGACATGCCCTTGTGGCGGTTGTCAATGGCCAGACGTTCGTTTATCGTCGGGTAGTCGGTCTCCTCCACTTCTGGCTCTGCTGCTGCCTCCTCCTCCTTCTTTGTCTCCTCTGCCTTCTTCTCCTCTCCTTCCTTCTTCTCCTCTCCTTCCTTCTTCTCCTCTGCTTCCTTCTTCACCTCTCCCTCCTTCACCTCTCCCTCCTTCTCTTCCTTTTTCTCGGCCTCTCCTGTCTCCTTCTTCTCCTCTTCCTTCTTCTCTACCTTCTTCTTTAGGGGTTTTTCAGGTCTCTTGCGGAGTGGCTCAGGCTGGATCACCTGGTTGTTCCAGTACCAGGTGATCTGAGGATACGGCGCGCCAGAAATGTTGGCGTCCAGGCAGATCTCGCAGCCTCGCTTCACACTGAGGCCGGACTGCAGGCTGCCGCTCAGGAAAACCTTCGGAGAGTCTGAGAGAGCATGGAAGATAAGTTAAACTAAACTTTTACTTTAGATCCTCTATAAAACATTTGGTTGCTGCACTAAGAGCGAGAACAAAGACAGGTGAAGCTTTGTTCAGTTACTATGTGCCACACTGCCTTTAAAACAGCTTAACATCCTGTATTTTCTGCAGGTTTGAAGTTGTCTGGAGCATCCTTACCGACGGCATCCAAGGCCTTGACGAACAGCGTGTTGCGTGAGGGCTCGCTGACTCCAGCAGCATTTTCAGCTTTGACCCTAAAGGCGTAGTTCTTGCCCTCTGTCAGCCCTCTGACCGTGTAGGACAGGACAGGCACCAGGAAGTCGTTGCACCTCTCCCACTTGTCCTCACCCTTCTGCTGCTTCTCCAGGATGTAGCCCATGATCTTGCAGCCACCATCGTACATGGGCGGCTTCCAGGTCAGAGTGATGGTGCCTGATGTAGGATTATGGGTCTCCACATCCACCGGTGGGTCGGGAGCATCTGGGACAACAGACAAATTTCAGTTAGAAAGAGTTGTGTTCTCTTGAACACAAAGTGAACAGTTTTAAATATGTCTTCATTTTTTGAACAAATAAACTTCCACTCATCAGAGAAATTAAATATTCTGTTGAAATTCGTGGACAGCAACACAATTTTCTATTACAAAATGTTTCTGTAAGTTAACAGATTTAACTTTCTTGAAATTGTCAGAACTTGCAAGAAGTTTTGCTATTATTTTACAACTTTAAAGAAATAGGTTAAAAGTATTAAAGGTTAAAAGTATTTAATTAAATTACTTTGTCTTAGTATTGTTCTAAACACAGAACATCTGTGCAACAGAGGTGGAGACTGACTGCTGGTACCTTGTATGGGTCAAACGGCAAAAACACTTGATCCTACATTTCCCACAATGTAACTGGCATCTAGCATTCATAGCTTCATTACATCCCCCTGGTGTCCTAAATGCTCATGTCATTTAAATGCCACACCACCAGTTTGTACAGCAGGCTTTCTGTAAAAAGAATTCCGTCTCTAAGTCAAGCACATATAACCCTGATGACATCACTGTGACAGCATCAGGGTTATTCTCCTCCAGAGCCACAGAGGGCGCTACAGAACAGTTTCCATAGGCTGAGTAGTACACAAGTAAACTGACTGTCATGTGTAAAATTGATGCATTAGAGGAAATGTTTCTTCTTACGTTTCTGGTCCTCGGCGATGACTGGGTTTCGAAGCTCAATGAACTCCCCGCCCCCGATCTTGTTGACAGCCTGGACACGGAAGTAGTACTCCCCGTTGGGGATGAGGTCTTTCACAGGCCAGCTCACCTTGTTCTCTCCAGACATCACGTTGACGTACGTCCTCCTGCCGGCCTCACGCCGCTGCACACAGACACATAACAAAAGAGGGGTCAATTTAAGTCTTTTCAAATCCAGTGGAGTCTTTCAAGCCCTGATGTCAAATTTAAAACCGTCATCACAGCTCACAAATACAACCATGCTGCCATCTCAGACCTGAAGGACGTAGTGAAGAATCGGGCTACCGCCATCGTAGTCTGGAGGATCCCAGGACACTTTGCAGGAGCTCTTTGTGATCTCAGAAGCCAGGATTTCCTTACAGGGACCAGGAAGACCTGATGACAGAAGGAAAGAGAAATGTTAGAAAGTTATCTGCTGCTGAGTCCAGGAGATTGAGGTCTACATTATAACGTAAAAACTGGACATGTGCACTTGAGTACCGATGACTTTGACGTTTATGGTGGCGCTGGCAGCTCCCAGTTTGTTCTCCAGAGTCACTTTGTACTGTCCTGCATCAGGGTGAAGGCTGCTGTCAATCTCCAGGTGACAGGAAGTATACTCCTTCCTGTTGAACACAAACAATCCCATCAGTCACTGCTGCACACAGACAACAAACACTGGAGAGCCAAAAGCAGATACAGGAGCGCAGACATGTACAGTAATTCCGTTTATGATACATAATTACAGCAGAAACGGTTGGTGAAATGGGTGTTAGTAGATGATCAACACCAAATATCACCATAAACACTGGTGGAGTTATTACTGAACACGATTTATTGATGGCATACCGGATATGACGAAGGTTAGTTTGTTTGTTAGTTTGTGTTTGGTCTTTAGTTTTAGAAGGAGTAAATTCCTAAATTAGGCTCCAGGTGGGAAAAACCCAGACTAGAACAGATGAAATGTCGCACTGACCTGAAGCCGACACGTTCATCCGCCTTCATCTCCTTGCCATCTTTGTGCCAGGTGATTCTGGGTGAGGGGACAGCTCTGAAGGGAACTGGGATGTGCAGCTTCTCTGTTTCCACAACAACCAGGTCCAAAGTCTGGAACTCCAGGGTGGGGTTACCTGGAAAGACAGAAAAAAAAACATACTCATTCACCTCTTAGTGTCAATTTGATGAAGTACAGAACTTTGCACAGTTGTAAAGCTGAGCAAATGTTCTTACAGTCAGATTCTTTGGCGAAGACGTTCTCAGAGATGTCAGAGGGCTCGCTGACACCGACGGCGTTGATGGCCCTCACTCTCAGGATGTACTCCTTCTCAGGGACCACGCCCTCCTCCACTCTGTACTTCAGCTCCTTCACTGGACGAGAGTTGACCCTCATCCACTTCTCTGTTCCGGCCTCACACATCTCAATGTGGTACCCGCTGATAGGGCAGCCGCCATCCCTCTGCGGAGGCTTCCAGGCGATGGACAGGAAGTCACGGCTGGCTCCGGTCACATGCAGCTCAATGGGTGGTGATGGGACGCCTGGATGGGACAGGGCAGACAGGGTTTGGACTCTTTCTCCATTCTCCTATTTGTTTAATGACCTGTTGCTCATTAATGGACTAACCTGTTGGATCTTCGATGGTGAGGATCTCTGTGGGTTCGCTGGGATGACCGATGCCGGCCTCGTTCTCGGCGCAGACCTGGAACTGAACCTCTGTTCCCTCGATGACGTCTGTCACTCTGTACTTACAGTCTGGGCCTGAAGTCTTCCCACATTTCACCCAGCGAGTGCCAAGCTTCTCCTTCTTCTCAAGGGAATACCTGGAGGGCAGAGTCACCAAAATGCTTCATACTGACTTTCACTGCAGTTTTTACCATCTCAAAATAATAAAAATATATTCACGTCATTTTCAGGATCTGCTTTTCCTACACCAAAATCCAATCAGAAATGGTATGCAATGTTGCAAATCTCTTGCAAATTAAGATTTGGATGAAAAAAAAACTACCTGAGGATGGGTCTGCCACCGTCATTCTTAGGTGCCTCCCACTGCAGGTCCACATATCTTTTGCTCACAGCATTGACAGCGAGAGCGTATGGTGGACCAGGAGTGGCTGCAAAAAAAAAGAAAACTTATCATCCTCCATCAACAGAGCAATATGACTTTTTTTCATCCTGCAGATAAAATCAATTTATGCAAACAGTATACTAAAACTAAAACTACTCTGTGACTTACTAAAAGTGTCTTTGGCCAGCACTGAGTCCCCGAGTTCGCAGAACGGTCCGACGCCCACAGCGTTCTCAGCGGCAACGCGGAACACGTAGAGCGAGCCTTCATTGAGCGGCGTCACGGTATACTTCAGCTCCTTGACTGTGGTGTCGACAGTCTGCCAGCCTTTGCGTCTGGCGTCACGCTTCTCCACCACGTAGTTGGTGATTGGCGAGCCTCCGTCACGCTCAGGAGCCGTCCACTTCAACTCGGCGCTGTTCCTGCTGATGCTGACGACGTCCAACCAGCGAGGAACCGAAGGAGGGTCTGAGAAGATTAAGAAAGATTTACTCGTGTTCATATGCTGAACATGTCAGTTAATTTAACATGGAAAGCAGCTGAAAGTGCCTTTCGCTAACTCTAACCTATTTAATTTGAGTTTCCAAATTCTGAGTGTAAAATGTAGTCACTATATTGAGGTCTGACAATTCCAACAATGGAACAAAGAAGTAGTTTTCATGGCATGAACGCTACTGTCTGCTAACAGTCACACAATGCAGTGTGTCACATTTTATGGACAAGAAGCTACAGCTGCCAGCGATGTCGCAAAATAATGATGATTCATAAGAGCCCGATATCTCAGTTTCATTTGAGAGCATCTGCTTTAGGTTTTGTGTGAGTTTGCTGTGGTGTCTGTTTGTCTGATCGAGACAGTGAGTTTGATGTGTTGTCTCTCTTCCAGAGTTAACACGTGTCTGTCTGACTAAGAATCAGTGTTACTCACTGAGTCTCTCTTTGCAGAGCACTGGGTCGCTGGGCTCGCTGGGGTCACTCTCTCCGGCCACATTAACAGCTCGCACCCTGAAGGAGTACTCTTGCTTCTCCATCAGGCCCTTCAGGAAGTGCTCCAGGATATTGATGTTCTCTGCCACACGAATCCAGTCCGTGGTACCGCTCTTCAGCATCTCAATGATGTAGCCGTCGATCTTTGCTCCACCATCGTGCTCCGGTTTAGTCCACATCAGGAAGCAGGAAGTCTTAGCCACGTCCTTCACAGTGGGTTTACCGGGAGGCCATGGAGGATCTGGAAGAGTTAGACCACGGTGTTTTTAACTGAAAGGATTTTTGATGCTCGTACTAAACTAAAGTGAGTAGGTAAATGCTTTTGTACCAATAGGATCTTTGACAAGGATCGGGTCTGTCTCCTTGCTGGGCTTTCCAGTTCCAGCCAGATTCTCAGCCAGGACTCTGAACTTGTACTTCTTCCTGGTGGGGAGCCCTTTGACTCTGCAGAGGAAATCATGTCACATGAAATTCAACAAAGAAGCACAGCATAAAGCTCAGACAGCACACAGTGGTTAGTAGTTAGACTCACCTGTAGTTGGTGTCTTTGATGGGCAGTTTGTTGCATCTGATCCACTTGTCATGGTCAGGTTCGTATCTCTCCACCCAGTATCCGGTGATGGGGCTTCCTCCGTCCTCATCAGGCTCATACCAGGCCAGAGTGAGAGAGTCCTTGGCGATGTCTGATGCCTCGAGCTTGTAAGGAGCTCCAGGAGTGTCTGAGGACAAGACATGAGGTATGAGGTTAGTCCCTGCAACAACAGCTGGACTGAAGCCTGTTAAACCCACAGAAACAGGACCTGATTTTGACATTTTAGTGACACTTAATTTGTTCTTTGTATGTGATTACAACAAATGTCTTCCACACTGAACTGTTCATTTTGTTGGTGCCGTGGTAATACATGTCACATTTTCAACTCAACACAGACACACATACAATGTCTTAGTTAGTTAGTTAGCTGGCTGTTTGCTGCGGTTTCATATTTACCGTACAGACATGCGACTGGTATCAATTTTCTCATCTAAGCCATGACAAGTTAATAATTTATTTCTTCCAAAACGTCAAACTTTGCTTAAAGAATACACATTCATGTGATAAACCTCAGTCCTACGGTCAGGTGACCTACCGAAGGGGTATCTGGCGATGATTGATGGGTGTTCAGCTGGAGGGCCGACACCAAACTGGTTCTCAGCAAAGACTCTGAAGATGTACTCCTTGAACTTCACCAGGCCCACAGCTTTGTATGTGGTCTGTTTAACGGTGGACGACAGCCGGTGCCAGATCTCGCTGTCGGCAGCTCTGCGCTCCACGATGTAGTTGGTGACTCTGGAGCCACCATCGTCACGCGGAGGGTTCCAGGCCAGGAAGCAGGTCTCATTGGTGATCTCAGAGATGTCAAAGGCGGCTGGAGGACCGGGCTTATCTGTGGGAGGGGAGTACAGTTGAAATTTAATTAACCAGAGACTAAGATGGTCAATATGAAATCCTTTTTATTCCTTCTCTCCGCTGTCAACTGGACCTACCGAGGATGTTGACATCGACGGTGGCAGTGGCGCGGCCGCTGCTATTGGTGGCCTCTATGATGTAGGTGGAGCTGTCGTCTCTCTTGGTCTTGGCGATGGTAACTGTGGAGTGTCCTGGCTTTGTGTCGATGGACACCCTGTCGTCCGGTTTGAGGACCAGGTCGGCCTTGGTCCATTTCACCCGGGGTTCAGGCTTACCCGTCACTTCGGCGGGGAGTTCGATCTTGCTGCCGGCCTTGGCAGTCAGACCGGCCAGTAGTTTGGCATCCAGCTGGATCTCTGGAGGCTCTGCATGGACAGTAATAATGCCAGTTATAATTAACAGGAAGTTTGCAGAAAGATGAACTGTAATTTGGCCCTTAACACAAATTATTGTGTTCAGGAACAAATGAAACTTGTGAATGAAATCTAGTCAATTACTACAGAAACATGCTAAATTTGTGTTATTTTGACTAATTTTCTTGTTTTTTTAGAGCCCCTCCATTTGTGGACAGCTCACAGTGTGAATACATATTTTTATAGAATACATAAATTGACAAACGATAAAAATCCCCCAGATTATGTTCTGTTTTTGCATATTCTAAATGATCATGATTAATAAAAGGATTAAAGTAAAAAAGGAACTCTGTGTACCTTTGGGATCAACGGCCTGGATCTCATCAGTGGCCTTGCAGGGCCGGCTGGCTCCGAGACGGTTCAGGGCTCGGACTCTGTAGGAGTACCACTGGCCCTCAATTAGACCGGTCACCTGGCACTTCAGCTCGGGCACCAGGTCCCCGCAGGGCTCCCACTTATCAGTTCCTCTCTGGAGGCGGTCCACGTTGTAGCCTCGGATGCCAGCTCCGCCATCATACTTTGGCGGCTCCCAGGTCAGGAAGATGCCGCTGGCTGACTTGTCTCTCCACCTCAAGTTCTCTGGAGGGTCGGGGATAGCTGGAGAGAAACAAGACAGAGGGATTAGATAGTTCCATAGGACTCTGTTTAAAACCACAAGGAAGACCAATTTTGGAAAGCAAAAAGAAAAAGACAGAGCATCTTTTTGACTGTAGCTCCATGCACAGCCCTTCAACATGTGCAGAATACAGCTGATCAAAACAGCTAAATAACACCAAACTTTTTAGAGACCTTTTATATCTACAGATTTGAGATTTTTAAGACCTTGGATTTCAATATTTTCCATTAAGTTGATGAACATGTTTCAGTCTCTGGTCTGACTCACTGGCAGGAGAGGAGACGTTGACGGGCTCGTCGATGTACGCCGGCTCTCCTGGTCCACACTTGTTGCAGGCGGTGACTCTGAAAAGATACTCCTTCCCTTCAACCACGTCGGTGACAGTGAACTCCTGATCCTGGATACCTGTGACCACCTGAGACAGAGAAGCAGATTTTTTAATTATTGTTGGATGTCAGATCAAAGAGTTCCTTGTTTCTGATGGTAGTGACACAGCAGGTGAGGTTACACTGTCAGGTGTAATAATGCTGGGATGTTCACCTCAACAGAGACCTGCATAAAGACCCTGAAGCAGCGTGAGGGAATATTCCTACATATTCCTATAACAGAACTGTATATATCACCAAAATATGACAGTAAAGTCGTAAAATCTAAAAGATTGTCTTATATATGAGTAAATTTCCAAGTACTTATGATAAAGATGATATGTTGTACAGAATATTAATTTTTCAGGAATTTTATCTGAGGTCATTTAATTTCCAGGTCCAGTCTGTTGGATTTAGTGTCATCTAGTGGTAAGGTTACATATTGCAGGCATCTCAACACCCTTCGCCTCACCCTCCCTTTCCAGGCTTTCAGGAGAAGCTACAAGTGGCAGCTAAAAATGTGACAGCCCTTCTCTAGAGTCAGTGTTTGGATTGTCCACTCTGGGCTTCTGTAGAAACATGTCAGGACAAGATGGTGGACTGGGCTCCACAGAGCTGCTCCCTCTGCAGATATAACGACCTCATTCTAAGATAACGAAAACACAGTTTTTATTTTCAGGTGATTATACACTAATGAAAATATAGGTATGAATATCATATTCCATTTCTGCCAGTAGATCCCACTAAATCCCTCAAACTGGGCCTTTAAGAAACTTATTGAGTTCATAATAATTTGAGACGAGCAAATTTGCCCTCTTCGCATTATTGTCATTTTTATGTCAGACACTTCTGTGAAGAACATTGACTATAATCATCAGTTGGTTGAGCACACTGTGGAGTGCAGGTGTTGATGTCATACCTTGACCCAGGTCTTGCGGGAAACGTCCCGTTTCTCCACCTGGTAGCCAGTCAGAGGGCTTCCTCCGTCATGCTCTGGAGGCTCCCAGCTCAGGTGAACGTGCTGCCGGGTCACTTCCACGACCTTGAAGTCCTTTGGAGCGCTGGGCGCCGCTGCAGGACACAAGCAGAAACACATTGATGACAAAATCAAAGCAGTTTGGCACCAGAAAAGGTTGTTTGTACTGATTCTGTCTGGATTATAAAACAGTTTTTCATGGCATACCGATCACATTGACTTCGATATCTCCGGAGACAGATGTGACATCGTTCTCCAGCTGCAGGGTGTAGGTGCCTTTATCGGGGCGGACGCTTGGCGTGACAATCAGTTCTGTGAACGTGGACTTGGTCGTCATGGTGACCCGTTCGTCAGCAGTGGTCAGCTCCTTCTCTCCGAAGGTCCACTTGGCGACAGGGGTTGGGTATCCGGTGATGGGGACTCTGATTGTGAGAGGCTGAGGGACAATCACCTCCAGGCCATCTTTGAAACCACTCAGGTCAAAGCTTGGACCAACTGGGGAGGAGACAGAGGGGAGAGAGGGGCATGATGGGAGCTGAAATGCTGAATGCTCTTATATTACATTCTTATGGAAATTTATTCATTTCTAATGACACAATAAAGCTGTATTTCATATGCAGTACAGGGTCGTTACTGTGAACAATAGGAGGAATGTTACTGTCAACTAGCAGCCTCGTCTTTGGAAGGTCAATATTTGCTCTTTGATAGTAGTATGTTCCTTCACATGAACTCTCACATAACTGCTACAAAAAACACTGAAGAATCATTGATAATGGATCACATTAAAGACATCGTCTATCTCACAGTGTGGGTCGTCAGCCAGCAGAGGTCCAATGACGTTGGACGGGTCAGAGAGTCCGGCGGCGTTTTCAGCAAACACTCTGTAGTTGTACTTGGCTCCATATTTCAGACCAGACACCTGAAGTAAAAAGTAAAAAGTTATGCTGTGCTAAAATAAAATAAACTAAGACTTAGAGACTTAGAGAATAAGTGAGTGAGTAAATTTTACGGAATGAATCTGACAATGGTTGCAGAAAAAAAATGAGTAGGACCTTTATGTTCATACAACTTCATGCCTGGTCACAGAAACAAACAACATTTCTTAATTCTGCAAGACTTTTATATAAAAAAAACAATAAAACAAAACATCTAGGGGGCTTTAGCTATAGCCAAACTGTATTTTTATCAAGGTAAACCCCTGGAGATTCAAGGATGTCTATGAAGCAGCTGTTTGAGGCCTTCTGCTGTGAAGCAGCAGCTGGAGGGCTTTTATTTTGAAACCGCTGCTCGACGGCTTTTAATGTAAACCAGTCACTAGAGGGCTTTTACTGTGGACCACTGGAGGGGCTTTTACGATGAAAACCATAATAAGCATCTGGAGAAAGTTACTGTGAAGCAGCAAGGGTTTTTTTATACTGTGAGCAGCTGCAAGACATACAAAAAAAGTTTGATGTAGCCTGAAATGCGAAGTCACCCTTACAAATGATCAAAAATAAAGTCCAAATCAGAATTTATCTTAGCTGTCTTCTGTACCTTGTAGAAGAGGTCGGGGCAGAGGCGGGCGTTGCAGCGGAGCCACTTGTCGGTGCCTTCCTCGCAGCGTTCGATGATGTACCCGGTAATCATGCTGCCTCCGTTCCTCAGGGGAGTCTCCCAGGTGAGCTGTACTGAGCTCTTGTTCTGGTCCTGCCAGGCCAGGTTCAGAGGGGGACTGGGAGGCTCTGCAGGGGATGGACACAAAAACACAAATATATCTGGTTGGGTTGAAGCTGAGGTAACATAGACGACATCTGAGGGTTGCTTGAGAGAACAGAAGGAGTAAATTCATGTTCAGTTCTTTACTGAACTACAAATCGTGATGAATCTTCTCTCCTCCAGCCAAACTTACCGATGGGATCCATGATCTTGACGGGCTGTGAGGCAGCGCTGGGCTTGCCCACACCAGCTTTGTTCTCAGCTTTGACTCTGAAGATGTACTCTTTGTTCTCAATGACGTCATTAATAATGGCGCTCAACTCGTCAGCTTTGGTCAACCGGACGGGCGACCACTTCACAGACGTCCTGTCACGCAGCTCAATGATGTAAGAGGTGATGGGAGATCCTCCGTCCGACTCGGGGGGCTCCCAGGAGACGGTGCAGCCAAACTTAGTAACGTTTCCCACAATCACGTTCAGAGGAGCCTCAGGAACATCTAAAAAAAAGTCAACATGAAGACAGCTCAGTGACTGAGAGCCACATCTGCTGTTCTGGGAATGTGTTTACAAAGTGTCATTTTTAAATTACAAAGTATCATTTCTGTATTCCAACTAACAAATGAAGGCAGAGGGTCTTAAATTCAGGTCTTAATTAACAGAAAATAATCACTTTTGCCTTTATAAAGCAGATATAATCTATTATATATGTCACTGACAGGTAATTTACCTTGAAAATATCAATACAATAAAAGCAATTCTTACCAAACTTATTCTTAGCCTGTACAGGTTTGTCGGTCTCTACGTTGGGTCCACTGCCAACACGATTCCGGGCGCAGACTCTGAACAGGTACATGGAGTCCTTCTGGAGGCCAGTCACTGTGTACTCAGGACTGTCCGCATGGTCGGTGGCCAGCGTCCAGGTCTTGCGCTTCACATCGCGTCTCTCAACAACGTAGGCGATGACTTTGCTGCCGCCATCGTTCTCAGGCTCCTCCCACGCCAGGCTGACCTCGCCATCGGCGGTGTCGACCACCTGCAGCTTCTTCACGGGTCCCGGGACATCTAGAGAAAAAAATCAGCAGGTTAACGTGGACTGTACAAGGACATTTAAGTCACATTATGTTACTGTCAGAAAAGCGAGTGACGATTCTTCGTATCATCGGAAGTTTTTCAAGTGTTTTTTTTTCCTATTCAGCTTTTTAGAAGCAGCATTCTTGACGTCGGAAAGAGCAACTATGAAAAGGTCCATTCAGTAGCTGTTCTGGAGATTTTGACCATATGGGGTTTGGTCAGATGTCGTGGAATTTTAGGTGTTCGAATTTCCCTTTGTTCCCATTTGGTCTTTATTGTCTTTACACACAAAAGACAAAAATGTCTCTGCTCGTTTCATAAACCAGTCAACAAAAACCGGCCTCAGAGCATATTCTTGACTTTGCTCTTAACGTTGTCCCATCATCCCACCATTGTCTCCTGTTTTTCTTTTTCAGATTGTGAACTGTCCACCTTGTACTTCATGTTGATTTGCTGGCTGAATGACATTAGCTAACCTGAACTCTGATTGCTGTCACAGAGCGACAGCACTCTGTTTGTTTGCTCCTATGTGAGACAGATTCATCCAACTTCAGCTCCGGTTCACATCATCACGCACCGATTTTGTTAACATAACTTGACGTCACTTTGTAGAAAATTTGCTGTAGTTGACAGATAGTTGACGTGGTTTTGGTTTGTCTTCATGTAGAGATTCAGTAGAGCCAACATGACAACAGTTAGCCAACAGTTTTAGCTTCGTGTTCAGAGAACTCACCGATGACTTCCAGGTTGATGAAGGCTTCTCCCTCTCCGTGCTTGTTTTTGATGATGATCTTGTAGCGGCCCTCGTCCGCCTTCATGGGGTCCTTCAGCCGGTACTCTGTGCGGTCAGCAGATGTGTAGATGTTGTCTTTCGGCAGACTCAGGTTGTTGTACAGCCAGTCAGCATCGGCCTGTGGGTAGGCGCTGTAGGGGACGGCCATAACGATGGGCTTCCCTGCGTCTGTGACGTAGGTCTGGTCTGTGGTCTTTATCTGAGGCACAGCTGGAGGAGGAAGAGGAGCAAGATAGTTAGACTACCATTAGTCAAGCAAAAACCCCACACAAAAACAGTGCTTTACAATAACCACTCCCGGCACCATGTATTTGCCTGATTGACATAAAAGTACGGTATGTAAACACAGGAAATCACTCCTTTTTGGTTGAAGAAGGTCTGAATTCATAATGATTGACTCTTTTGATGACTTTTTCTTCCTGAGCTCTTACCTGCCAGCTCCAGCTTGGCCTTGGCGTCTTTGTCCTTAGCGATGACTCTGTAGTCTCCTTGATCTCGTGGTCTGATCTCACAGACCTGCAGTCTGTGGACTTTACCCTCGCTCACCATCTGGTATTTGTCTCCCTGGACAACCGTCATATTGTTCCTCAACCACTTCACCTCCACTCTGTCTTTGTTCAGCTCCACCTCGAACACAATGTCTGAGCCTGGAGGTTCAAACACGTCCTGTGGTGGTCTGATGATCTCCACTGGTATCTCTGCGGGACAGAAAGACATTAATGAAGAGCTCATCCAGAGTAGGAACTGAACTGAGTAGACAGTTCATACAAATTAAATTCTGAAGGACCTCACCATCAACAAAAAGCCTGGCTCTGGACCTCTTCTCGTCCACACCACAGGCGTATTCACACTCATCATCAGGTCTGCACTCCTTGATGCGCAAAGTGCAAATCTTTCCATCTTTTTCAAATGTGTATCTGGGAAAACAAACGGTAAGTTATTTAAAAGACAGCTCCAGAACTGAGATTATTCAGTCATTAATAAAACCTGAGTCGATGATAAAGCACAAGCTGAGCTCTAATATAAGATGCTGATATTAGCATGTTCGGCTAACTAGCTTATTCCCTACATGAAGGACCTGGAGTTCCTTCCAAGGAGAAGGAGCACATCATTAACTGAATAAATGAACAAACTAACATTATCTTGGGGGTTTCTTAAAAAAAGGACTTCACAACTAGCACATCCACTGCTTACACTGCATTTCTAAACTCTGATTGGTGCACAGAGTGTGTGACGTCACTTTTTTCCAACATAGTCACGCCCACTTCAACCCAGCGAGAAGAGGACAGTTAAAATACATCTGATGTGAAAACTAAGTCTGCAATCTGAGACTCCAGAAAGTCTCTAAGAACTGAAACAGCTGTCACCTCAGAAGAAAACAGTGTGTTCACACTGGACTCCTGTCACTCACACTAAGAGGCAGACTGAGTTTCTAAATGAGGGTGTGACGGTTCTGTACCTCGGTCCTTCTCTGATCTCACGTCCGTTTCTGTACCACTTCACTTCAGCTTTCTCTTTGGTCAGCTTGCATGTGAACTCTGCGTCTTCAAACTCGGTGATGGTCTGGTCCTTCAGTTGTACGGAAAAGTCCGTCGGCGCCTCGCTGATGATCAGCTCTGCAGTGGACTTGTTGTCTGCGGCCACGGCGGTGTACTCGCCCTCGTCGGCCATCGTGCAGTCTTTAATGGTCAATGTGTGCTTGTCTTTGTCTACTCTGTAGACGATGCGTTTGTTGAAGACAATCTCCTCTCCGGCCTTCATCCACTTCAGAGTGGCGTTAGGCCTGTTGACCTTACAGGAGAAGCTCACGGTCTTCTTCTCCTGAGTGTCAACGTCCTCCAGAGGGACCACAATCCTCAGACTCTCCTCTGAACAACACAAAACATCACAACAGACACATCAACTCCAGCTCATGGGCAGTTAAAAACAAAGGAAAAAGACTAAAATCGAATTTGTTCGTGATGCCACATTTACACTGAGATCAAAGCCGATCTCCTCATTTCCTCGAGATAATCCAAATAAACCTGTTGTCCCAGCACATTTTCTTACAGGGACATGCCAGTTTATGTACATAGCCAAACTAAACGGACCTGCACTCTCAGCTCATTAGGCTGTCGGCTACTTTTAAAGGGTTAAAGAGGTCGAGCCGAATCGAGTACAGCCAACTGTGTGTACATCTGTTAAATTTATAGAGAGTTTAGCAGCATCATTCCTGCTTTTTATCAACTATTAGACACCCTGAAAGTAAGTACTGATGTTTGATACCCAGCCCAAGTAACGTATGGTACTCACATTATTTTATACTACATATCCCTCATTTCTCGATGAATTCCTCATGGAAGTACAGTCAGTGAATGAAGCACATGACTGAAGCTTTAAAATTTAATATTTCACCTGAACACTAGAGCTCATCAATGCTTACGATTCTGTCTGCAGTTAAGGCCTCTTTCTGCTTTCAGCTAAGAATTACAGACTAACTGAGATTTTCTTACGTTAACACTGTTACTGAGGACCTAAACTTGAAGTAAACCCGTCACTGACCTTTGACGCAGAAGTTGCAGGAGCTCTTGGCCTGCTCTCCTCTGTGATTGGTCAGGGTGATGCTGAAGTTGGCTTCGTCTCCCTTCTGGGCGTCTCTGATCCTCAGGGAGAAGACATTGTCTCTCTGGACCATCATGTACTTGCTGCTCTCAAATAGCGTCTCATCGTTCTTCAGCCACTTGGCCTTCGCTCCCTCTGTGTTCACCTCGCAGTTCAGGACCACTTCCTGGCCTTCTTTGGCCTCCGTGTCCTTCAGCGGCGTGATGATCTTCAGTTTCTCTGCATGTAAAGAAGAATGTGAAGCAACTGAAACATTTTTGGACTTTTGATCTCCAAATTATGAGACAGGAAGTTGAATTTTTGACTTTGTTTCTTATCTTTGGACTTAAAATGAGCATTTTTTCAATCACTGCTTCTATTGTTTGCTCTTTTTGCAGCAGGAATGGGCTTCCATACATGTCCTCCTTCCTTTGGAATAACACTGATTACTTTTTAAGCAAGGAAGACAATTTAGGATTCTGACAAAATGAACAAATGCTTTTAAAGCTTCTGTTATTAAGCTATTTTGAATTTGCATCTATAAATGAAACTGATTTAACCTTTGTTACTGTCTCAGCTGGTGGCTTTCTTGTTATAAAGTGAGAGTTCATGAGTGTTGCGTACCGAGCACAGCGAGGTCGGCGCTGGCTCTGGTCGTTCCAATCATCACCACGTATCCACCCTCGTCTTTGAGCTCGCAGTTCTTGATGACCAGAGTTCGCCTCTTGCCGTCACTGACCATCTGGTATTTGTCGTCCGCCTCCAGCTCCTTGTCGTCTTTCAGCCATTTGACCTCAAAGGTTTCCTTGGAGACAGAGCAGGTGAACTCGGCCTTCTCGCCCTCCACCACCTCCTGGCTTTTAGGCCTGGAGATGAACTCAGCAGCCAGTTCTGGAACACAGGAAGCACGGCAAGAGATCAGAGGTTAGTGGGTAAAACAACTCTGACAGGATGACAACATTATTAACACAAAAATAGAACCAATCAAACAATCAAAATGTAGATCTGGGATATTTTAAATCTTTGTAATTTGATTTTTGAAAAGAACTACAAGGATAAAGAACCTGAGCAGCTCTGAGGTCATACATTCAGGAAATATTGGAAACCAAATCAACACAATCATCTTTTCTCTCCATACCGTTAATCTTGAGATTTGCCGAGGTCTTGATGCTGGGACTCAGCCTGCAGTTGTACTCTCCTGCATCGTCGATCTTCAGGTCCTGGATGAGGAGGATCCTCCTCTTGCCGTCCACGATCTGATCGTAGCGGCCGCCCACTGGCAGCTCCTCGTCTCCTTTGTACCAGATAACATCAGCGCTGGGTTTCGAGACCTCGCAGATCAGCTTCACGCTGTCCGTCTCTGTTCCCTCCACATTGGACAGGTTCTTGGTGAACCTCGCCTCCTCCTCTGCAAACAGACGCAGCAGTGAAACCAGGTCAGACCTCGACGACACTGACAGAAATTCAAGAGCCTCCACCTCAAACACTGAAACCTTTGTTTGACAAAAGCTTCTTTCAGAGGAAAGCAAACGCAAGAGTTAAAAGATCGCTCTCTTGAATGAATGAAGAGTCTTCTCTAAAAGGGTCATTCCAGGGTCAGGGATGAAAGTACAGAACAGGATAATCTGTCTGAAGTCACTTCACAGCAGCTGGAGGATAAAGAGGATCCCTGTAAATCGTCCTTTATGTGATTGCTGTGACTTTATTCTTACCGACGACGGTGAGCATGCCAGAGGATTTGGAGGTCTTGGCATCACATTCGTATTCAGCCTCATCGTCAAACGCGGACTTGTGGATGATGAGGATGTGCTGGCGACCTTGAGCAATAATTTCGTACTTCTTCCCCTTTCTGATTTCACTTCCGTCCTTAAACCAGCGGACCTGCGAGACGAGAAGCGAGAGGAGGCCTCAGACACTCACAAATCTTCTTAAATGTTACCTTAATTGAGAGTTTATTTGGACAAAGAGACAAAGCAGGTGTGCTCACTTTGATGTCCTCTCTGGAGACTTCACACTCAAACTTGGCAGATTCCTTCTCTCTGACCTCGACATCGTGCAGCGGCTTCGAGAACTCGACACGTGGAGCTGCGACACAGAACAAGAGCTTAACAGGCCGATTCATTCACAGCCTTCATCAGGATTTACCTGAGATCTAATGAGAGGTCCCTGAGTCTAATGAGGAGGTTCTGAAAGTGATGTTCAGAATATTCAATCTTAGATTTCTTCTCAGGAGTCCTTTAGTGTTTATGAGGGTTCCTTAATTTTCGGGGGGGTTCTTTACTTCTAATGGAGGATTTCTTAACTTAACTAATTATGGGTTAAACTAGTCTGACAAGTCTTCTTTAAGTTAATTTGGTCTTATAAAAGGTTCCTAAACAGTTATAGTGGTTCCTCCAGTGAGGGAATTAGAAATCCCTTAACTCTTCACTAAAGTTAAGTGATTCTTTAACTTTCATGAAGGGTTGTTCATCTCTCATCTTTAGTCTTATTACAGTCACTTGGCTTTTATGTGGGATCCTTAACTCTGCTGAGGGATTTCAAATCTTTTTTGAGGGTCCCTTAACTCTAACAGGGGTGTCCTCAGTCTTTTAAAGGGTCCCTTTATTTTTCACAGCTGTACTTACGTTCGACATTGAGGAAGCAGGAAGTTTTGAAGTGTTTAGCGTCACAAGTGTACGTCCTTGAGTCGTCCAGAGTGCAGCTGTGGATGAGCAGCGTTCTCTTGTAGCCCTCGATGATCATCTCATACTTTTTGGTCTTGCGGATTTCCTGATCGTCCTTGAACCATTGTACCTCTGCGTTTTCTCTGGAGACCTCACACTCGAGCGTGGCAGTGGCTTCTTCCTCCACCGTCTGGTCCGCCAGAGGCTTCGTGAACTCTACCGCTGGTTCTGAACGCACACAAAGACTCAGATGTTTAGTTTCTACCATGCTAAACTAAAGCAGCATCGTCATAATTCAACACAACAGTTTCCTCTCTGTGAATAAAAAGCCTGCAGCAGCGTCTCCACCTGTCCGCGTTAACACACTGGCTGAGATGTTGAACCTGTTCTGGAGTAAAATTAACACTGTACATCCATGTGTGAAGTCCTGCACAGCCTGAATCTCAAACCAGAGTCTTGATTTTCTGTGAACTGTAGATGTGATAAAGAATACAGTTTGATAAATGTTACAGTAAACACAGTTTCTTTTCTCTGTTTATGAAAAAAAAAAAGGTTTCTGAGGCTGTAATGTTACGCGTCAATGCCTGATAAGAGCTAACTTCCAGCGCGGACCTCAGATAGATGATCGGTGCAATCCTCAGTGTCCAGTAGAAGCAGCAGATCTCGTCTTACCTTTGACAGTGAGGTTGGCCTCAGTCTGGAAGTCTTTGGCGGTGAGTTTGATTTGTCCAGCTTCATTCAGCTGGACGTCCCGCAGAGTCAGGCTGTGGACTTTACCCTCCGCCTTCAGCACCACCTGTCAGGTACAGCAAAGTCATCCATAACTCAGGCCCTGAGCATTGTTCATGTTTATACACGTTTAACAGAGTCAGAGTCAGCAGCTCCCTGAACGCTGCTGGTCAGATTTACAGAGCCAGTTCGAGTGAGGTGACCTTCCCTGAGCACCACCTGTCAGGTTCACCAGAGCCAGTAAGTCATGAGTTTTGACCTGTCCTGAACAACCCTTCAGATTCAACAGTCCGACTCTATGAGGGTCACATTATCCTGAACACTGCCTCTCTGGGTTAACAGTCAGTCAGCCATGGGTTTGCCCTGCCCTGAACACAACCTGCCAGGTTCAAGTTACACAGTCAACCAGTGGATTTACCTTCCCTGAACATAGTCTGTAGAGGTTTTACCTTTCCTTTAAAACAGTTGGACAGGCTTTGATTTTTCCCTTCCTGAACGCAGCCTGACAGGTTCAACTACGAAAGCTGGAGAGTCCTTTCCCTCAGTGTTGCCTGTAAGGGCCAGCCAACCATCAGTGTTGGTTCAGTTACTTCCAAAATGTACCTCACTACAACATACTAGTTACTGTAATTTTAAAGTAACGTTACGAACAGAAATACAAGGCTTATGCACAACTTAAACACACTGAACCCTAGATTGCTGACAGCTGGAGTTATAGTGACGGCCAACATTTCCCATCATGCCATGCTGGACTGAATAGCACATTGAGTTTGCTGTCTCATAATTCAAAATGCAAAGGTTACTTCGTAACATTAGTGTTTGTACAACAGTGTTTGTCATGTGCGCTCAGGACATGGTTTACTTTGGTAACTGTCATTTACGTGTCGTTTTCACTCTTTGTGAGGCGCCTGGTATGTTTCTTGACTTCTTTACTGAACGCTATTAAAGGCTTCATATCATTATCAGCTGCTGAATGCTTAATGACACCACATTTTGACATGCTAATTGCAATAATATTTCCAGAACTTTGTCAGCCACATGTTATGTTACTTCATTACCAAGAAAAGGTAATATATGCTTATGGGGTTCCTGAACTCTTTCAGGGGTCTCTTAAGGGTCAGATTAGAAATTCTGGCCATTTAACTTCAATTTACATTACAAACCACTTACTGGCTGTGATCATTTAGGTGATACAGAGGACCATATTACACCCTCAGGCCAGTCAGGCCGTGGGTTTTTTATCCATGAGCATTGACTGAGAGGTTAAGAAGACACAGGGTTGAACTGAGAGTGAAGTTTTGGGTTCTAGCTCACGCAGCTTCTGTCAGCTGAGCCCTGACAGCTAAAACAAATGCAGACAGCTGCTTTCCTTCCCCGATTTAAACTGCGTGACCTTTGACACCTGACGGCTGATTTTAACACACATCCACAGACTGTATGTCACACTGAGCTTTCTGAGCCCACAGCTTCAAAATTCACTGAAGAGGAATTTAACAAATGAAATTCTTGATATTAAGCTTCCTTTGTTTATTTAAGAACAAATGAAGTTTACAAAAACATTTTTACTGCACAATTAATCATTGTGTACTTTTCCTTGTTTTTCTTGGATAATTAGTCTTTGTTAAATAAGTGCTGATATTATTTTATGGCACATTTTAGGTGATCAGTAAAGTCAAATGTTTCTTGTTTTGTAATCAGAGGTCAATGCTTCACCAATGAAGCTGATTGTGACTGATTATGTTAAAATAGCTGAGCAGCTCACTGTCTAACCAGCTGTGAGATTAAAATAAAAAGCATTAAAGCCAATAAAGGTCTGTTTCTTCATGTCCACAGTATTTCATTTATTCAGATTTCACTTTGACTGAAATTGGCTGGAGTTTGTTTGTGTGGGTTTGTTGGGCGACGGGTTGAGTCACTTTGTTGTGATCTGCTTTTTGGTTTATTTTTGGTGTTTCAGATGTAAAGCATGTATCACAAAGCCATTGTGTAATCAGTAATAATCTATTTCAGGTCAGGCACACTGATATTCATGGTTTTACTAAATAAAAGATCTGGCTGAGTCTTTTTAGGACAAGTGTAACTGCAGGCAGATTAACATCAATCTTAGTTTAAATGCCTGCTGCTTCAACCCTGACTTTATGGCATAATCAGAGAAAACCAGGATACCAACCTTTGACGTAATGATGAGCCATTAAACAAACAAAACAACTCATTTCGCCTCAGATTTCAGGGAATGGTTTATGTAATGAAAAAACGTTCATTTACTCACTTTATATTAATGTCACATTCAAAGAATATGTTATCAGACAACAACTCGTGGCTTTAGTTTGACACTTGCTGAAACTGTTGATGTCGCGTGTGAATCTCCAGCCATGTTGAACATGTAACATGCAGTAAATCACACTTGCACAACCCACAGAGAGATCAAATGTCTCTGGAAAGCTCAGAGTTCTCAGCTTACATCCGATAATCAAGCTAATCCTGTGTAATGCATGGATATCACCTCCGGGCTCTTTTCAACTCTTATTTCAGCAACAATGATTTCAACGCGAGCAAAAACATTTACAGCACATGGTGTGTTTTTAAAACTGAAGCTGTCAAATACCTCCTGTTGCCACCTGCCCTGCACCTCAACCTCCTGCAGCTGTTAAAAATAACCCCGTAGAAACGCTTGCAGGGCAGAAAAGCCTCCCCGCCTGCGTTATCTCAAAGCCAGGATCGAATGCTCAGCTGGAATCCAGGACCTCCACCAACAGGCCCTTATATGCAGACAGGCTGAAGCTGGAGCAGCGAGGTGCAAGGAAAACTGAACACTGTGTACAAACAGACAGGAAAACACCAGCCCTGGCTCTGGACCAGAACCACCTCGAGGCCTGGACTCATGGAGCGTGTGAACATCAACTGCTTTTGTGTGTTTCAGATGTAAATCAATCAGTGAGCCTGTTTGTGGTACAAAACATTGTGAGGACTCAGTCCGGTGTGTTGGGACTTACTCTGTCGCTCGGTTCCAGCTTTGTACCCTCCAGGAACCACTCAACAGGGATGTCTTCGTAGGACAGCTCGCATTCAAAGGTAGCTGTCTCTCCAGCGGTCACAGTGACATCCTTCAGAGGCCTCATCAGGCCGATCACACGTGCTTTGGATTGGGGAGAAGACATGGTTAGGCCCCCTCCTCAAAACAGGTTAATAGATCCAAAAATCCCCAGAGAGAAACAGCTAATCCTCAATTGCTAATCCTCATGGTGTGGTTGAGCTGAAGGCAAGCCGCTGAGAGCCTTCAGGACAACTGAAGCCAGCCACCCTGGGATTTGGCATTGGGGGGCAAAGCTAATTAGCATACGACCTGCCACCAGAAGTATATGGCAGGCAGAAACCAGTGAGAGGCAGGGTCGTGTCCTCCCCCCTGCCAATCACTGCAATCCTGCTCTAGATAAGGCATGTGGCGTCTAAAATAACCAAGGGGCCTGATTGGCTGAGAGCCCACCTCTGCCAAACCCATCAGGGGAAGCATATCTGCTCCTGTCAATCACCTGCCTGCAATTTTCCTAGAAAAGGAGAATGTGGAGCTCCGGGCAGGAGTTTCCTAACATCATGGTTCAGTCGCCGCCTGTGTTGTAACGCTGCTGTGGAAGTTTAAGTAACACAGTCTGAACTGGGATCCAGGATGTCACTTTAGACTAACAAGCAGCAGCAGCTATCTACAACAGGCTGCTTCACATGCCTGAATTAAAGCCCCCTAACGGCCAGTTAAGGGCGGCCTGCCAGCATCAGTGACAGGGAGTTGAGAGCTGGACTGATTTAATCATCAGGCTGTCAGCCTGAAGAGTTTATTATCCGCTCGGCTAGAATCATCTCCACAGACGGACCTCACACGTTTACATTTTTAATGATATCTGTAACAATCAATATCTGTCCAGGAATACAAAAAGGAAACCAGATCTGGATTTCTAAAAATGCATTTTAGGCTACATACACTCCAAAAAAATGTCTATCTGAAAAGTGATTTCACCTTTTGATTTCGAAACCATACACCCTTCCTTATGCAGAATATACCTAAATTACAGACATGGTTTTGTTATGGTTCCATAAAAACAGCCTTAAATATGACGGCATGCTAAGAAGGAGGTTTTGTTGCAGAGTAGAACATATTAAATGTATGTCTTACTGGTGAAACTCTCAGGAAGTAATGTACCAAACCTTTAAAAAGATGCTGAACAGAGCACCTCTTCATGGTAGACCAGAAAGCTTCTAAAAACCCATGAAGATTGAACCTTTTCAGAAAAGCACCATGTGACAAAGTGAGGTCGACTAGTTTTCTTCTGGATGAAGGATCAGGATGACGGAGATACTGGATTTCATGTTTCTCACAACATGTGAATTCTTGCATGAAACTATCAACAAAATCAGGTTCATTAGGCGCCGACGTACATTTAAAAGTACAGAGGTGTCACTCACACTCAAACAGAAACAAGAGTGTCGTCCGTCAAGAGGAAGGATTTCAGGGGTTTTTAACTAACTACCAGCAAATGTTTTCACAAACTGTGTTAGTTCTGTCACCTTTGACCCTGAGCTGAGCTGAGGATTTGGCATTCGCTGCCGAGAAGTCAACACTTCCGGCCATTTCCATTCTGCAGTTGAACAGGATCAACATGTGTCGTGGTCCCTCCTCCTTGATCTCGACATCCTAAGAACAAAAATCCACAGTATAAACAAGATCTGCTCATCAGAATAATCTCTTCATCTCAACTCTGAGACACGCTGACAAGAGAGCGCAACAAGAGGAGTCCCGGAAAACGCTGAATTGATGAAACTGAGCTGTAAGAACTCAGCACTCCTGAAGCAAAACGAAATCTGTTGTCTGAACTAGTGGATTTTTTTCTGGTTCAAATAAAAAAAGACGCCTTTATCTGTGACAGTGTTGAGTCTTACAGCAGATGGGTGGAGGGTCTCTCCCTTCAGTTTCCAGGTGGCGTGAAGGTCGTCCTCTGAAATCTCGGTTTCGAACTTGGCTGTCTCGGTCTCTGTGACCTCCACGCTGTACAGCGGGCGAACAAACTTGATGTCGCGCTCTGCAGAGTTTTAAAAAGGCGTTAGAGCAAACCACACAGGAGGTGAAGCTGAATGAGGTCTCTCAGAGAACCCTGAGAAGAAGTGAAAACAGTTTCATGTTGTCGTATGCAGGGGAAAAAGACAAGGACGCGGACAGTGGACATAGAGACGAGACATTTGGGCTGAGCAGCTGACACTCGATTTCAGAGCGGCTTACAGTTTGCAAAAGCAGAAGACACTGAGTAACTCCTGACAATGACCCAACCCTATAAAACAACTGTACACCACCAAGACACTCATTAAACATTAAAACTCCATTATTGAGACTTATTTACAAACTGCCTTAAAAGTATTTATCAGCTGTTAAAAAGAAGAATAACTTTGTTGTAAAATCTATCCATAATTCTTTTTAATTTTGAAATTTTATTAAATTTATTTTGTAAAAATGTTTCACAAACATGTTTACAGAAAGTCTGAGCTCATAATCTTATGTTGGTTTTTATCTGTTGTCTGCTTTGAAAATTGGTCTATTTCAATTATAATTAATGGTCAGAAGATAATCTATAAATTATGTCATCAGAGCTGCTGCTGTTGCTGGGAAACTGTTTGGTTCAGGATTTATTTCTTGTCAGCTGTTAAAATTTATGACTGTAAATAATCCAGACTTCTTTTTTCCAACAGTGAGACTGTTATAATGTTCACTGATGACAGCGGTCTCCTCAGGTGTAAAGGGTTGGATTATCCTCAGGTGTTACGACAACAAGTCAATAACAGTCCAAACATTCAGAGTGACAGAACAGGACTCAGTAACGAAGGACGGAGGGAGACGAGTGGTGGCTCAGGGACAGACTGGATTTCAGTGAAAGGAAATGGGTGGGGCCTGATTCTGCGGTCCTGACCGGAGGTCTAGGGGAGGGCCGGGTCGCGGCAGGGATTACCTTCGATGTTCAGGTCAGATGTAGTTTTGTCAGTGCCACAGTCGCAGGTGTACGTTCCCATGCTGCTCTTTGCTGCCTTCTTAATGACCAGCATGCGCTTCTTGCCGTCTGATTGGAAGAGAACGTTCTTGGAGGGAAAGATTTCACTACCATCTTTGAACCATTTGACCTCAGCGGCAGCCTTGCTCAACTCGCAGGACAAAATCACTTCGTCCTTCTCAACGGCTGTGTAGTTCTGGAGCTTCACTGTGAAGTACAGGTCGCCCTCTGCAAGAAGGCATACGACAAAACCAGTAATAAACCAGTTCAAAACAACGGTGTAAAAGCACGGAAATGAGGCAAAAAAGAAACCAATTCTGGACACATGTCTTGGGTATAATTTGTGGGAATTCAGATGATGACCTCATCCCTTCTATAATCGTGACGCTGACACGGTTGTGAGGAAATTCTGCTGCATCCTTCATGAAACTGATACTAACCGAGCACAGTGAGCATGGCCTCTGAGGTCTTGCCCATAGCCTCAACTTTGATCATGGAGGTGTCATCGATGGTGACCTCTTTGAAGGCCAGGGTGTGGACTTTTCCATCCTCTGACATGTGCACCACCTTGCTGGGGTGCAGACGGATGTCGTTTTTGTACCAGACCACAGGGATCTTTTCATGAGAGAGTTCAACGCTGAACGCTGCAGTTTCACGTTCCTTCACTGTCACATCTTTAATTGGCTTTATAAATTCAAGGCGAATACCTGACAAACAGAAATTATATAAATATAGGGAATTAAATGTAATGTCGTAATGCAGCTGAGAAGGCATCAAAACACACAGACTGTAATGGTGATGATGTGTGCAGAAGACCATGCCTAAAAAGTGCCGTACACTCTGTGAACAAAATGTAAGATCAGCACTTTCACTGGCAGAAAACACTAACAGTGTCCATCTGCTATCAGTGAGCTTTGCTGTCATTTTAAGATCAGTCTAAAGTGCTGCTACTGTGCCCCCTAGAGGCTGCAGTGTTCACTGCAGCTGCAGTATGAAAGTGTCGGACAGAACAAACGACACTGTGATGATTAAACTACCCGAAACAATCGTAAAAATAAATGAGTTTGTCCCAAGGGTGGCGCTATAGGGCAGGTTAAGAGATCAATAAAATCTAGCATCAAACACTGATGTTGAGTGATCAGGTCCAGCTTCCAGCTGATCCCAAAGGTTTTGGATGTGGATAAGGTCAGGTCTCTATGTAGACCATTCAAGTTCTTCCACTGGGAAACTGGGAAAACGCTTAAGACTACTGGGGCATTAAGACTCCCTTTCACTGGAACAAAGGTCTGGACTAAACCAGGAAAAACTGAACCAGACCCACAGACACTAAAATCTGTGGCCAGGGTGTTTGCATTCTTACGGTCATGTTGACAGATCTGTCACTGAAAGGCTCCTGGCAAACACTCACTCTGCTCACAGAGCACGCAGAAGACAAGCTGCTGCTCAGACTTAGGTATGACCTTATAGACACATCACACCATTCCTAGTCTGAAATGGTCTGACTCCATTTACCTTTGATAATCAACTTTCCAGATGTCCTCTTATCTTCAGCCTCAAACATGTATTTGGCTTCATCTTCATATCTTGCAGATTTTACAATAAGAGTGTGTCTCTTTCCCTCCACCAGGAGTTCAAACTTATCATCGTTTGACAACTCCTCAGATCCCTTCAGCCAGCGGAAGCTTTTGGGCTCTCTAGAGATTTCCAGCTCGAACCTCGCCTCATCCTTTTCATACACGTGCACATCAGCCAGCGGTGTAATGAATGAGACTGGGAGCTCTGTTGATTCAGACAGACTCAGTTAATCAAGGCGCAGGCGGAGTGCTCATGAGCTAAAAATTCCAATCAGCTGTGTTTGGGTTGTCAGGCGGCAGTGACTTGCCAGACGGACAGAAGATGGAAAAAATTAACCGTGAGATAAAATGATGCTCTTGGTATACACAATGTAATAGCATTTACCACTGCTGTCACCATTCATAGAAAGTAAATCACTATTACATTTTATTAAATCACATAATTGGTTGTAGTCTGGTTATTTCTGATACTGCAGAACCAGAAAATCAAGAAGACATGAAAAATTTGCAATAAAATGGAAGAATGATAAAATCAAAACGTGGAGCAGAAAGAACAGCTGGCTGCTCCCTCTGGAAAATGTGGTAAGACAAAGAAGGTGGAGTGAGGAGGTGACAGCTCACCCTTTACTTTCAGGTTAGAAGAACACTTGGCGTTGGCGGCGGTAAACACCAGCTCGCCTGTTTGAGGCACTTTGCAGTTGTACAAGACCAGAGTGTGTTTGGCACCGTCCTCCACGATCTCAACGTCCTGCAGACAGCCCGACAAACTTCAGACTTTCAGTAAAAACACAAGAACTCAAGGAAAAGCGATCAGAGCAATGCCGTGGTCAATTCACTGTCATTTGTTTGCTGACGAGAGGTCAGACACTGTCGCACTTCACTTCACATCTTAACCGTGACAGGTTAGATATGTGAAACTTTTCCTACAAAAACTTTTCAATATTATGATTCTCAATGAAATCCAAGTCTGGATTGAGTCCAAATGAAAGTGAATCAAACCACAGTAAAGAGAATATCTGCTGAGATGTATTTTAATGAGACATACGGCGGATGGACTGAGAACTTCGCCATTCAGTTTCCACTGCCCGTGGACATCGTCCTCACTGAGCTCGACCTCAAATCGAGCGGTCTCTCCGTCAAACACCTCAGCACCGTACATTGGACGAACCACTTTGATGTGGCGAGCTGATGTTTAAGAGAGGGGATAAGACGTTCACACATTTACATATAACATTTACATACACATACATGTACACAGATACAAATACATAGGCAACAGACAGGGACAGACAGAGTTGTCAGGATATACTTGACTCATAATTTGAGTTGACACTATGCAGAAACCTCCTTTATTGCACTGTAAGCTAACTCTCCACAGGACCAAGAACAACCAAATGGCTCTCAACGTTGGCTCCAACAGTGGTGGTAAAAATACGGAGACGATCCAGTTTTGCATGGATCGTCTGTGTGCCAGCAGAGGAGACTTTGGTGCTGAGGGTAGACGGCAGCAACACCAAGTCAATTCATTTGGACATGTCACTGCCAAAAAGGAGTCATTTGAGGAGTCATTTGGGTTTATATGGACGGTCCAGATTATTGAGGTGCCACAGTTCTTCAAAAGCCAGTGAAGAACAATAAAGGGGTTTGTTTCTTCACAGAGAGATGGTTCTGTTATGGGAACCATGAGGACCCTCTGAAGAAGTGTCTTCTGGAGCACATAAATCAACAGACAATAAAACAGAACAAAAGACACAAATTATGGTGGAAGAACACTACAAGAGTGGACTGATCAGAATCCAGATTACAGCGATCACCAGGGCTGAAGACACACTGCGTTAATGTAAGCGTTCATCTGGAAACTGTCAACTCTTGTAGTGTGTTTCATGAGAGATGATGTGAGAAACCACATACAGGTGCTGACAGTGGTGACTGAGAGGGGACAGAATAAAGAAGTGATGAAAAAAGGTGGAAAAAAAAGAGAAAAAGAGGTTGATGCGGCTTGAGGTGTGGTTAGGAGGCAGTGGAGGTGAAGGGTAAATTACAGAGGGGCGTCAAGAAGGGAGAAGTTGCCTCAATGGAGGTGAGTACCAAAAATCCAAAACAAATTCCATGTCTTTACCTTCAATGTGAAGCATTGCTGTTGTCTTGTCTGTTCCACAATCACACAAGTACTGTCCTTTGTCTTTGTTCCCAACTTTCTTGATGACAAGGGCTCTACGTCTGCCCTCGGCCTTAATGGCCACCATCTTAGAGGGCTTGATCTCGGCCTCATTGTGGTACCACATGACATCAACGTCTTTGTTGAGCTCACAATCTAGAATCACCTCGTCCTTCTCCACCGCAGTATAGTCCTGCAGCTTAACTGTGAAGTACGCATCTCCCTCTGGAATGGGGAAATGTTTGGGTCACTATCCATGGCACATACACAACACATAGACTGTTTGGTACAAGGCAACAAAGGACAAGACAGTCCAAGTAGACATGGATGAAAAATGAACAACACAGAAAGACAATTTCATATGACACATAACACAGGCGAACAACATCTTACGAACGTCTTACAAAATACACATAAAGGCCGATGTGGTTCTTCACTGACACAAACATGGAGAAATTGTACATACAGCTGTGGGGAATAAGAAAAAAAGACACAAGCAGAGGAGGACAGAAAGAGGACAGGCTGTTATCGCTGGTTTACCTATGACCGTCAGGTTGGCCATGGATGGAATTCCTTTGGCCTCAGCCTTAATTTGGCAAGTATCATCTAGAGTGACTTCCTTTATTTCTAGCACATGCTTCTTTCCATCCACATGAGTGACCACTGTTCTGCTCGGGTGAATTTTGACGTCGTTCTTGTACCAGGTGACGGGGATGTTCTCATGAGAGAGCTCCAACTCGAACCGAGCTGTTTTGCCTTCCTTCACAGTTTGGTCCTTTATTGGTGTGATAAATTTGAGCCTGATACCTATAGATAGTGTTAGTAAAGCATATTCATATCATTTAGTTTGAAAGAGGGGGCAACCACCTCAGTGAATTGAGTCATAACAATAATGGTTCTACTAGTTCAGTAATGGTGGCCCATCACTTACCCTCCACCGTGAGTCTGGCTGTTGAGGTTTTGCCAAGAACCTCAATTGTATATTCGTCCTCATCATCAAACTCACAGCAGTTTATAATCAGCATATGCTTCTTTCCATCATCGATGATGTCATACTTTTGGTCTGGGGTGATGATGTCAGCCCCTCTATACCACATGACCTTTGAGACATCCTTCGTGATGGTGCATTCAAACTTTGCCTGTTTCTTTTCAGGCACAGAAACATCCTTCAGTGGGACAACAAAGTCCATTTCGATTTCTGGATTAAAAGGTAACACAGGTACAGTACATGAGCAACACAACAAAAACAGCACGACTACAGCAAGTGGTCAGTTTACCATCTACCCCCTATATACAGTACCAGATTGTACACCTCCATGGCTTTAGAAGTTGTGGAATCATACCACAGAGATATCAGGGGGTATCGACATGAGAACTCCATGCTAGTGCTTTTTGCCAAATAGACTGTGGCTCATTGATGGTGTACGCAGCTCATCCCATCTTTCCCTACAGAAAACCTACCAGAAACATCTTCAGGTTGTACACGTCCCAGCGCAAAATGATATCACTTTGCATTGTTGGGATGGTTTAAAAATATGGTCTGCTTTGGAGAATGGCACTGAAGGACTCCATGGATGAAGGCTAAAACGCTGTCATCAAGGAATGGTCTTGGTCTGGTAATAAGGATTCTTTATGTCTGAAAAATCTGCCAAAAGTTTCTTCACAGGAAAGGAAGTCCATCATCTTCTTCAGCTGGCATCATATTCTGACAGTTTCATCAGGATGCAACAAGTCTTCATTCTTCAGGCCATTCTTCTTTCTACTTGCTTTTCATCAAGTCCTCACTTCGGTTCAGTTCAGTTCAGTTTGTGACTGTTGGGGAAAATCAACCTGCTGCAATTCTAACATTAAATTGAACACTCAGTGAACCTTGCTATCTTTGGTAAAACGAAGGCAATGTGATGTCATGTCGAGTGGAGTGACCCATTCATGAACATGGTGTCGGTGTTAAGTATAAACTGGCCATGATGCATAGACTTAACACAAAACTTTTAACCACAGACAGCTTTGCATTTTCTATTGAACAGACAATACCACGAATTGAACAGCAGACACAGGAGACCGTTTCGACCTCTGGAAATAGTTGGGGTCCCATCAAAATTCCTTCTTATCTTCCCAAGCTGCAAAAAGTCTCAAAGCATGCCGCAAATAATGAATTTGGCTCATCAGCCCTTTAACATAAAGATCCAAGGTCTGCTCTCACATGCCATAAAGCTTTATTTGATTGCCCATGGACCTTACACCTTTATGTTTCCAACTAAGATCCTAAATCCATGGTCCATTGTAACTCCAATCCTGGGTAGCAGGAGCACTTCCTTACCTTTGACATTGAGCATTGCGCTGGTTACGGCGTTCAGAGCCTGATAGGACACTTCTCCGGCCTGATCCAACTGGCAGTTTTTCAGTGTGAGCTTACGGACCGCACCCTCCATCTGGATGTCGCATGTCTGATGAATACATTATAGTACACATATATATATATGAAAAGTAATGAAAATGAACATGCCAGTGTATAAATACATGCATTACAACTTTAGACACTTTATGAGAACAAGTCGAAGCAGTCTTACCGGGGATCTGGTCAAAACCTCTCCTTTGAGCTTCCATTCCCCTGGAACATCATCCTCAGAGATCTCTGTCTCAAACATGGCATCTTCTTTCTCAGTTATCTCAACGCTGACCAGGGGCTTCAGAATCTCAGCCTCCCGCTCTGAAAAGGGGTCGTATTAGTACTCATATGTATCAACCTACTGACTAAAAGATAAGTGAAGTATTTGAGGAATCAAGTTAAAAGAAAGGTAAGTAGGTAGATAGATAAACCTCCTAATGTTAGCTTGGCAGTATAGATGCGTCCTTCCACCTCCATGGCATATTCTGCTACGTCATCAGGCTGACAGTTCTTGATGGTGAGTGTCAGCTCCTTTCCATCCTTTTTGATCTCAACCTTGTCAGAGGGAGTGACCTCATTCTCTCCTTTGAGCCACTTCCAATTGGGAGTGTCCTTGAAGAGCTCGCACTTAAATGTAGCGACAGCCTTTGGCTTCACATGCTGGTCTCTCAGTGGTTTCACAATCCAGTCTTTGATGATTTCTGTTGGAAGGAGACATTACTGAATCTGTGACCATTACAGACACAATGTGCACATTAATATATTAAATATTACTAAAATGTAGTCTAGCTCCGGGGCAGAGGAGCTAAAACAGCCTCAGCCTCGACTTAGTTAATCTAATTTCAGGTGTTTTCATAAATGTTTGGGGAGAGAATTTCAAGATTCTTTCTCATTTTTATTTGCAGTGTCCTCGTCGTAAATATGTGGATATCTGGACTTACCTGCAGGACATTTCGTGATGTCTAGTTCTGAAATGGACATCTCGTGGTTCTGCCTTACATGCCTTGTACTACAATGGCCATTCCTACCCTGATCTCTTGCACTAAACATTCCCTAGAAAGTGCCAGTATTGATGTGTGTTACTGTGTTCAGGGGTATGTACAATGTCCTCTTTTGCTTACCAATCACTTTGACATTTGTTGTAGTTTTGACATCCTCCTGACCGGCCACTTCGCATGAGTAGGAACCGGTATCGGCCTCGGTGGAGTTCTGGATGGTCACAGCATGCTGCATACCAATGATATTGATCTGAACCTTGCCTTCCTTCTTCTTCAGGACCTCACCATTCCTCTTCCATACCACATCTCTCTCTTTGTTCAACTCACAGGTCATATATATAGGCTGACCCTTCAGAGCTGAAGTCTCCTCCTCTAGCTCTTTGATCCATTTAACTGGTAGCTCTGTAACGCAATAAAAAGGCAATGAGCAATTTGACATTGGTGAATACATAAACAGGATTATGACAGATCTTATTTCTGGTCTTCAGGACACATATCTTGTGTTATTTTTAAAGAAGAAAAATGTATAGGTACCTTCAACAACGAGCTTGGCTGTGCATGATATTTCCTTGCCGGCGTTCTTGGCCACACAGGTATATTCACCAGTGTCAGACAGCTGAACATCAATAATGTTCAACTTGCGATCTTTGCCATCAGAAGTGAATTTGTGCTTGGGGCTCTCACGCAGGTTACTGCCATCTTTCATCCAAGACGTGATGGCAGTGGAAGGCGAGACCTCACACTCAAACACTGCAGCTGAGCCAATAGACTCGGCTTCCTGCAGCACAATGTCCTGAAGCTTCTTGATGAACTTCAGTGGCACAGCTTTGAGCTTGAATCCTCCGAAGGGCTCGTCTGGTGGTGGTGTGCCTTTACCGCCAGGCTTTAGACCACGGCCCCTGCCTTCTCCTGGGGATGGGGTCTGCTTAGCTGAAGTACAAATGAAGACAAACAATCAATTCACATTTGAATCTCCAAAAAGAATATGTAGCATTGAAATACAATATGAAGAGCCTAGGCACAGTTCCTAGGTTGATGGCAACAGACTTACGTTTCAGCCCTCTACCTCTACCTCGTCCTGCTTCTTCTGCTGGTTGCCCCTCTGTTCAGAAACAATGAAAATGAATTTGCGGCACATAATGTAATCATATGTCAATGTCTTCACAAACATGCCAGTGCCAGGAGATGTGTAAAGTCCACTCGTTTGAATGGGAGCATATGAAATGATAATGATGGTAAATATATGAAATAATGATACTGACATGAAGGTAGACAAACATCCAATGATGAATAATGTACAGTGATGTCGCTATGAAGAGATGGAATAATGAACAGAAATGTAAAGATGGCATGAATGGAGAGAGCAGATGCTGGACTGATGGGAATGGCATGATACTGAAATGGCAGACACACAGATGACAGAAAGCAATGAATATGACTGGACATACAAAATGATAATTAACATAAATACAAGAAAGAGATGGCGTAAATTTTGCCACACTGAAGATATGATGAGGTAAAGATGATTTAGATGGAGGCATGATGGTGGGAATGGGTAGAAATTATTCAGGTCATGAAGGAAAGGTTTTCTCAGTCACCACCCAACTCATTGGGGTTGCCACCATCTCACCTCTCCTGGACACCCCTGGAACCTCCAGAGCCCCTTCCTCTCCTTCACCTTCCCAGTCCTCTGAGCCGTAACTCTCCCGGGGAACCAGCTCCCAGCCCCAGGCCTCTTCTTCCTCCTGCTCCTCCTTTTCTTCAGCTTCATATTCCTCTTCAAACACCTCCTCCTCTGGCTGGGTGGCAACCTTCTTCATCTGCACAGCTCCAGGAGAAACCTCCTTCACCAGGGGAACCTTCCCTTTACCAGGCTTTGCTGGTTCAACAGCCTTGTCCTCCTCTGGTGATGGTTTCTTTGGGACCTTTTTAAGCGTCACAGCTTCAATAGAGTCTTTAGGTGAAACAGTTTTAGGACTCTTTTTAAGTTTATCAACACTTGGCCTCTTCTCAACAGGTACGGCCTCTGCTTCTTTAGGCTTCTCAACTTTAGGAGATGGTGTCTTTTTTAGCTCTACCTTCTTGAGCTGCTCCACAGGCTTCAGAACAGCTTCTTCCTTCTCTTCTTTCACCTTGGGTATGACTCCCTTCTTCAGTTGCAGAGCTTTGGGCTCCTCAGGAACCTTTTCAGGTTTCTTGACAGAAGCTGGCACAGGAGACACAGTCGTCTCTGCTGGAACTGCTTCTACCTCCTTTGGCTTCTCCAGTTTCTTTTCTGGAGCTTCTGGGATCTCAGGTTTCTTTGGTCCAGCCTCTGGCTCTCGTTCTTTTGGTTTTTCACTTGGACTTGTGCGTCGACGGTGCAGGTCATCGGTTGGCTTGCGCTCTTTCTCCTCTGCTGGTTTCTTTTCAGGCTCTGCAGCCTCTTTGGAAGGCCTGGAGAAGGGCTTCAGTTTGACACTTTCAATCTCCTGTTCCTGTATTGGGATTTTCTTCCCCTTGGTGGGTGCTTTGACCTCCTCAGGTGCTTTCTCCGGAGTTTTCTTTTTATCTACTGGCTTTGGCACCTTGGCTGGTGGTTCCTTTACCTCCAGAGGAGCTTTGTCAGGTTTCTTGGGGAGTTCTTTGGTTTCCATTTCTCTGGGTGTCCTCTCTCCCTTCTGGAAAGGCACAGTGTCCCTGTCTGGCCTCTCCTTCTTCTCTTTCTCTGGTTCTTCAGCTGGTTTAACAGGCTTTTCAAATGGTTTTAGTTTGACTACTTCTGGTTCTACTTCATCTGATGGTAATTTTTTCACTTTCTTCAAGGCTGCACTAGGCAGGGCAGGTTCCTCCTGCTTTAGTGCCTTGGGAGTTATTTTCAGAGAAATCTCATCATCTGGTTTCTCATCCTTTGGGGTGGGTTTCTGGCGGGACCAAGCATCTTTATGTGCTTCTTTCTGTTCCTCATCTTTAGGCTTCACAACTTCTGGCTTTTTCACCACATCTGCTTTCTCTTGAGGTTTCTTCTCCTCTACAGGTCTCCTAGTGGCGACTGACATCTCAACAGCCTCTTCTTTATGCACCAGCTCCTCAACATGGAAGACCGTGGCCTTGGTGACCTTCTGGGGCTTTTGCACTTCATCTGCCTCTTTAGGAGGAACTGATGGAATCTTCTTCAGCTTGATAATCTCCTGCTCCTCTTCCACTTCCCTCATAACTCTGGTTGTTTTCTTCAAGGTAGGAATCTCAAATGTTCCATCTTCTTCCAGCTGAATTTTACCTTTTTTGTGCATTTCTGAGGCAGTAAAGGTTTGACATTACTTATTGACACTTAACTGCCAACACAATGTGTACAAGCACAAGCATGTGCTTTACACTTGTAAAATAAGGAAAATAAATATAAAAATATAAAGACAATTTAAATAATAACTTCCTATCTGGTTTCAACACGGGTTTCTACACTGGTTGCAATATACAGCTAATTCAAAAAAGTTTACAGGACAACAGCAACAGAAAACAGACACAGACAAGGAAACAAGACAGAAACAAGAAAAGGCAACTTCCACAGTATACTACAGAGAAACATATACTACGTGCACTCTATTTAGATTTTAAATATTTTTTGAAAACTTTCAAGAAGGTTTGCTCTCACTTACATATTAAGCCAGTTAGTGGGTAATGTTGTCAACTCTCTGCATTTTTAGTGAATTATAGTGTCCCCAAATCTCCAACTGATACTTTGAAACACAACCATGAACCAAATTTTTAGAACTGGGGGTACTATTGTGCACAAAGGCACACCTTTATAGCTGCTGATTAAGTCCTGTCAGTTGCAGTGTATTGTGTGTACTGAGGTAAAGTGAGTGGTAAGTGGTGCTCCTACCTTTCTTGACTCCCCCTGGTGCTTGGACGGGTCCCTTGGTTTCATCTAATACAGAAGTATAGTTCAGAAAGTTGTTAATAGGGCCATATCATTAGTCATGGACAGCAAATTCACTGACTTAAAAATGGGAAGACCTTACAAAATTGTGAGAATTTGTCATCAACATACCCAGAAACAATACATATTCTAATACAGAATGTGGATGACGTGATAAAGGTGGGACTGAGATGCAAAGTGAAGTAGTCCAATATCACATGATTTAGTTGAATGGTATGAAAAAGTATCATGAGAAAAGAGATGAAATTAAGTTGCATCAAGGACAAATGTGGCATGCTTGTGTTGGATTCAGAGTCAATGAATTAATGATAAAAACACAAGACGCACAACATGAAAAGACCAACAATGCAACACCACAGCGGCAGACTGTAGTGACCCAGTTAGGACTGACAATCCAATTAACATCAGTAGAAACACACAAGTAGGTGATTACATAGCCAACATCTGCAGCCATGAGATTAAACGTGAAGAAGATGGAAAGGACTTAAAAACTCCAACAAAGAGGATGTTTCCCTCTTAGAGCTTTAAATACCTCTACCTGTCTCAGAAGCTATCTTTTCTACGACTGGTTTTTCTTCCTCTGCAGCTGTCTTGGTTGGTTCTTCAGCCTTTATGACAGGCTGTGGCTTGGTCACTTCAAGCATACAAAAGAGTGAATTGAAGAAACGTATCACCAAAACACAGTCTTTCTGAAAAACGCACAAGGTGTTAGTATGAATTCTTTTAGAATTATTGTCTAGATACCTGGCTTCGTTTCTTCTTGGGGAGTAATTTTCTTCTCCAACTTTTTGGGTTTGTCAGTGACTTCGGGTCTTTTGGCAGCTTCTGGAACTTTCGCAGCAGTCTGCAGTTTGCTCTCTTCAAGTGCAAAGTATACGGGAAATTCATCAGAAAGCTCTCCACAAACACTGCATTTTAACATTCTAGGTCTGAGAACTTGACACTAAAAAGAACTATTGTAAGTCTATGTTCATGACCACCAGGTTTGATTTCTTCACTTTCCACAGTCCTTCATTCTTGTAAGAATAAAGTTTCAAAGATTCATATTTGCTCAAGAGTGACATTCTCTTACGAATGCCTGCAGAAAACCCTCACAGAGAAACAAATAAACACTAACACACATTTAAAAGAGCATTTAAAAGAGAAGTTGGGTACCTTCTTGAGGAGCAGCTGGCTTTACCAGTGCTTCTTTGACCTGTGGTGGCTCTTTCTCCTTCACAGGAACTTGGAAATGAAATTATATGACAATCAGAACCTTACTAAGAATGATGGGATGAGCGCTGAACCATGCAATGACAAATGACACAAAGAGGACAAAGAAAATCCATGAGGAAAACATACAAAGTTGGAAGACTTGAATTTAAAGACGTTAATATCTTACCCTACCTTGCCTGTGCAAAACATTTTCTCTCAATACACACAAATACAGTGAAGCACAATGGGCACAACACATATAGAATTAGAAGAAAGGATGAGAAAAACCCAACACACAACATAAAACTGGTACTACAGATATCGGATGATAAGAAACCAAGAGGCTGTCTCAATCGACAGCATGAGGATTCTTCACATGAGCAAAGACATTAGTGCCCAAACAAAATGGGTGACAATGACGTGGATATCCTCTTGAAGTGATGATAATGAAGAGGTACAAATCTAATAAATCCTCAAGATGGTGATAACACAGAGGTGCACAGTGATGTTTGGTGCTCAGATCAAAAACGTGCTCTGTGACATACAACATTTTTCCCTCTATACCTCTTGACGATTGTTGAGAGGAGACATGCTCTTTCCCTTCTGGTTCCAAAGACAAAACCCTCATTTCTTTGAGGGAATGGAGGCCTTGAGCTTCTCCTTCCTTTCTGCTCATGGCTTCATCTTCCTGAGGAGGGATGTTCTGGACATCTGCTTTCAGCCAAGACTGCTCGATGTGCGATTTCCATTTCGTGGTGGCACCTTCCCTGTATTCTGGCAAGTCTGTTTTGTTGTCAGTAGAAGTAGTCCTTTCCCCAACCATCGTTGCCTTGGTTTTATCTGTCACTGAGGGTTGTCTAGCAGTGGGCTCATGCCAATCAATAGCAGTTTTTGACTCTTTCATTGCAGGTTTGTATTTTTCAGAACTCTTCGATTCTTCAACAACTATCTCTTGGGATTCATAGCTTTGCTCAGGTCTTTTTGTGGGTATAACTAACTGCTCTCCTTTGACCTGTTCTTGTACAATGGCCCTCTTCTCTGGTTTTTCTTTGTCATGAACTTCTTTGATTTTGTCTTTCCCTATCATTTCTCCTGACATAATTTCCTTCGGTTCAGCCGATTCCAGTTGTCTTTCCAAAGCATCCTGCTCAATTAATGACTCTTTTGGTGTTGCAATTTTGTCAGTTTTAAACTGACTTGTGACATCTTTTAGCCGAGTATCTTTATCTGTAACCTCTTGTTTTACAGTTAAAACGTCCAAACTTTCCTCGGTGGACTCTGGAACTGGAATAGGATGACTTTCATAAACGTCCTCTTTCCTTGAGGAAATGTCTTTTACAATCTTTTCTGGTATAAAAGATCTTTGGAGCGTGTCCGATTTAACATCTACATCAGATGCAAATTCCTGTTTTGTTTCTGTTACTTCAAATGGAGCAACACTACCAAATTCATCTTGAACTGCAACTGTCCTGGACTGCACTTCCTCAAGAGACATTTTTGTTTTGGCTACTTCTGGTTTGGAAGCAACTGAGGCCATTGTTTTCATTTGTTCCTGTCGTTCACGTAATTTCTCTTTCAGTGAGGTGAGCTCTGTGTTATCTTGAACTAGGTCTATGTTTGATTTGACTTGTTCAACTGTAATGTCTTTCACGTCCTTAAAAGACTCCTTTGTCCTTAGAGAAATGTCATCTGCCACTTGAATTTCCTCATCAGCTGCTGCAAGTTCAAGTTTTTCTGGAGGTACTTCTAGCTCTTGTGAAGTTTCCTCCATCATGGGTGTAACTGAAACCTTTCTTTGAATTTCTTCCTGATTTGATTTTGTCTCTTTAAGAGGAGCAACTTTAAAAGTTTTGTTTTGAGCTGTGCTCAGTTTTAGCTGTTCTTGTTCACCTATAATGTCTTGAGGTTTGCTTGATTTCTGTATTTCCTGCGGAGGTATGGATTTTCTCTCGGTCATGACAATTTCAACTGTTTTGTCAGTCACAGGTGTGTCTAAACCTTTTCTTCCAGCTTCTTCCTTTCTTTCTGGTTTCCTCTGTTTATCTGTGGAAGCTTCTTCCTCAGCTTCACCAGTCTTATGTAATATCTGCTGTCTTTCTTTTGCTGTTTTCTCTTTCTTGGGAGAAACTGCCTCAGACTCAATAGTCTTTTCTTTACTTGGTGCAATTTCTTCAGCTGCTGGTTTTTTGGAAACATGTTCTGCTATTATTAAATCATCCGGTTTCATCTCCTGTAACTCTGAAACTGGGGACTTTGTTTTGGTTAGACTGAGTCTTGGTTTTGTCCCTTTGTTCAGTGTGACCTTTGAATATTTGCCTTTAACTGTGGGAGAGCTGGACTGTATCGACTCAACAGTTTCTTCAGGTTTGGCTAACTTGTGTATTTTTTCTGTCGCTGTCTCTTCAGATGTTGCTTCTGTGAAATCTGCAACTGATGAATTTCTTTCAGGCTGTTCTTGCTCTTCAGTATTAACAACTTTAGGGAGTTTGTCCTCACCTTCAACTATTTTTGGCTGACCTTCCTTCTGTCTAATCCCAGATTTCACAACCCTCTGTTCCTTCTCTGTCAGTGGTGTCTCTATATGAGTTGTTTCTAATGAGACTGCTTTGTCTCCTTTCTCGGCTTTAAAATTTTGATCTTCACTTGTGACCAGTTCGAATTGAACTTCTTTAAAGGCGATCTCTTCAGTTTTGGCTCTCTCTGGGCCTTTTTCCTTTTCAGACACTTTTCTCTTGGAGGTATCTTGTTCTGTCAATGATTTTATGTATATTTTCTCAACAACAGCAGAAGTTGGTGCTTTTGTTTCAGTTTGGTCCTGTCCTATTTCTCTCTCTTCAGCTGGAGGAACATTATGTTGTTTATCTTCAGTTGTAACCATCTCTTCCTGGACTTTGGTTTCTTTTAACATCTGTTCCCTTTCTTTTAACTGAACTGGTCTTGAAGGAGGAATGTCTTCTACTTTAACAGCTTCTTCTTTATTACCAGTGTGGTCTGCTTTGGTGGGATGTTGTTCTGGGGTATACTGCTCCAGTGTTGTTTGTTTTGGTACTTCATCCTGCTCATACTGATTTTCTGTTTGCTCTTGTCTTGTTAACATTAACTCCATCACAGGTTTAACGTTGGCCCTTCCTTCCTTCCTTCCCTGTTCTTCCTGTTTCATGTCTTGTTTTTGTTCTGTGTCTTCTCTCACCTGTAAGTTATCAAATTCGATTTCTCCTGTTATTTCAACAGTCTGTTCTTTTTGCTTTGATGGTTGTGTTTTCTTTTTAGAAACCCTCTCTGTTTTCTGTAATTTGTCAGTTAGTCTTACATCTTCGCTAATGTGCTCAGCAGTTCTCATTAATTTTTTAGGAGCGTCACCCTCCACTAAGTCTTTATCTGTCATATCTTTTCCCAGAGTTAACTCCTGTATCACTGGTTTCTTGCCTAATGTTTTCATTTTCAAAGAATCAGCTTTGTCTGTTTGTATTTCTTTCTTAGGAATACCTTTAGACACTGCCAGCTGAATTTCTTCTTTCTTATTTTCCGCTTTATGTGACACAAGTTTCTCTTCTGTTTCAGCTAATTCGTTTTCTTTGGACTGTGGATCTGTGTTGAGTCTGGCTGGTTTCTTTGCTGATGTTGTCGGAGTGGCAGATTTGGGTGTTACATACAGTCTTTCCTCTGCTTCCTTAGATTCAGCTATTCTAGGTTTGGAAGGTACCTCTTCTATTACTTTAGCAGGCTCTGAAGAATGAGTTTCTTGTGTCTCAGAGGTTATTTTAACACTTTCAGCTGTTAAAGGTTTTTTTTCTTGGTCACTTTGCTTTAATTTCTTCTGGAGACTGTTTTTGTCTAAAGGCATACTGTCTGTCATACTGGGTAACTCAGGTCTATCTTCGAGCACCTGTGTGACAATACCTTCCTTCTTTTCAGCGTCTGCTTCCAAAGTCACCTGTTGTGGTTCTATCACCTGTTTTTGACCAGAAGCAGTTTTGACTGAAATGTCTGGACTCTCAGCTTTTCTTTCATTGCTTTGAGGAGTGTCATTATACTCTTTAGTCTCTCTTTTAATGTGTTTTATTTCTATGTTTGCTGTTGGAGAATCAGATTTTGGGACAAAAAACTCCTTGTCTTGATATTTTTCTTTGGTGGGTTCACCCTGACCTGCCACAGCATTTTTCTCCTTAAATTCACTTCCTGTCATGATTAGTTTTTCTTCACTTTTTGGTGTCACTCTTTTTTTAAGAACCACTGTCTTTAAACCATCAGTAACAGATAAATCACCACACATTTCAGACATTTCATCAGGTTCGTCCCTCTTACTCCCTCTTACTAAAATCCCTTCTTGCAGCAAAGATTCAAAATTTTTGACAACAATTTCCTCTTCATCCATTTCAGGATTTTCTTCAACCTCATCTCTTCGCACAACTTTCTCTGCAGAAGATGCTTCCTCTGATGTGGAAGCTTTTGGGATCCTCTGAGCTTCTGCTCTTTTCACAGCCTTTAAAAGACCAGTGGTGGCTGCTTGAGGATGCAAGATTTTAAAAAGAGTGAAGAGAAAGCACCATGTAGCGGTGCCAAGAGATTAGGGGGAAAAAACGACAAACACAAACAGAAACACTTTGAATTAAACAAGACAAACGGAGAGATATTAAGAAAGTAGTGGCCGCTTAAGGACAGGAAAATATGCTGTCGTTGTACCTGTCTCTGGGCTTTTTCTTTGAATCTCAACTTGTGTTTCTGAGGACAGCGTAGCAGGAATGGTTGTGGGAATCATCCGGGCCTTGGCTTCTGTTTCTTTTTTGTTTAACGCAAGATATCAATAATTAAGAGAAGAAAAAAGAGGAAGAAAGACAGACTTAAATAACCACAAAGGGATAAAAAAAAGAACCCATTTGCCAAGACAAAGCAACAGAGGAGTAATGTAATATGAAGACCATGGGGGACACAATGAACACATTTACAAATGAGGTGAAGAGAGACAAACTGAGGGTGATGGTGGACTGAGGCTGAAATGATGCCCCCTGGTGGTCGCACAAACGTCTTGATTATAAAAAAGAACAGATTGCAGCCAAGCATGGAGTCACATGACACAGACAAGAATGGAAATGATGTTAGATTTCTCTCTGTACCTCTGGAAGTTGTTTGAGGAGAAATCCTTTTCCTCTCCTCTGGTTTTAAAGGTACTGAAGGTTTTGTCTGGACCGTATCATCTTTGAAAATATTTGTTTCTTCTTCAGTCTCCTCAGCATCACCTCTTGGAGAAGGGACGTGTTTGGATTCCTCTTCCTTCTTGTATACTGCTTCAGTTTTTGAAGCAACTGACTTAACGTCAGTCTCCCGTTCCGTCACTTTTGGCTTCTTAGGTTCGATATCTGTTACTGACTCTTTTGGTTTTACTTTGGGGGTCATCTCTACTACAGCTTTTGGCTTTTCAGCAACTTTTTCCTTCTTCGTATCAGGCATAGCACCAGATGTTAGCTTCTTCTCTTGTTTCTCTTCAGCTACTTCATATTTCTTTGCTGAGACTTTTTTTGGAGCACTGCTTTCATCTTTGTTGAATTCAATAACTGGTGATTTAAATTGAGTTTCCTCTATTCTACTTGTTTCCGTGTCTACCATTTTTTCTTGAGCAGGGATAACACTTGTTGGTCTGTCTTTGAGTGTGACTTCTCTCTGCTTGACTGTAATTTCCTCAGTTCTACTGTATTTTTCTTCTGGAGCTGCTGTTATTATCTCAATGTTGTGATCGACTGATTCCTCATAAGTGACCTCTGTCAAAGCTTCTTCCAGCTTTTCAGTTTGTTTTCTTGCTTCTGCACTGATCATAACTGGAAAAGGTTTGGACTGATCTGCATCTGTCACCAATGGGACATTCTTTACTACCTCTGTTTCTTTGACTGTGGTAGTTTCTATCACTTGTCTCCCTTTGCTCTCTGTTTTAATGGTCATCTCTTGTCCCTTCTTGACTGTAACACTAGTTTCCTGTTTAGAGACGTCCTTCTCGTCTGGCAGATGTATGACTGATATAATGTCTCTCCTCTCATCTGTAATTTCATCTGCTGGTGGTTTGACTGTCCTGACAAAAAGCTCTTGCTGTTTTTCTTTTGTAGGTTTATCTTCCAGCCGTGTGACCTCCCTGTCAGATTCAGATTCCTGGACTGCAACACTGGTTTCTTGTGTTTTCGAGATGACTCTGTGCTTAGTGGTCTCTTTCCTCTTTGAAGTGTCAGTAACAGATATCTCACCTGTTGTTTCAGATTTCTTGTCTCTTTGGCTTGTCTTTTTTGTTGTGCTGAAGACATCTACCTCTGATAACAACACTACCGTCTCGCCCAGAGGAGCCACCTCCTCGTACAACACTTTGGCATGTTCTTCTAACACATCTTCGTGTTCCCACACTTCCTCTGTGGGGGACACTTTCTCAGTCACATAATAAACTTCCTGTATCTTCTGAGCTCCTTTCTTTTGCTCGATCTTAACAAGACTCGTTACTGAGGTATTGAAGAAGAGGCGTCATGTGGCGGCGCCAAGAGGTGATGACAAAACACAAAAACAAGCATCAGTGTTAGAAAGAGACAACACAGATTAATTCAATGACTAATAAGGTGACAATCCACCTGCTGTGTATTAGCATCAAGAGTTAAAGATGTGGTTAAAGTACTCCATCATGTTTTCAGATGGTCGGTACCTTTTTCTGGAGGAGAGACTTTTTTCTCTTGTTCAACCTCTGAGGGGAGAATCTTCTCAATCTTCTTAGTTTCTATTTCTTTTAAAGAATTAATACATTTTTAATCCAAGAGGGTGTGAGAGTAGATCATTTTAAAAGAAGAGGATTTTGACAGTCAACAAACAGACAGAAACAACCAGCAGACATTAAATAAGTAAATACAGCAAGCAATAAGACATCAAAGAGGGATATCAGATAATATGACACCCTTTGAGGAAGCAGCAGCAGTTCAGTTTATATTCAATTTGCATTTTTTCAGCCAGTGTGATTTCATTCGACACTCCTGTTGCTGTCACATACAACTCAAAAACATGAAATACTTCTGTTCACTGCTCAGCTAGACAACTCAAATGATGGTGGAGATTTTTGCTTCAGTTCAAGCGTTTGGTTCTTTTGCTGTATGTGCACATCAGAAGTGAATGTGATAAATGTGTGATTTAGTTATTTACATCAAAATTACAAAACATTTTGAAGTAAGACCAACATTTCAGTTTTTTGAGTGTACGTAGGGCCTACAGTGTTGTCACTGTAGTGCTGTAACTGGACTGTCACCAATGGCTCACATACATGAAAAGACATAAGAAAGATATTGAGGTCTGCCTCAGCTGTACCTTTAGGACGAGTTTCTTCTGCCTCTCGTTTAGGTTTAGCTTCAGGTACCTTCTCAGGTGTTCTATCAAGGGTCTTTGTAGGAGCTGTTTCATCAACAGAGATCCTCTCTTTTTGTTTCTTAGACACCCTTTCGGGCTTTATTTCCTCAGCCGTGACAGGAGGCTTTGCAGCTGGTTTCTTCTCAGTAGTTCTCTCTTCTTCAGTCACCTTCTGAGGAACTTTTACAGGCTTCCTCCCAGGAGGAGCCTTCTCTGGCACTTTTTCCTCAGGTGTTCTTTCTGGAACCTTCTCTGGCACTTTTTCCTCAGGTGTTTTTTCTGGAACCTTCTCTGGCACTTTTCCCTCAGGTGTTCTTTCTGGAACCTTCTCTGGCACTTTTTCTGGCACCATCTTTGGAATTTCCTCCACTTTTCTCTCAGGTGCCAGTGCTTTCCCTGGGACCCTCTCAGGGGTCTTTTCCTTCCCTGCAGGCCGTCTCTCAGGCACTGCTTCAGGTATTTTATCAGGCAGCCTCTCAGGTTCAGTCTCCAACACGGCTACCTCATCAAACACCTTCTGGGGTACTTTTTCAGGCACCTCTTCAGGTAAGAGTTTAGGTTTGGGCTTCAAAGCTTTAAGAGGTTTTGACACAAAAACATTCACAAGACATGACTATAAAGAACTGAAAAATGTGCTGGCGCACATGTAAGAATACATTAAACACAACAGGAAAAGATTTACTCAAATTATCCTTTTTAAGTGGAATGGCAAGGAGCACTTCCACTTTTCTTGAGGTGGCGCAAGAGAAAAGATAATGGAGTAAAAAAGTAATCATCCTCGGGGATCTCAAATTTCTGCAACAACTTTCATGGAAATCTGGCTGGTAGTTGCCGAGAAATGTCAGCAGATGCACTGGTACTAATATATAACAATATGATTTAAAGGTATCGTGGTCAGTTGAGTAGCATACTTAAACAGACTGAAAGAACAACAAACAAAACAAGACAACGTCTGGGCTTGTTACTGACGAAAGATCCATCAGAAACATAAAAGTACCTTTCTCTTTCTTCGTTGGCTCTTCTTTGGGGGGAACAACAGCAGGTTCTGGTATCTTGGCTGCTTTTGGTGGCTCGGGTATTTTTTCCTCCACAGCAACTTTAAAGAATACCATTTACATACATTAGAAGTCTTTCAATGGACTGTTGAAGTGTGGTTGGAGATTGACAAAAGGCAACACTCTATCGAGTGTAAGACAAGAAAAACTCAAGTAAAAGAGACGACGTGCAGCTCCATCGTAACTGGTGAGCCAAAAGTTAGATGTTAAAGAAACACATCACAGAAGCTGAAGAGGGTTTAAGATGAGTGTAAGAGTTTAGGTTTTAGTGTGAGCGGTTTCGGTCAGAATAAGGAGTTTATTTAGATAAGCATCTAAACTAAACACAAAAAGGATCAATACGCACTGATGGAAATCACTCCGAAGAGTTAAAGGTGGATGGTGGAGTTAAGAAGATTAAGAACAACTCCAGAGCTACATCTCAATCAGAGACATTGTATACCTTTCTTTAGTGGTTCCTTTGGTGCAGGTGTTGGTTCTGGTTTGGTTTTTGGAGTTTCTGATTTTGGCACTTTCAATTCAGCTTCAACTTTTTTCACCTCTGGTTCAGGTTTGGGGACCACTGCAGTTTCTGGTTTTGGAACTGGAGGTTCTGGCTTGGTGACAGCTGGTTCTGGCACTGTTACAGGAGGCTCAGGTTTACGGACTTCTGGCTTTGGTTTTTCTGGCTCTGGTTTTGGTTTTCGGTCTTCAGGTTCTGGCTTTATTACTGCCGGTTCAGGCTTGATCTTTGCTGGTTCTGGTTTTGCAGTCTCTTCAGGGACTTAAAGTAACATTTAGATTGGTTTAGATATCATCAAATACTTTCAGGACACACAGAAAGTTAAAGATTCGCTTCCACGCTTGAAGCTAAGCACAGTTAAGACATTTTAATGCTCAAGACAAAGACACATACAGACAGTTAGACTTATCAGTCCTATAGTCTTTAAAATCAACACACACAACCATACAAAGCAGTAAATACCTTTGGATGGTGGTGTCGTCGGCTTCTTTACCGGTGCTGGCTTAGCTTCAGGCTCCAGCAGAACCTTCTCCGCAGGTATGGCTTCAGGTTCTGCTTTGGGAGCTGGTGTGGGCTTAGGCTTTGGTTCAGGTTCTGCTTTGGGAGCCGGTGTGGGCTTAGGCTTTGGTTCAGGTTCTGCTTTGGGTTTGGGCTTGGGTTCAGGCTCAGGCTTAGCTGCTGGTGCCACTTTTTTGGGCTCAGCTGGTACCTGAGGCTTGTGCTCATCTTCAGGTAGGTAACACAGAAACATTATCTAAGGTTAGCATGAAGTCAATAGTGGCATCTAAGAGTTATCAAGAAGCGTTTGAAAGAGTGAGACGACTCAACAGGGAGACACTGAGGAAGAGTGAAACTAGCCACAGTATAGCATGGATAATCACAGAACATCACTTACAGAATACAAACGATAACATTTAATTCAGAATAGAATCAAGACAAGACAGACATTAAGAGGTGAGAAGCTCTGTAGCGGTGAGCACAAGAAAGTTTCCACTGAGGACACTGTTTGACAAGATGTCAAACAGTAGGAAGAACAAAGTTAAGTACCTTTCTTTGGCACTCCAGGCTTCTCAGCAGGTGGTGAGGGAGCAGCAGCAGGCTTCTTCACCTCCTCTGGTTCTTTGAAGATACATTCAAACACATGGTAACTCAGAAAACCAAAGAAAACAAGATGATGAAAGGAAAAGACCAAGTCTAATAAAGTACAATGGTCAAACCACATCATAGAAGAATACTCAACAAAAGGACAGTGTCATCAGCAAAGATGGAGATGTTCAGTGGAGAGATGTTAGAAATCAGACATCTCTACCTTTAGGAGCAGGAACTTCTTTCTTCTCTGGGACTGAAACTACAGGAACCTTTTCCTCCACTGGCTTTTTGGCCTCTGGTACTTCAAAATTTCAGTAATATTAAGTGATATTTCAGTGAAAGACCAGACAGACACAATTACATTAAATACACAGGAATTATTTTAAAGGTGGAAAAAAACATGGAAAGTCATAGATGAATTTGATATTAATACTGGTACATGCCAACATCAGAGGTATGTTGGTACCTTTTGGGGGTGATGGCTCCTTCACAGGTGGTGCTGGCTTCTCATCAGGCTTTTTCGCAGCTTTGGGAGCTTAAAAAACACCGATTGTGTTAGCATCACAATAGAGATGCTGTGTATTTGCAGCTGAAGCAGTGAAGCGCAGCAGAAGATAATAAGACAGAAAAACAAAAAGCAACTGCCGTAGATAATTTAGTACGTCTGTTGCAAAATTAATAGTAAGAGAGGAAAAAACATGACAGAACAGGACAAGACAATCCAAGATTTTAGTAGCGGAAGACAAACACAAATAAGATAGATTTTTTTGCAGGACAGGGCGCCGAGCTGCAGCACGAAGATGTTCAGGTCTACAGTACCTTTTGATGGGATTTCTTCTATCATTTCAACTTTCTTGGTCTCCACTGCCTCCTCAATTGGAACCTTGGCAGCTAGTGGAAAAACACACAGGGATACACGCAAAATCATCGTCATCATCATCAGAAAACATTAACTTTACGATGCTCCATGTTATTGCAGCAAAACCAACCAGTTTTCAATTTTAAACGATGACTTACTGCTCGTAACAGCTGGATGAAATCTAATACTTCTATTCAAAAGTCTCCACAAAAAGAGTAATTATCTCTAGTATTATTGTGAAAACTCAGTGCTGTGTGTATTTCACAAAAAGTTGGGATGCTGTGTAAAACATCTATAGAGAACAGAATGTGATGATTTGCAAAACACTGAAAACCCATCTTTACTCAAAAATAGCACAAAGACAACATATCAAATGTAGAAACTGAGAAATTTCATTGTTTTTGAAAATGATTACAATTAGTCATGTGTAGATGCTTTTATCCAAAGCGACGTACATATGAATTCACACACTGAAGGCACAGCATCGGGGACAGTTTTTTTTGGTTCAGTATGTGGACGGCCGAGGCCAGGGGTCAAACCACCAACCTCCTGATTGGTGGACGACCGCTCTACCTCCTTATGCAGCAATGTGTTTCAAAAAAGTTGTGACAGTGGCAACAAAAGACTGGAAAAGCTGTGAGATGAAAACACCTGGCAGAACATAAAATACAATGAAGTTTCTCAGTTTCTTTGCACTATTTTCAATTAAATATGGGCTTTTAGTATTTTGCAAATCATCACATTCTGTTTCTTTCTACATTTTAAACAGTGTCCAACTTTTGTGGAAACAGGGTTGTATTAAAAAGTTTAAATAATGTGGTCTATATGTGCGGTTTGACTTGAAAATAATCACAAAAGGAAAACTGTTAAATTGTCACCTCAACCTTAAAATGTGCATGGTAACCAGCGCTGCAATTAGAAGCAGAATGTAATGCAAAGGAAAGTAACAAGCATGACTAATTATTCATATGCATTTGTGGTAAGAAATTAAAAGTTTAAAAGCAAAAAATGACCAAGCTGACTCAGCATGTAGTTATGGAAACAAGAGAGGTTATTATGGGCTAAGTAAAAACAGAAGATGAGCGATTATAAGACAAAGAATAGAAAAAAGGGTGAGAGAACAAAACAAAAAGTAAAGGAGCTGAAGGATGTGAATCTCAAATGTAAAGACAAACATTAAGAGAGAGCCATGTTAAGAGCGGCTCAAACACACACAGGTATTAACAGACAGATGACCCATGTCCTCCCTGTGTGTTATCTGATACCTTTGGTTGTAGACACCTGTTGTGTTACCGTCTCTTCTGTCCAGCTCTGATACTCGACTGAAGGTGTGACGACCACAAAAGTGACAGAAGACAACAAACGTGAGGCAAACAGTTTGTGCTTGGTGGTGAAAACTCATGACGTCATTTCACAGTTTAACAGTTGCCGTCTTGTGCCATAATTTTAATATGACTAAAATTGGCTAAAAGCGTATTTTTTTTAGAACATACTCCCTGATTTCTTGGATGGATTACTGAACTAACCATCTGGACATAGACCTAGAGACCCAAAAGCTCTCTGTTTGAAGTCTCTGTTCACCTTTGCTGTTGGAAAGTGAATCAGACGACCACAACGAGATGCAAAACAGCTCAAAAGACTGCTGTGTTTGGCGTCATTCTGTGTCTGTGCCCATGGGCTGGTTGTTTGTTACAGTGCTAACAAGGAAAGTCAGGAAGCAAATATTCAAAGAGAAACCAAACCCCTAACAGGTCAGAATTTGGTCTATATCCAGATCAACAAGACAGAAGACTTAGACTTTGAAATGTCCACACAGCTGGTTAGTGAGCGTGTAATGGAAGAGTTGGAAGATGGGATGAAAGTTAAAAAGTGAAAAAAGAAGAACACAACCTCACACGTCAGACACAAACAAACACGAACACATAAAATCAAAGGGGAAAAGACTTCCAGAGTAAATGTGCACGAGCTTTCTCAAAGGCAATGAAAACACCCTTCACAAAGCAGAGATCAGTCAGACGACTCAACGATGATGTTATGATGAACGCAAGAGGCAGATGTGGGTAAATTCCCATTCTGAGACACTGACACACTGTCAGTTGTGCTTGAATTATCTTGAATATAAGAAGTAATGACTTCAATATTATTAGTAATATTGCGTTTTTATTTAGTGATACTTTAGTCCCTGTCGACAAATATTTGTTTGTTTACTCCTTTTTTGTGATGTACAAAGTAAAAGAAAAGCAGATAAATACTTCATCTGGATTTTTACACGTTTAAATTACATCAGTCTGTTCGTCCTTGATTAAAATCCTTGTGATGCTTCATTTTTGTAAGAATTATGTGATCTTCTGTTTTTCCCAGATCTGCTCAGATGGTTTTATGGTGATGGAGAAGATCAAGTTAGCGTGACAAAAGAAAGAAATGCAACATGTTGTACCTCTCTGCTCCACCTCCACCTCTTCTTCATAGTGATATGAATATTCAGCTGATTCTTGAGAAAACAAAACATTTATTTTTTGTTTCCGTTATTAACAACAAAGACAGAAGAGTTTTCAATTTATGGTGAGAAACATGGATTAGTTTGACAGTCAGTGAGCTGAGGGATTACAAGGGAGTTATTAGTGTTTTTACACTGTTAGTGTAAAATCGAATCGGGAGTTTAGATCTATGATAAGGATAATCAGTTTAATGTTAAACTGAAGTTAACTTATTTTTGGTAAAATCTTGATGGGATGGAGGATGTAAAAGGATGAAGTAACACAAGTAAATACCTCTATGTTCTTCTTCATAATGGTAGAATTCAGCAGATTCTTTAAGAGACAAAAAATGTGTAGTTTCGTTATTATCTTAAATGTGGGTCAAAAGACTGCATATCTTACTATTCATAAAATGCTCTTTAAATTCAAGAGTTGGTAGAAATCGACTTTCTGATAAAAAAAAAAAAACACTTCAAAGTGAACTGAACTGTTCTCCTGATTCTGGTCTTACCTTGAATTGCCACTGATGAAGGCACTTCAGGCCTTTGAACTGAGGAGTCTGGGACATCTACAGAATATGGAATATGGTTCATACAAAAACTTTGTTTTAAAGACTCTCATAATACAACAGTTACTGAAGAACAAACAGGCCTGCATGTACAGTAGTATTAGATTAAAGATTATTGTCAACTGTTCTGTAAGTAAACGAACAGTTTGACATTTTGGAAAATCGTCTTGCTTCCCTGCATTTGTCAGAGTTGGTGGAGAACATAGAAATATAGAAAAAAACAAGTCGCTAGGATCTGCTACCATAAAGCCAGCCAACTACAAGCAGTAGTTCAACGTGCTTCCATTCTAGCTTTTGCTAATTTAGGCTAAACATGTCTCTGGCCTACACCAGGTAGCTACAAGCAGCCACCATAACACTGGATAACAGCTTGCAGCTACTGTAACATCAGTTAACTACAAATAGCTAACATAATGTAGGCTAACTGATTGTTGTTAACATGACATCAGGCAACTGCAAATGGCTAGCATCATTTCATATATGTTGACAGTTTGCAGCTGTTATGTCAGCCAACTACAAACAGCTAGCATAATGTGGGTTGGCCTATCCTAACAGTACCTTCTTTAACTTTAGCCAGTTAGCATAAACAGCTAGCATAATGTTGGCTAAATCTAAATTTTTAAGTGTACAACTCACTTCAGTTTTGTCATGTATGACAAAGAGGTTCACATACATAACAAAACAAAAACATTCAACCAGACAACAAAACATTATTGTTTAGGACAAAACCCATCTTCACATACTCACAAGAAAAAAAAAAAAAAATTAAACACAACACAAAAAAGGGACCAACAGTGTCTTGGGTGCTCTTCGTGGCAGCGCTGTGGGTCTAACGGTTTGTATGTATAACATCAGCCAGCTAGCATAATGTTTGTTGTGCTAACAGTTTGCAGCTGCCTAACATCTGACATCAGTCAACTTCAAAATGCTTGCATAATTTTGTATACCCAAACTGTCTGTACCTTCCAAACCAATGAACAGCTGTTCAGATAATGTTGATTATACTAGCGGTTTGCCAGCAGTTTCCCCCTGCTTCCAGTCTCTGTGCTAAGCTAGGCTAAACATGTCTTCAGAGATGAAACTGACATCCATCTTACTGGACTTTGGTGAGGAGGGGGAACAAGAGGATTTCCCAAAATGTTGCTGATGAAAGTTTTAAATGGTCTAGAAAATACAATACTTACCGATGGGCACCATTGCTAATTCAATTTCTGTGAAAAGGGGAAGAGTGAACAACGTGTTAAACACTAAAAGACACGAAAGCTGAGCAGAAGCATAAAAGGTGCCGCCTGACTAGGAACTGTACCTTTGCCAGACAAATAAAGCTCAGCTGTGCTCTTAGCCTCTCCTCTGGGCTCCAACCTCACAATCACTGAGTACACGCCTACACGGGATTATTAATGAAGAGTTTAACACTCAATTCATAAAAACAATGAGAAAAAAAATCTGCAGGGCTTTGTGAGGGGCCTTTGGGGCTCGATGGCGCTCTACACACCTTCGTCTTCAATGGTCACATTTCGGATGACCATGAAATGTCTTCGGCCCTCACTTGTGAAGTTGTACTTAGGGCTCTCTCTCAGTTCCCAGGTGTCTTTGTACCATGAAACAATAGCGTTGTCGAAGGACACCTCGCACTCAAAGGTGGCCGATTGGCGCTCGTTGACTTCGATGTTGTGGATGCGTTTGGTGAAATGAATTTGTTCAGCTAAAACAGATAAAGACGTGAATGGGTAAACGTGTTTGGCATCACAACTGGGAATGTATGACAATACTTGAATAGTAGTTTTAACTGACACAACATCCAAATGGTTAGAAATGACGCTCAAAGGAATGTTTATGGGATAGTTATGACGGCTGGTTGTTGGGGGGAGGATGGATTTGAGTCGAAACGGACGTAAAACAACAAATGAGATAATGGCGGACGCTTTTGCAAGATAATCCAGGAGATGAGAGGCGTGAAGAATGTTAAGACAGAGGAAGACAAATCCCAGAAGAAAGAGAAAAAAGAGGGTAAAATCCAAATCTCCAACATTAGTCTCAGAGTTTGATGGGGTAGTCGAAAGAGGTTAGTAAACGTCAGAACATCCACCACGTCTAGAAGGTTGCAGGATTGTTTCCAGGTACAAACCTTCTACCCAGAGGTCGGCCGAGGACTCCAGGTGCTGGTAGCTGCAGGTGTATCTGCCCTGGTCTTCAGGCTTCAGGTCTCTGATCAGAAGCTTCTGAACCTTGTGTTTCACCTCAGACGTGTACCTGCCCTTCATCTCTAATTGCTTGCCGTTTTTAAACCAATGAGCCTCTACATTAGGGATGGACAACTGACAAGACAGAGTACACGACTGGCCTTCCTTACCCGATGTGTCCTGCAGATGCTTCTCAACCTCCACCTCTGAAAGACAGAACACATGAAGAAGAAAATGTAGCATCTGTTAGAAGGGTTAATGAATGATGCAATGCAGCTGTATTGATGATATATTAATGACAGATGTTACACAGCTGCAGGTTCACAGTATCAGTACTGACCCATGACGGTGAGTTTGGCACTAGAGATGTGCGGCCCACAGACCACCCGGTAGTTGCCCTGATCGGACGACTGGCACTTCTTGATCTTGAGCAGGTGGCGGTCACCGCTGATGCTGATGTCGTACTTGTCATTGGTGTCCAGTTTCTGGGTTCCTTTGTACCAGGACAGGGTGATCTCTGGGTAGTTGATCTTGATCTCACACTCGAACACTGCCTCATTGTTGGTGAAGACGGACTGATCGGAGATGTCCTTCACCACGGTGACAGGCTGCAGGAGAAACAAGAGAATTAACCCTCTGAAGTCCATGTTAGTGACACAAACAGCAGCATTTTCTCTTTGTTAAAGTGCTTCGAACACTTTTTTAATCCTATACTGGGGTCTTCAGAACCAGATTGATTGTCTCTGGTGGTTTAGTTAAATATCGATGTGAAACCTTGACTCATGTTAACAATACAAACAGTTGATAACATTTCCTTTGAAAATCAGAAAAAAGCAGCGCACCACCAGATGAGTTTACAGATAAATCTCAGTCTGAACTTCACTCACTCAATCGGTCTGATCAATTGATCCATTTTGTGCTGATTTCTTAGACAACAGGTAAACGTGTCCTGACCTCTGTTCGCTCCATCCTCTTCTGCAGGTCAGCCACAAGTCGGGCCATGTCCTCATCAGACTCTCTGTCTCCACGTTCCAGTTCCTGTCAACAACAAACACACTGTTCAACACAACAGCTCCAGACACAAACACATCTGACAAGCTGACTGTGGAGAAAGTTACCGGTCTTCCACTTTCTTCAGCTTTCTCCTTCTTCAGCTGCTCGATGGCCTGCAGCAGGCCTCGGTAGTCGGTGATGCCGTACATTCGGGCGTATTTCTCGTACTCTTTAGGGTCCACGTTCCTCAACAGCTCAACAATGTCGATGTCCTTCTCCTCCTGTGGACTCTTCTGCTTTGATGGCGTCCTGAGAACAAGAGTTTAAAGGTGAGAAATGAACATAAATTTTAACACAACAGTAAGATTTTTGCCTGTAAGACAACAGAAATCTGACGTCCATGAACTCACTTCTTCAGTTTGGCTCGGAGGTCTCCCTCCAGCTGTGCCGCCTCTCTCTTTTCGTCCACGTGCATGTCGGAGCTGCACTCGATCTCTCCGTGCTTGTTGGAGGCTACACACCTGTACTGACCCGAGTCCGACTTGGTCACCTCTCTGATCTCCAGTTTGGCTTCCTGGCCCTTCTGCTCGATGGAGACCCGACCGCCGTGCGTGAGCTGTCTCCACTTCCCCTTCATCCACTTCACGCTGGGGATGGGGTCGCCGCCCACCTTGGCGATGAAGGTGGCGGTGCCCTCTGTGGAACAACAGGTAGGGAGTTTGAACAAAACTAGTGTGATAATAAATTTCACATTTACTTTCAGCTTAAATGAAACGTGTTTGTTGCTAAATTTAGATTCCCAGTCAGTTCCCACAAGGCTCAAATCTAAGATCAGTAATCGAGGTTCACTGACTCGTACTGCAAGGTAAAAAATCAGAGGGTGTGTTTATAATAGGAGGGGGTCCACATCAAAATAAATATTGACTGAAATACTAATGAAAACATAACATTTAGACAGGGCAGCACTACAGATGTAGTGTAGATGTAGTGTAACACCAATTTACACACTAATGTGACAACGACATACATTCTTCCTGCTGGAGAGCTAGGTGAGATGATGCCTCTATATAAGGATTCTAAGGATGGAAAAACCATCTGTTTCTGTGTATTATGTACAAGTTGTGTGTTGTGTGTTTGTTGTGCGTCTCACTCTCTGTGACGTGTGCAGTTTTGGGCTCCTCAATGAAGTACAGATTTTCCAGTTTTTTGGTTGGAGCGGCTACTGGAGCTTCGACAGGAGCTGGAGCTGCTCCTTGTTTCTCTGCAACACGACATACAAACATACAGCACTCTTCATTTATATTCTCAAACAACAAAACATTTTTCCAAGAAAGAGTTACTGTTCAGCTAACATGCAGTAATCAGCAGCCTGTAAGTGAAAATGGGAGAAACGGACATTTTAAAGGGCTTTAATTAAAATGTAAGCATGAAAGTTCATCTTTAAAAATAGTCAGGTTAGGCGCTCTAACCTTAATCGATTTGCTCACGAGTACTAGTGCAGTACGTTTTCACAGCTTTTACCTTTGATGGTGACTTTGGCCTTGCAGAACTCACTGCCGGCGTCATTAGTGGCCTTGCAGAGGTAATCACCGGCGTCGTGTTTAGAGGCCGGACTGATCTCCAGACAGGCCGTCCCATCAGAGAAACTGATCTTGGTGCTGCCGGCCGACGTCAGGTCCTTCCTGTCCTTCATCCACTGGATCTTCAGAGGAGGAGACCCGCAGACGTGACACCTGAGGCTCAGCTTCTCGCCCTCGTCCACGGTCACCGGTTTGAGAGGGACATCAAACACCGGAGGCTTTTTGGCCTCTGCAGGAGAGAAAATGGCAGTTTCCTTTGACTGGTGTCAGTGCTGAGGCTACTGAACTGAACTCAATCCAAACATTATCACGCACAAATATCTAAACCAGCGATCTGGAGACAAACTGAGGTGACCACAGCTAAACTTTAAACTTCATAACTGTCCACAGCAAATTCTGAAAATTAATCTAAAGGGAAAAAAAGTTTTCCAGTAATTCTTACTTTGCATCTTGTAATAAAGATCCCATAAGAATTAGAAAACAATCTCACAACATGAGTTACATCATGAGTATCATGGGATCCATATTTCATAATTATCTTCTAATTATATAATGATTATGAGATCTTATGCTTTCCTTGCAATTACTAGATCCAGAACACATAAATTAAAATTTCATCTTGCACAAAAGATCTGATAACTGTAAGTTAGAGGCCGGCCTGATCTCCAGACAGAAAATGAAGAGAAAGAAAATGAGAAAATGAAGTTTAGAGCTGCAATTAATTGTTGTATACAAAATGACAGAAAGTAGTAAAAAAAAAATCTCAATTTCCCAGAGTTCAAGGTGACGTTTTTGAATTGTCTTGCTTTGTCTGACCAACAGTCTAAAACCCAAAGATACTCAGTTTACAGTGATATAAACACACAAAAGCAGGAAATCAGAGAGACTGGAGAAACCGAACCCTCTCCAAGTCAAACCCACCTGAGATGCCTACAGTGATGTTGCAGGAAGCTCTTCCAGCTTCGTTGGAGGCCTGGCAGGTGTACCTGCCGCTGTCCATCACCTGACTGTTCTTAATGCACAGCACGGCCACATTACTCTTAAAGCTGATGTCGTACTTGTCGGAGCTGTGGATCTCCGAGTCGTCTTTGAACCAGCTGACAGACATGGGCTGTGAGCCGGAGACTCGGCCCTCGATCTTCACCAGTTTGCCCTCCATGTCCTCGATCTGCTCTGAGGGCTTTTTGGTGAACACTGGAGGGTTTTTACGCTCTGAAAACAGGAGAAAAAAGTGACGGTGAGGAGAGGAAGTCTGCTTTGTTCACACAAAGAAACGCCCTCAAAGGGCGCTTGAGTGTTAAAGAAGGGAGGGCCGAGATGACATGAGTGTGGCCCGGGTTAAAATACCTTTGACAGTGATATCAGAGGAACAAGAGTCCTTCCCCATGTCATTAGAGGCATGGCAGAAGTATTTTCCAGTGTCAGCTTTATCTGCCTTCAGAATGGTCAGGTGGGGCGTGTTATCCACACAGCTGATCTTATAATTCCCCCCAGAGCGAATATCTTTATGGTCTTTAGACCATGTGACTTTTATAGGAGCAGAGCCGGTCATGTGACACTCAAGCTCAATGCTGTCACCCACTGTCACCTCCTGTGGTGACAACTTCGTGTCAAAGACCGGAGGGTATCTTGGTTCTGCGGAGTCCGTGAAGGAGTGTGAGGAAGATAAAACAACAACAACAAATCTTTAGATGGACATCTTTGAAAGGTTCGGGCATCCAACAGCTTCACACTGTCTGATCATTAATGTCTCAGGCTCATTACTTTATTACCGTCTCTCAGCTCCTCTGGATTAAACAAAACACACATCACACGGTCTCACAGTACTTTCATTACACACCGAGTGAGTTTCTCAGCCTCGGGGTCGGGACCCAACATGACAAACGCAGGTGATTTCAGGAGATCTGTACAACTGACGCAGTTAATGCGGTCACAAAGCAGCTTTAACCTCTGGATGGCGGTTTTCTCCCTCATCAGTGTTACTGGATGCATAAACACAGTCCGTCTGTCCACTGTCTGTCTGACTTTCTGTGTAACAACATCATCTGTGAAAGCAGCTTAAATTAGCTGCTTTTGTTGGATAATAGCTTTGGTTTGATGGCAGTGATTTTTAATTAATCGGCCTAAAAAGACCTAAAAAGAAGTTATGACAAAAGCCTTTCTATCTTTTCTACTGCTCTCTGTTGAGATGTGTACGTTTGAATTTGATGACAGCTTTCTTTGTGACGACGATGTACAGAAAACAAACTCCACAGGATCAAATGATCTGAGGTCACGGGCCAGAACAGGCTGAGAAATTCTGTCTCAGTGTCTCAAACTAAACTGTTTGAAATCAGAATCACAAAGTCTGCTGTAAACAGACAGAGCCTGAAACATAACACTGTTTATTTCCTGAACTATTTAAATCCTGATCCTTAAATCAGTCGATCGTACAGACCTTGCAGAGTGAGCTTGGCTCTGCAGGAGGCCGAGCCCACGCTGTTGGTGGCCACGCAGGTGTACTCCCCAGAATGCCTCATCTCGCCACAGCTGATCTGCAGCACGGCCGTGTTGTCGTCATACAACATGGAGAACTCGTCTCCCTGCCTCAGAGGCTCGCCGTCTTTCAGCCACGACACCTCGATGGGTGACGAGCCGGCGACGCGGCACTCAAACCTGACCGGCTGACCCTCCGTCTGCTGCAGGCTGGTGATTTTCTTGGGGAAGGAAGGCGGCGTTTTGGCCTCTGGAGAAGGTGGAGACATGATGGTGAATGGTCAGACTTTGGATGAAAAGTTATTCATAGTAACAAGTGCTGGAATCTACGATACTGAAGTACAACTTAGTAAATAAGTAAATAGCTACATTATTAGAGATAAGTGGAGATTTTGGACAGAAAAAAAACTCTCAGGGGACACGGGTGTATGTGTGGTGGTCTGGAAGGAAAATCAGACACTCACCTAGCACATTCAGCCTGCAGGTGGAGGAGGCGGAGCCTATCCGGTTCTCTGCCTTGCAGGTGTACTCTCCAATGTCGGCCTTGGTGGCCTTGCTGAGCTTCAGACAGGCGATGCCCTTCGAGTACTCTAACTTACAGGTGGGGCTGGACCTGACTTTGCCGTCTGCCTTGAACCATGACACCTTGATCTCAGGTGTGCCCGCCACCTGACACTTCAGACACACAGCGTCTCCTGCTGTCACCTCCATGGGCTCCAGGGACTCGACGAAGTACGCCGGCTCTGCGGTCACAAACACAAACTGTTCAAATACGAGAAACCATCTGTGACGCCTGACATCTGCTGGTCAAAGCAGGTACTGTGCACACTTCAGCTGTGTGCACTTCTGTTTAGCGATCAGAAGCTGGAGTTTCCTGCTGTTGTTTTGTTTTTATGCCTTTTCAAACGATTACAATATTCCCCTAAGTTCTTAAATGCACTCTGATAATAATGATCTCTCTTCTGTTTGAGTGCATTCAAAACTGTTGGACTGAATTCTTTCCCTCAGTCTTAATTAACAGAACACGGGCTGACTGCCTGTGCTGCTTTCAATGAGCCTTTTTTAAAGCAGGTCTAAACACATCAGCTGTAAAACAATAAAAAAACAGGTAGGATCAGGTTACAGATTATCAGGCAACAAAAGCTGAACTCACCAAGGATGGACACGGCTGCCTCACACGTGTCCTTTCCAGCATCGTTGGACACTTCGCAGGAGTATTTCCCTGCGGCCTCCTTGTCGTCAGTGCTGAGACACTCCAGGATGCAGGAGCTTTCAGTCGTGGTGATGTTGTATTTGTAAGAAGCAAAGATCTGCTGACCGTCTTTGTACCAGTTCACCGTAATTTTAGGAGTCCCGGTGTATGTGCACTCTAGCGTTAATGGTTTGCCCTTCTCCACTGACACGTCCTTCAGCTTCTTAGAGAATGCTGCTGGCTCTGAGTGACACAATCAGAGACAATGTTTAGTTTACGTTAGACTGAGGACATTATCAGAAGACAAATACCAGACTGATTAACATCAACGTTTGATAAAAGGGTTCATTTTTTTGACTTTGTTGCCATGGTGTAGCAGTACACTATGTCATCGCAAGTTCAGAAGTATTTGTATTTAGCTTGAATATTTAAAATAATTTCACTACATCGCAGTGTGAAATATTGTCCATTTGTTTCACAGCAATCGTTACGTTGTAGATTTTACATAGAAAACTGATAATAAGCTTCTAAAACATGATGCATTGTTACAGATCAAACTATAGGATATAAGTTCACTGCAATGCATCATTAAAATAAATACAATAAAATAATTCACATTATGCTGCCCAACAAGTACTTTTTGATACTTCAGGGTTTTGGTGGGAATACCTCTTTTCTTAGGTCAAGTATCTAAATATTTCTTCCACTATGAACATCTGCTCACCCTATAACAAGCACATATCAAGTGTTGTGTTGTTCAGTACCAGTTTACGCTCCTAACGGTGCCAAAACAGAGACTTTAAATGACCTGAATGATTCCCCGTCAGACTGACCTTTAACAGTGAGATTAACTGGGCTGCTTTCCTTTCCTGCATCATTGATGATCTGACAGGTGTACTCTCCAGCATGAGATCTGTCAACGTTGAATAGCTCCAAAATAACTTGGTTGTCCTTCAGGGAGAAACTACAGCCCTTTCCAGTCAGGATCTCCTTTGTTCCTCTGAACCACTTCAGCTTGAGCGGGGCGCTGCCTTTCACCATGGCTGAGAAGGTCACATTAGAGCCCGGCATTGCTTCCACTGGCTGTGGTGGCACCACGAAAGATGGAGGTTCTGGGTATACAAATAAAGACAGAGAGATCAAACATGGTGGAATCTGAGTTAATATATCTATTAAACTATATAAAGGGCTAGAAGTACTTCTGAATCAGTATTTTTCATCATTTCATTTGACTTTCACTTATTCTGCGCGGTCACTTGAAATCTAAATCAACAGCCAAAATTGAAGCCAATAATGTCACACAAACCTAAATAAAACTAACATTGGCTAAGCAAAGAAGACTTGAGTTTGACCTTTATGAAGCTGTAGCAAGCTGTTTCACCAAAAACCTCACAGATTTCACTGGCAAGTTGTGTGCTGTCATGAGTTCGCATACTGACACCTTCACAACTGTTTTATGCTGACAGAACATTTCTAGGCAAAACTACAGTCTACACAGATATAACATATCGTAAATGACCTTCAAACAGCCCTGGTTATTCTGGAAAAGAAAGGTGCAATACATTCATAGTGAAGCTAATAACAGACTTTGAGAAATAAACACAAGTAGCACGAAAACTAACGAATCAAACAAGTAATAATATAAGAAAGAGCAGCATGCGGTCTTTTCAGTCTGCAGTTCCTGACCTTTCACAACCAACGAGGCCATGGTTTCACTGGATCCTGCCTTGTTGACAGCTTTACATTTATACATTCCAGAGTCAGACAACTTCAGCGTGGGAACTTTGAGTGTGCAGCTGTTGTCGCTGAAAGAAATCTCGTAGTTTGGTCCGCTCTGTATCTCCTCCTCATTATGGTACCATGAGATGGTAAAAGGTGGGGAGCCCGACACTTTGCACTCCATCTCTCCAGCTTGCCCAACGACCGTGTTGGAATCCTTCAACTTCCTTGAAAATGTTGGAGGTATGATCTTATCTGTCAGGGAGGGAAACGAGGAGTTAGTAATGCATCAGCACAAATACAAATGTAAATGCACTCTTAGTGATAGGGCTGGGTATGAAACCTCTGTGCTTTCCTGGTACAAGCCAAAATGTGTTGTCTTGTGTTTAGACAAAATTTAACATTTGAGAACTTTTGCTTCTGTTGATAAATTCAAAAATGGTTGTCGAAAAGCATGTTCATATTTGTAAATTTTCTAATAATACCCAGCCCGAGTCATCAAACTCCAAGTATGAAGACGACACTAACCTAAAACAGTGAGATTAATTTTACTCAGGTCCTTCCCAACCTCGTTCATAATTTCAAACGTATATTCTCCAGAGTCCACTTTCTCAGCAGAGAGCACGTTCAGGCTAGAAATCATCCGAGAAAATGAGATTTTGTATTTCCTCCCGGAGGCCAGCTCAACGCCATCCTTGAACCACTTAGGTGTGAGCTCTGGGGTTCCGCACACTTTGACCTCAAGGGCGGCAATGTCGCCCGCTGTCACACTCAGAGCATCAGGCTTATCCACTATCTTAGCAGGTTCTGGAATCAACAGAGAAGGAGCAGAAAGTGTTTAATCAAACCTGCAAGGGAAGGATGAAAAAATGCATGAGAAAGAGAGAATTATATGGTTACAAACCTAGAACAGTCAAGTTAGCGAAACACTCCACACTCCCAGCATCGTTTCTGAGTTGGCAGGTATATTTGCCTGCCGTGGTTGCATCAGCCTTAAAGACTTTAAGAGCGACCTGGTTGTTCTCAAAGGTGATTTTCCTGTTGTCACCGTCTCTGAGAATGTGATCCTTGTCTTGAACCCAGGACACAGTAATGGGTTCAGAGCCTTTAACAGTGGCCACAAGGGTCACCTCCTCTCCCAGTATCACTGTCATGTTTGACAGTCTCTTCACAAACGACGGTGGCTCTGAAGAGAGGAGAAAAACAGCGCAAAAGGGAAAGTCAGCAAGGTGACAGTAATCTAATACTTATGATTTTCATTTGAGACCATCGCAATTTCTACTGACCTCTGAGTTTAACCGAAGTCTGGCAGGTGTCACTTCCTACACTGTTTGACACTTTGCACTCGTATTCGCCGGCATCCGAGGTCTCTATCCCAATGACATGCAGCGTAGCTGAGCTGCCTTCGCTCACCATCTTATACTTCCTGCTCTCCATCAGAGGTTTCCTGTCTTTGAACCAGGTGATCTGGAACGGAGCTGTACCACTCATCTCGCAGTACAGACTCACGTCCTTACCCTTCAGCCCTTCAATGGGCTGAGGTACTTTGACAAAAGACGGCGGGTCTACAAAAAGATCAGGAAACCGTTATAGAGGAATACACGGAAAGAGACGAAATCTTAAAGCTGAAACCCGTAACATTTTATGAGTCGTCACGCTCCGCAGTGGAACAAGGTCCACAGCTAAGGTGGTGGAGATGTTAAGGAAGTCTGTTGGAACTACAGGTGAGGTGGTGGATGTTTTGAGGAAGGTGAGGATGCTGGAACAAAAGAAGGCAGAACCGAGAATGTTTGTTCAGCTGCAGCCTACATAGTGTAATTTTTGTGGTATTTTAATCTATAATAAGATGGCATAGCATTTATGACAAGTTTATGCAATTTACAGCCAGTGAAAGCTAAATTTGCTGTGGGAGGTTGTTGGAACTACAACTATGATGGCTGAGTTTCCAGATAGTGGACTTGTGGGTGTTGGATGGATGTAAGATGATGGATACATCTAACACAACAAATGTGGAAGGTTGTAGCTAAAATGTGGGGTTGTTGCAGGAATTTGTTGGAACTACAGGTAAGATGGCAGAGTCGTGAAAGTGCCACTGAGATGAGCTGAGATGGCAGTTGTTGTGGTAACCTGTTGGCACAACAGCAAAGGCTGCTGAGTGGTAAATGTCGGCTGAAACTACAACTAAGATGGCATCAATGATGTGAAACTGATTTTTGTTAAAGTATATTTGAACTACAGTCCTTAGGGTGGACTTTTGAATGTTTGATGGAACTACAGCTAACATGGCAGAGTTGTGGCAGTGCATGGAGATGGCAGAGTTGTTGTGGAAGACCAGTGGAACTAAGGTAAAGGCTGCTGAGGTGTAAATCCTTGTTGTAACTTCTGCTAAGTTGACATCATTGATGTGGAACTGGTTGGAACTACAATTAAGACTGGATTTTTATTAAAATAAATGAAGCTTTTTGGAGTTATAGTCAATATTTGATGGAGCTACAGGTAAGATGGCAAAGTCATGGAAGTGTTACTTGGATGGCAAAGTCGTTGTCGTAGCTTGTTGGCGCTACCGCAAAGGCTGCTGAGTAAATGTCTGTTGAAACGACAGCTAAGATGGCATCATTGAACTGCCTTCAACTTCAATTAAGACTGGATGTTTAATTCATTTAAATGAAGTATTTTGGAGTTACAGTCCATATAATGGACTTTTGAATATTTGATTGATGGATTTGATGGTTAAGTGTTGCGGATGATTGTGTATCAAGTAGGTTTTCATTTGCAATGCCCAAAAAATGGGGCAGCTCAACAGGCTGCTGAACATTCTCTATCGCAGAAAAAAGGAGGGTCTCGAATCAAGGGAATGCTGAACATTGACCTGAACATTTTGACAATACTCCACCATATCAGAGGGCTATGTAAAGGACTTCTAAAAATGTTCGGTATTCCAGCTTTAAGCAATACAACAAAACTTTGACTAAAACCACCAAAACACACTGAACAGCCAGTGCATCAGAAAGTCAGACCATGAATAACAAATGATAATTAGGAAGTCAGTGAGAGGCTGACCTTTAATGGTAAGTGTGGTGCTGCAGCTGACACTGCCAGCGTCATTCTGAGCTTCACAGGTGTAAACTCCATCATCATCAAAGCTGGTAGAAAGCAGTTCCAGGACTGCTACTGAGTCAACAAATGATGTCTTGTTGTTGCCCCCATCCGTGACCTTGGTGTCATGTTTGTACCAGGTCACTTTCAAAGGGGCTGTGCCACTGACTTTGCACTCCAGTCGGAGTGACTCACCCTGCTTCATAAACTTAGTGGCAGGGAGTTTCAGCACAAACTCAGGTGGTTCTGGAAAGCCAAAATACAAACATGTTAGCTGCCGAAAGTGTGTAGGGACATGTAAGATAAATGCTTATGACACTCAGGAGGTGAGCACATGAGATGAGCTGAGGAGATGAGCTGACAATGATGGGTTAGCAGCAGAGGCAGGATGGATATGGAAATGCAGGGTTAGAAGCAGTAAAAAAAAAAAAAAAAAAAAAAAAAAACTCAAATACTAACAAAGTGCTGCGAAGCTGGTTAAATGAGATAGAGAATCACTAGTTTTAGCCAGTAATGCAGATGTGACATGGATACAGCCGCGCAAGAGTTGATTTAAAAGATGTAAATCCAACCTTTGACTGTCAAGTCTGTACTACAGCGTACAGAGCCAGCATCATTGCTGACTTGGCAAGAGTAAGTTCCACTCTGGGTGACACCCACTGAAAAGAGCTCTAAGAAGCAAGATAGGCCATCCAGCCCGGTGAAACAAGTGGGCCCAGTCATGAGTTCTGTGTCCTCCTTGAACCATTTGACGATGAAGGGAGGTGTTCCCTTAAATGTGCCTTTGAAGCGTACAGTAGCATTGGGCAGAGCTGCTTGAGACTCAGGCAATGTAACAAAGCTTGGAGGTTCTGAAGAGAACAAGACGGACCAGGTTAAAGAGGTACTCCCCTTTAGTTAAGGGTTACATAACCAATTGTGTTGGAGATCACTGTCTAACCTTTAACCATGAGGGATCCACTGCATTCACAACTTCCTGCTGCATTGGTCAGTTTGCAAGAGAAGGATCCTGCATCAGATGTCTCCAGCTGTTCAATTTCAATGGACACAGTGTTGTCCTGCTGAATGAGTTTGTGTTTTACACCACTAGAGATTTTGGTCCCGTCTTTCTGCCATTCCACAGAGATGGGGAGGGAGCCAGATATTTTGCAACATATCTGAACAAAGGAGCCCAATATCTCTTGCATGTCTCCCAGTGGTTTGATGAAGCTTGGGGCAATTACTTGTTCTGTTACCAAAAGAATAACAACGGAAGCAGTAAGACCTTGTTCAACATGTCACATGTACCACAGAAGCTATGTTTTTTACACCAACCTAGTACGACCACTTTGACCTTGCAGGTACAGGCACTGATGTGGTTTGCCACCTCAAAGACATACTCTCCTTCGTCCTCTTTCTGAGCAGACTGAATCTTGAGGCTGCTGATGTTGTTCTCAAATGTCAGCTTGTGCTGCCTGATGGACTGAAGCTCCCTGCCATCTTTCATCCATTTCACTTTGAGCTCAGGGGAGCCTGTTACCTTACAGTCCAGACTGACTGGATCTCCAATTGTAACCTTTATCACCTCAGGTTTCTCTGTGATCTGAGGAGGCTCTAAAATGCAAAACAAAGTCAAGAATTCATAAACCTTTTAACCAAGTTAGGATCATGCCAAGGTTTGATAGATGATTAGTTAAGCATGGGTATACCTTGCACTGTGAGGATGGCAAAGCACTTATCCTGCCCAGCCTCGTTAACCACCTGGCAGGTGTATTTCCCGCTGTGTGATGCCTCACAGGCAGGAATCCTGAGAGTGGCCACATTATTCTCAAAGGTTCTCTCAATCTTTGGATCCTCCAAAATCCAGTTCTCATCTTTTTGCCATTGTACAGAGAGAGTGGGAGAACCCAACACGATACACTGAAACTCTGCCATTTTACCCAGAACAGTGGCAGTGTTCTCAATCCTCTTGTTAAATGTTGGTGGTTCTGTTCAAGACAACCAATGAAATGTTAAACTAAATTACCAGTTATTAGCTAAAAAGATAAAAATTTGGATTTGTAATTCTTATCAAACCAACCTTTGAGGTTTAGCGTAGTCTTACAAGTACAGCTTCCCACCTCGTTAGCAACAGTACACTGGTATTCACCGACATCTACAGCATCACATTTGTGCACCTCCAGACTCACAGTGCCATTCATCTGTGAGAAGCCATGTTTAGCGCTGGGTTTGATCTCCTTTCCATCTTTGTGCCATATTATCTCAAATGGACCAGTCCCAGCAACCTGACAGTCAAAACAGACACTGGAGCCCTTCACAACATCAGCTGGAGCCAGCTCTCTTATAAATGATGGCGGTTCTGAGATGAGAAAAAACAAACTGTCACCCTTTTCTAAAACCTTTATGCCACAATGAGCACCGTGTCATCAGACAAAACTAACCTTTGACCTTGAGCTCCATGCTGCAGCTTTCACTACCAGCCTCATTACGAGCCTCGCAGTAGTAAAGCCCACTGTCTTTGGTCTCGGCTCCACAGACTTCCAGAGTGGCCACAGAGTTAACAAAGGCCATCTTGTATCTGTCACTTGGGCTGATCTCAGAGCCTTCCCTGAACCAGTAGATGTCTATCTCAGGTGTACCAGTCACCTGGCACTCAAACACTTTATTCTGACCAGGGCGGACCACAGACAAGCGGGCTGGGGTCCGTGTGAACTTAGGGGGCTCTAGGAAACAAAACAATAGGTGCAACCATCAGACAGACAGGCAAACTTGATCTCTATAAAGCTAACAAAATGTGTGTTTCCATCTAACTGTTGCTCAAGTTTTGTGGGCTTCCATCAATTTGAGTTTCATATAAAGAATGATAACCTTTGACAAAGAGTGTTGCTTGGCATGAAGTGGAGCCAACATCATTCTGTATTTCACAGACATAGTCTCCAGAATCTGAGGTCTTGGCAAAGAAGAGGATCAGTGAGCTCGAGGTGTTGTCTTTGATCACAGAGCAGTCGGCACTGGATAAAATCTCTTTGTTGTTTTTAAACCATTTGGTGGTGAGTGCCGGCGTGCCAGAATACAGTATATTAAACTGGACCTTTGAGCCTGGCAAAACATTCATGGATTCGGGCTTTTCAAGTATGCATGGTGGTTCTGGAAAAGAAAAATTAATTAATGCTTGTAAAAGCTGCACATATGGAAAAATCATTTTGGTTTTGCAGCTATATAATTAGACACGTGTACCAACTAATAAATACTACAAAAACAAATTGTGTTCAAACCTTTAACAAACAAGATCCCAGAACACTGGACAGTTCCTGCTTTGTTTTTGGCGATGCAGGTGTAGCTGCCACTATCTTTACTATCAAGATTAGAGATTTCCAGAAAAGCAACATTCTCAAAGAATGTGCATTTGTGCTTCTCATCAGTCTGGATCTCTTTCTCATCTTTGTACCACTGTATGGTTATTGGCAGGGAGCCAGATACAAGACACTCCAGATGAGCAAACGATCCTTTGATACCTTCCGTCTGCTTCAGTTTTCTTGTAAAAGATGGTGGAATTATTTGATCTAACATACGTGGAAGAAACAAGAAGTGAGAAGCAATGTCCAAAGTAAAATGTAATTCAACAACATTCATTTTAAATTCCAGGATACACGTTAAGAACTAACCAAGAACAGTGAGTGTGGCGTCGCAAGAACTTTGGCCGACATCATTTGAAATCTCAAAGGTATATTCACCACCATCGCTTTTGTCAGTTTTCATAATCTTGAGCACAGAACTGGTGTCTGTGCTATGTACTTTATATCTGTGGCCTGAGGTCAGCTCCTTGCCAGCCTTTTGCCATCTGGCCTTCAGCGGTTTTGTGCCTGAGAACCTGGCCTCCAAAGTGGCTGGATCCCCCTGCGTCACACTGATAGACTTGGCCTCCTCTGTGACCTTAGCTGGCTCTGGGACGTCAAACAAAACAGTAAGTAAATAAAATTAAACCTGATTCTCTAAACAATTAACAGACCAAGAACTGAAGTCAATAAAAGATTTAAGATGCATTTGGTCCTCTGTTTGAGTTGAGGTGGTCATGGGTCAATGGTAAATCAATCACCAAAGAAAACAGGGACCAATGAAAAATTCCCTGCAGAACATGAATAAACAAGGCCGAATTGATAAGGATTGCCTGAACGCACCACAGATGCCAGTTCTTGAGCATCTTGACTAACCTTTGACTGTCAACACAGCAGAGCACGTCTGGCTTCCAGCCTGATTGTGAGCCTGGCAAGAGTATTTGCCACCATGTTTGCTCTGCAAGTTGGAGATGTGCAGCAGAGCAGTCCTGTTCTCATATGTAATCTGAATGTGTTCAGCCTCTTTGAGCTCGTGGTTGTCTTTCATCCAGGACACAGTCATGGGCTCTGAGCCCTTCAGAATGCACTGCAGAGAAACCTCACTGGCCACCAAGGAACTGACATTCCCCAGCTTTTCCACGAATGATGGCGGTTCTACAAGGAAAAATTTTATATGAATATTACTGTTGTCACTACAAACTATTAGCCTCGCAAAGTCAGACTTCACCCTGCAAGCTCAGTCTTTTCTACAAAATTTATGTTTGGAAATGATCCAGCCTGATGCATTCTGGAAAAGTCAAGAGAGCTTGAGTGAGCGTTCAGATGGTGAACGGTTGTGTCTCTAAACTCCTTTTCCAAGGGAACAATTTCAGTTGAGCATGAAGGGTACTGCTTTCGATCCGATACACAGAAAATACAGTACACTGCAAGTCTCTCTGTCCCAAAAGAGGGATTCCTCCAGCTTTGCTGCTCTTCCTGAGGTTTCCCCCTTTTTTGTGATCAAAAGTGTTGATTTTTTTTCATCTGAACTGAGGGTCTATGGATAAATGATGCTTCACGTCGCAGACTGTAAAGCCCTCAGACAAATTTGTAATTTCTGGATATATAAAAAAACTGACTTAATGTTGCTATATCTGTGAAGTCTACTAGAAATAAAGCCTTAAACAAATGCCTTCTGAGCATTGCCAGATCTGAAGAAGCAAAGTGGGAACAATGCACTAGCTTTGCGAGGCTAACCAAATATGGATATGGAGCAGATCTGAAACATAGGTTTTTGAAAAGTCAGGAGAAAAGGTGATCACATCTAAACCAACCTTTTAGTGTTACTTGACAATCAGACGAGGCCCTCCCGACTTCATTCTCTACAGTACACTGGTACAAACCAATGTCTCCTGCCTCTACTGCCAACACCTGCAGAGCTATCAGGTCATCTTTCACAGTGATCCTGTGTCTCTTGTCATTCCTAATCAGCTTTGTGTTTTTATAGAAAGACACATTGAAAGGGGCGGAACCAGAGACTTGACCCTCCAGCATCATCTCAGAACCTTTCACCACATCTTTGGTCTCCAAGCTACGCACAAACAATGGAGGCTCTAGAAGAAGAACAATAGATGTGTCAGCGCATTACACTAGACTACAAGTATGACGTATGATGATGCAAAGTCAAAAAAGTGAAAATCAAAGATTCCACTGGAGTTTTATGAAGTTGAAGATTCTATTCCTGAATGACTTCTTCAGCTCTGATGACATCCTCAGTGTTTACCCTAGAGAGAGCCCACGACCCATTTTAGGCACATTTAGGTCTTACCAGGTGTTCTCAGGTATGTCCTAATGCCCCAGGGGGGCGTGGTGTCTTGACAGGATAAATGCTGATGATTTGTCATTTGAACTTAAGAAAGCCTTCAATGTTACAGTGGATCTTCATTCATTGAAATGTGAGGAAAATAAATGACTGAAAACTGAAGGTATTGTTCCAAACCAAACCAACCTTTGACTGTAACTGTACTGCTGCAGCGGTCACTACCAGCCTCGCTGGACGCCACACAGACATAATCCCCACTATCCTTTACTGTACAGTTGACTATTTCCAAAGATGCCACTAAGTCAGTCAAGGCCATTGTGTATTTAGGACTGGAGCTGATCTCCATTTCATCCTTGAACCATTTGAAATTGATGACGGGGCTGCCTGTCACTTTGCACTCCAGCCTGGTGGAGTCACCACTGGTGACGAGCTTGGCTGCCTCCAGCTTCCTCACAAACACAGGAGGTTCTGAGAGAAGAGGTTAACATTTATTATCAGTCAGAAGGCATTTCGTTAGTATCAAAAGAGATATTGATGTCATTCAAGAATGTCAAGACATTTTCATGCAGCTGCAGACACTGAAGAGCGGCACCTTTCACAAAGAGGACTGCGGTGCAATCCACCTTCCCAGCATCATTGGATACTTGGCATGTGTATTTAGCAGAGTCACTGGGTTTCACAGAGTGAAGCTCCAAAGAACTCGAAGAGGCATCTTTCTTTATGAAACATGTTCCTCCAGTTATGATCTCTTTGTCCTCTCTGAACCACTTAACAGCTAAAGGAGCTGTTCCAGTGAATGCTGCTCTGAAGGACACAGTGGTTCCTGGTATAACATCCTGCTTGTCTGGTTTCACTGTGAACACTGGGGGCTCTGGAAGCCATAAACAAAAAGTTTGCATTTCATGTTAGCATGAAATCATGAAGTGAATGTATACAACAAACAGAAGCACAACATAAGCCAAGCCTCCATAACCTTTGACATAGAGGGTGCCGCTGGTTTCTTTAAAGCCCGCTGAATTGGTGGCTCTGCACTTGTAAACCCCGGAGTCGGCCTTCTCCAGCCGAATAATTTGCAGTGTTGCAGAGGTGTCTTTGAATTCAGGCTGGAATTTGGATCCAGGTTCAATTTCCTGATCATCTTTGAACCAAGCTATGGTCATGGGTTGGGACCCTGACACCTTACAATCCATGGAGACGTCATTACCAATGTTACCATCAACTCTTTTCAGGGACTTGGTGAAAGTTGGAGGCATTATCCGATCTGGTTGTTGAAGAAAAAACATCTAATGCATTAACACAATTTCAGCTTTTTAAAAAAATAAATAAATAAATAAAAGAAATCACTCAGTAAAAATCCAAAAGCAAACGCTACAGTGCACACTTTCCTTTACAATTCAGAGTATTGCGATGTTTCAGTTGCGATGAATGAATGAAAATGTGTGAATGCAATGTGTCGAAGTTTGTCTCCTTCTAATAAATATAATCAACAACTGCAGATGTTAGATGTAAGAGGTTGTTGGTAAGAAAGACTTGTCATATTTTCATCATTTATGAAGCAGCTATATTATTATCCGACGTTAAAGAAGCAGAAACTAGGAGCTAACCTAAGACAGTGACTGAGCATGTGCACTGGTCTTTCCCAACTTTATTGGACACCTCCATCTTGTACTCTGAAGTGTCTCCTTTTTCTGCCGTAAGAATCTTCATGGTGGCAGTATTGTCCTTCAGAGTCATCTTGTATTTACGGCCACTGATCATCTCCTTCCCATCTTTAAACCACTTTACTTTGAGGTCTGGGCTTCCAGAAATAGTGCACTCCAATGTGGCTGATTCCCCTGCAGTCACACTAATTGACTCTGCAGGTTCTACAATTCTGGCAGGTTCTGGGATACAGAGAGACTCATTAGTAGTCAAGATATAAGAGTTTAGACACAAGGACCTATGGAAGTTGACATAAAATAAGTGATGTCATCTGACCTTGCACAGTCAAGGTAGCTTCACATTTTTGTTGGCCAGCCTCATTCTCAGCTTGGCATGAATATTTGCCACCATGGCTGATGGCTACCGTTGTTATCAACAAGCAAGCGACATTGTTTTCAAACACCATCTTGATATTTGGATCATCATCTCTCAGTATTTCAGAGTCTTTCATCCATTTAACAGTGATGGGAGCTGAGCCCTTAATGGTTCCCTGTAGTTTCACTGTATTTCCTAATACTGCTGTAGCACTCTCAACCCTCTTTGCGAAAGTTGGTGGCTCTACAAAAACACATTATGAGTTAAAAACTGATCTCAAAGCACAAAATTTTACCTCAATAATGAGATTTCATTAGTTTACTAACCTTTAAGTTTAGCAATGGCCTTAGTGGTGACTTTCCCCACATCATTGGATATGACACACTGATAATCCCCAACATCTGCACTTTCAAAGGTCTGGATCTCCAGCCTTGACAGGGAATCTTGGGAGATTATTTTATATTTCTGATCACTGGTAATGGCTTTCTTATTTTTTAACCAGCTGATTTCAAAAGGAGCTGTTCCTGTGATCTCACACTCCAGCTGTGCTGCTACTCCCTTCACTGCCTCTAGTGTCTGCAGTTCTTTTCTAATGGATGGTGGCTCTGGATGTCAAAAGGGTAAAGAAAGCATATGCGGTTAATACCAACAGCTATATTGCCTGAACAGTGAGCGTAAAGTAAATTCAACATTCAACAAACCTTTGACAGCTACAAGAGTGTTGCAGCTCTCGCTGCCAGCATTATTTGAAACCTCACAGGTGTAACTCCCACTGTCGGCGACCAGGAGGTTCATAATCTCCAAAGTGGCAACTCCATTTTTGAAAGCGATTTTATATTTTTCTCCATCACTGAGATCTCTCTCATTCCAGAACCAGTGAATGTGAAGTTCAGGTGATCCTTTAACGGTGCACTGTAGGCGTGCAGCTATACCTTGTTTCCATGTAATCTTAGGTTCCATTTTCTTTACAAAGGCAGGTGGCTCTGAAAGGGGTTTTTAGTTCAAAAACACCAAGATGTTTAAATGTTGTCAAAAGAAAGACAAATAAATAAATAAATGAATAAATAAATAACCAAGACAGAAAAGATCAAAAAAGAAATGCAAAAGAAGAACACAATAGCAGTGCATAGTGTTAGCGTCAGCTTGCAGTTGGCTGAAAACAATTGTCAGCAATAATTCACTAGCTCATTTCAGGAGATATATGCTTCCATCAAAGCTACCGGAAAGATCATCTTTAAGATCTTACCTTGAACTGTTACCACAGCCTCACAGGATGAGCTCCCAGCCTCATTTGTGGCTGTGCAAACATATTTCCCTGAGTCCTTTAATTTGGACTTAGGTATCTCAACAGCAGCCACCTTGTCCTCAAAGGACAGTTTACACTCCATGCTCTGGTGGACTTTTTTGCCATCCCTGGTCCAGGTGATGGTCACACCAGTATCCTCATCCACCTGGCACTCCAGCCTCAGCGGGTCATTGACAGCGGCTGACGCTGGCTCAATGGTCTTAACAAAGCTGGGCTTGTTGATAACCTTGAGCTCTGTGGTAAAGGTTGCAGTGCCGACACTGTTGGAGGCCTTGCACAGGTACACTCCCTGGTCAGTCAGCTCAAGGGTTTTAATGAGAAGGGAATACTTGTTCTTTTCACATTTCATGACATAGTTCCCTTCGGAGGAGATGGCTATGTTGTCCTTATGCCAGACAACATCCATGGGTGAAGATCCAGTGAGTGAGCACTGGAACACAGCTTGTTTTCCCACATATAAAGTCATTGGGTCTGGTTTTGATACAAATACCGGTGGGTACATTTCTATGGAGAGCAGGTAGAACATGTGACAAAAACAAATTTTAAGAAGTGGTAAAATATACCAACATGAAAAATAAACTAGCCTGTGCAATCTCAACTTGATCCATGTTCATTTAAACATGAGAAAATTTGATCAACATCACTGTGTCTTGCCAAACATGACACATGATCCAGTTTCTAAGCAAATCATCACTTCACACGGCACCATGACTCAGGGTAAAACACAATGCAAATATGTATATAATTCTCTCTCTCTCAAACACACACATATGTAAAGCAATTTACATATGCACATATAATACATATATTAACCCAATTTAAAAAAGGTCCCACTGAGGTCTTACCAGTGACAATGAGTGAGGCAGTGCAGCTGTCAGTACCATGCTGGTTTGAAGCCTTGCAGGTGTATTCATTGCTGTCGGCTTTGACTGGGTTCAGGAGCTCCAGGGAGGAACTGGTCTGGCGGCTGAGGATCCTATACTTCTCGCTCTGTTTGATCTCAATGCCAGACTTGTACCATTTGAAGGTCACACTCGGAGCATCCTCAATTTCACATTCAAACTTGGCGTGGCTGCCGACATTTATCTCCAGAGGTGTGATTTTCTGCCTAAACACAGGTGGCACTGAGGCACACACAGACAAATTAAAAGATAAACGTTAGGACTGGAATCTAAGAAACTCTTGTAAAAAACTGAAAGATCAGCAACAGGAATGGTGGAATGTACAACAATGGTGGAAGTCAATTCAGGAGTGACTGTAAAGGAGAAAAGTAGCAAGAACATTAGCCCCATGGTTTCACAAAAAGCTGCCCAAAAGAAGATGCTGTCATTGAACATGATTGTCATGGGGCTAGGGTTCAGGCTAAAAGGAGAAACAGCTTATGAAAGATGAAGTAATGTCAAGTTGAATCCCTGAAAGCATGCAGAGACACTAGAGATGTGGAGAGAATGGACCTAAAGGAATGTGACAAACCATGGGTTTAAAACAAAGACACCTGTTACCACTGACATGCCAAAGCGGCCGTGGACAGGCCATGAAAGTTCATCAAAGGATCATAACAACCATTATGGCAGGATGCTTATTGGCCACAGAGCCTTAAGCTAAACTTGCATGACTGTGACGTTATGGTCTTTAGGCAATTACTGACGATACGATGGTGTGGAACAAACAAGACATGGTGAGTTAGTACCATCCAGTGCCCTGATAAGGTTGCTCATGCCGAGCTATGAAATGAATAAAGAGACCATAGTGACAAATGCATAATTTCACGTGAGGACAAAGGTCTTGAATGAACCGATTTATGTGAATGATTAGTCGTTCTCAGAGAAAATGGGTGAATGAATGAATGATACATTGATTTTTCCTATGATCAAACCTCTTGAGACCACAGTGAGCGTTGAAGATGTTGTAGTCCTGCCGGCTTCATTCTCAGCCTCACAAACATATTCTCCTTGATGTCTCTCCTTGACAACTTTGTTGATAACCAATGTGTATGTGTCGTGGTCTTTGGAACACTTGAACTCTTTTCCAGATTTCACCAATTGGCCATTGAAAAACCAGTTTACCTTTGTGACATACTTAATGGTGGTGCTGAAGGTTACTTTACTATCTTCTTCAATGGATAAATCAGTGAGGGAGGTGACTATTAGAGGGTATTCTTCCTCTCTGAAAATCTCCTCCCTGTGCTCTTTCTGGATGCTGATGTCCACCACCTGTTCAGTGGGGATGGTGGTGGGAGGTAAGGCAGTGGTAACAATAGCTGCCCCTACATCTTTCTCTCTGCTTTCCACTGTCACTGATCTCACCTCCTGTCTTGACACCTTTACTGACTGCTCAAAAGCCATGTGAGCCTCAGTGGAAACTGTAATCTGGGATGTCATGGTCTTTTCCATCTTTGCTGCCTTGGCTTCCTGCACCACAACCTGTTGCTCAGCGGCAGCACATTCAACTGCCACTTCAGACTCGGTCCTGAGTGCAGCAGCCTGAGATTTAATAGCAGTGAAATCCACTGCACTCTCTGCCACACTCACTGTTTCTACCATGGATGACAGCATTTGCTCTGAACGTGCTGAGGTGACCTGTGCCCTCTGAGGTTTGTCTAGCTGCATAGTGCCAGGCTGTTCTGAAGTAAGAACATGAGCTTCCTGGTACACTAGAGAGTGGAAAGCTGCTTGAAGTTCAGTTCTGAAGTCAGCTGTCTGAGGATACTGACCCTCAAAAGCCAGAGTGATCTCCATGGGAGCACCTGCTGTTGTGATCAGGTATGTAAACACAGCGCACTTGGGCTCTCTTTGAACCTTCATTTCCTGTACTTCTACAGCCTGTAACCTTCCTACAATGTCAGCCAGTAACACCGGCTGGTCACTGGCCACCGCAGACTGAAGAGCGTCTCTGAGCTGACACCGTATATTCAGACTAGATGGTTTAGGAATCTGAATCACAAAAGTCATCTCTTTGGGAAGAACTGTGTTGTCTTTTGATTCTGGTGCCATAAGGGACAGTTCTGGCTGCGTGGTGACGACAACTTTAGTGGACTCAGACTTGGTAATCTCCTGAGAGAGCTCACCCTTCAGGACTCGCTTCTCATCCATCACTATCGACTGCCTGACTGACTGGCCCTCCTGGATTTGAACAGCAAAGTCTTGTTCTGCTGCCTCTAAAAGGACACTACTCTCAGTGGAGATCTCCTTTTCCTCTATCTGGATTGGCTCGGTGGGAACTTTTGGCTCTACAGCTGTCTGACAGGTGAATTTATCCACAGCTGTAAGATTCTCAGTGTGACCCTCCTCTAAGGCCTGGCTGTCTGCCACAATGGTGACATGCATCACATTCAAGTTATCCTCCTTCTGCACCAAAGCTCGCTGCTGCTTGACATCAGTAGTAACTGGTGTCTCCTTTGGCAGCTGCATAGGTTGGAAGGAGAGCTGGAGGATGTTTTGAGGCCTGGGCTCAGTTCGAACCTGAGACTGAACACCAGTCACAGACAAATCCAGCTCTGTGTGATAATCTGCTGTGACCTCCCTTATCTCTTCCAAGATTGCTGCATGACTCCTTGTCTTTTCTTGTTTCTGTGCTGCCACCTGTTGGTCAGGCTTCTCAATTATCAGAATATCCTCTTTGGGTAGTGCCTCTGCAGGTTGGGTTGACTGGAGATGCAGCAGAGTAGGGTCCTCTTTCTGGGGCTGAATAGTCAGGGTACTAGCCTTGGCCTCAAACTGTGATGTGTCCTCACAAACTACTGTCCTCTGCTCATCCTGGCTAACTGTGTGTAACAGAGTGGGACTCTTCCTGGTTTCTGCCAGCTCTGGTGCTGGTTTCTCACAGGTGAATCTCCTCTCAGATGGAAGGAGGTCCTGGTCGGTGATAACCTGCAGGTGCAATAACTGCTCTGCTTCTATCTGTGACTCAATGGACATAGCACTGTCAAGACTTGGCAACTGCTGAGAGGGCTCAGCCTGCAGCATTTGCTTTTCTTCAGTAGTTAGAGCTGCCTTCATCATTCTATCCTTAGAGAGATGGGCTGTCTCCTCAGTGGGCCTTTGCATGGAGAACTTTGTCTCCTTGGAAAGAGTCTGTTTTGACTCGCTGACTGAGGCCAAGACTGGTCGGTGCTGTTCTTTCCCAACAGAAGACTTCACAGCAGAATCTGCTGTTGCTAATTCAGTTGTGTGGCCCTCTGCAAGCACCTGCTTCTCTGCAGACTGGGCTGAGTATAAAATCTTAACACCTTCCTTAACCTTGTAACCCATCTCCTCCTGTGGTTTGGGAATATCCTGAGACTGCTCTTTTAGGATGGACAGCTGTGACTCAACTTGATGCCCACTGACAAGATGTTTAGGTTCTGAAGTGGGCCTGACAGCGGCAGACTTCCTGTCAGCCAGGGGCTCTGTGCTAACAGTAGAAAGTGGGGTGAGCTCCTCGGCAACAGCTGACATCACCTTTGACCTCTTTTCTCTAGCTGCCTGAAGTTCAATGACCTCAGGGCTTTGAATGCGATCACAGTGCTGCTCTGTCAGGTCCTGCCTCTCTTCGACAGACGATGTAAATGCTGCCATGTGAAGCTGTTTCACAGGTACGGCTGAAACCTGAGATGGGTGGGTAGGAACCACAGACACCCTCTCCTCTATCTCATGAGATTGGAGCACTGCTGCCTGGTGGGTCACCTGTTCACGATGAATAGTGGCAGCAGAGATATCTAGTTCTCTAAGGGAACCCACTTGCTCACTGGGAATTATCTGCCTGTCTTCAGTGCCAATGGTGTAAACCATCTGGTCTGACCTCGCCCTGTCCTGACCTGGGAGGGTGACCTGGTACAAGCGGGACTCCGTTGCTTGTTCTGTCATTGAAACCTTGTAGCCTTTCTTCTGAACCACTGTCAGCTGTTCCTGTTTGTGAGAAACAGAGAGTGATTCTCTGAATACAACAAGCTCAGCACTACAAGATGCCTCCCCAAACTGATTGGACACTTTACATGTGTACAGGCCACTGTCTTCTTGTTTGATGCTCTTAATATTAATCAAGCCAGATCCATCTGGATTGGCTATAATTATGCAGTTTCTACTGGGCTGGATCTGGAAAGCCCCCTTGAACCACTTCACATCAGGGATTGGATCACCACTGGCTTTGTAATTAAAAGAAACCTCTCCTCCTTCGGAGCACCTCACAGGCTGGATCTGAACTGTGAAAGCAGGAGGTTGACCTGTGACCTCAAACATCTTTTCAACCCATTTCTCTGCCTGGCTGACATCTTTCTTTTTTACTTCGAGGTATGTAGTGCATGTTGTCTGGCCAAATCTGTTGGTGGCAATGCAAGAGTACTCGCCCTCATACTCAGATGTGACCTGGGTGATTACTAAGGTGTACTCCTCCTTCTCCTCGATCAGCTTGTATATAGAGGAGCTCTTGATCATTTTTCCATTGTGAGACCACTGAACTGTCGGCTTTGGAAAGCCAGACACTTTGACAGTGAATGTGGCTGTCTCCCCAGTAGTTACAGCTGCCGGTGAGAGTTGGCTGAGGAAAACTGGCTTTTCTTTCTTCTTCTCTAAAGTGGAAGAGTAACGTTTAGACTCTGGTTTGAGTTCAAGTGTTTTTGTTTTCTGTGGTAAATGGACACCAGTGTAGTAGGTTTCCTCTTGTTCTTCCACAGTGGTGATGGTGGTGCTACAATGCTCTGTCAGGAAATATTGAGCAAGACTGATAACAATATCCACAACACAAAAACTATGATATGAACAAAGAATTCATGAAAGCAAATATTAGGGCTGTCCTTGACTACAGAAATTCGTCCTTGGGATTTTTTCCCAATCAATCGATAAGCTGACTAAATAAAGCACTAACACTGACTAACTGTCCCCCTATAGACAAAATAATATGTGTGAATATTGATTAAGGATTGAGAGTACAACCCTAAAATGTGAGAAAAATCAAAATTTAATATAAACTGTTTTATTTTTTTCTTTTCCCAGTGGCTAAGTTAAAGGAAGCACCCATATTTGCTAAAAATCAAGAGAATGACCCAAACAATGTCAAAACAAAACCAAAAATAAGGTAATAATAAAAAGTCAGTTCCCCCAAATGCACATGTGATTCTTTGACATTTCCTCAGCTGAAGAAATTCTTAGGCTTAGGATAAATTAACCATTTATCTAGTTTTATTACTATTAAAGCTAAATGCACAAATAACCATTTGAACCTCAGGCATAAGCAATAATTAGCTTACACACATCAAGATAGTTGAACATTGCATGCTTTTCATTTGAATTTAGAAGGTGAAAAATTACCAAAAACTCTCTTTTTCTCCCCCAGAACGGAGCTCAGGCAAAGGTCACTATTTGGCACAGGTGGTAAAATCAGGTAACGTATTGGCGCAAATATCAAAAAATTTACACAAAACAGTTTTTGACACTTGTACTTTGCCTGTAAAAGTGGATTGACAAATTGACACAGGCTAACAAACAACAACTCATGCCAACTGTTTAAAAAACAAACACAAAGACCAAAAAAAAAAAAAAAATGCAGACGATTTTACATCATCAAATATTTTATTATATAAACTCTCAGTCAAACCAACATGACGTCTGTACAAATAAACCATAAATTCCTATCTCAATGACAGATGTAATTTACTTAATTTACTGGTACATGCTGCTCATACACTTCTAAAATTACACATATTTACAAAACATAAGCTTATATTTAAAATTTAAAAAAAGTTTCACAGTATTATCCATTTTTAAAGTTTGTTATCAATCACCTTACTCAAATGAATTATCAGTTTGCTTCAAAATCCTAACAGTCATTCCCACGCTGTAAACTACAAGATTGCTAAATCACACACACAACAATTTTTCATTTATCAATGATTAGCAATAATAATTATTAATTACTGCTTTGGTAATCATTTTCTATTATTCAAACAGCAGTGACTGATTTGAAACCAAGTTTTGTAGTTTTACACAAAACACACATTACTGAAACATTTTTGGTTGACTTTTCTTTAATTTCTCTTGTAAGATACTGAAGATATTGAGGTTTGCCTTCTCATTTAATTCCATTTTTAAAATTGAATTTAACCCACTTATTTTTAACAACAGTTTCTGCACAGCATGCAGCTTTTACTGCTGAGGATCTAGTATTTCACATGTGAACTCATCATGCTAATCATCTACTGTTTTCTACTACTACTACTGGCATATTCAAATGAACTGTTCAAAAAATTATTCTCTTGAAGTTTTTCCTGATTTATTGATTCCCTGAAGTCCAATCCCAGCCCTCGAAATTATATGCGGAAGAAGAATTGACTTAATTCTCATATTTAGGTTTTATATGAAGATTATTTCAAATGACAAAATCGGTGAAATCATTATTTTGGTTTAGAGGCTTCTCAAAAAACACACTGACTACTCACTAATTAAACAGAAAGAGATTTAAAAATGTCAATGACATGTTTTCTGTATATGAGATGTGTGCTTCACACTCATTCCTATTATTCATACACTGCCATTATCTTCTGTAGTGCAAAGTGAACGTTAAAAATGGACTGAGACCATTTTTCTTTGAGCGGACAGACTGGATAAAGCACAACAGATAAAGTTTGTGTACAGTTGTAAAGGTATTACTTCATAACAAGAATATTAAAGTTACAGCAGCTCACTTTTGAAGTGTTAGCAGGTAACAAAGGCAAACATTAACCGAGATTTTTCAACCAAAAATTTAAATATAAAACTGCTACGTTTAGTTTTAAACATATTAGAATAAATAAAGAAAAGAAAATGTCACCAGACTATCACTGACACAGTCTACACTATTCAACTGCTTCAACATGTTCTTACCTACATGACTATGGGCTGGTTGCCCAAAGATCATTTAAAGGTCCAGTGTGGATGAGCAAAAATATATGTATTATATGTCATTATATTTCCTAATTCTGTTGCACTGCCATGTTTCTACAGCAGCCCAGAATGAACAAACCAATAACTGGCGTTAAAGTGAGCCATTTGTTTTTTTTTTTCTTCCATATTTTTAGCGTCCACCTTAGGTTCTCCCACATGCTTGGAAGGGGAGAGTAAAGTGAGGGGTATTCAGTTGTTTGCAATCTGCAACCTAAATGATACTATATCCTACACATTGGACCTTTAAACTTCTCTACCATGTCAGTCACTTTTTATTTTTTTATAACCCTTGCTATACTTCTCCAATAGAAAAGCTAAGACTGACCTAACTTAAGCCAAAAAGAGCCGAGGCCCCCAAACTATCTTCAATCAGTTGCACTTCAGAAGGTAGTACAATAAAATACACATTCTGCAAACTGACAAAATGCGAAAAACTTGCAAACTGTAAAGGTTAAGCAAGCAATGAGAAGCCACCATGTTTAGACGGCTCAATAGTGTGAAAACATTTCCTGTAAAATTTAATCTGTTGCCTCACTCACCTGTGTTACCCTGTGAAGCAGCTTGAAGAGGCTGCTGCATCAGCCATGTTTTTTTTTCCAAGTTCTAAAGAGACTCGATCTTCAAACGCTGACAAAACAACCCGCTTAAAGTATCAAATTAGTAACATGACGACAGGACTTGGACAGTAAATTTATTTTTGTCCAACCAGCCCAAAGCCCTTCAAACCTCTAAAACACCTTTAGTAGGGCAGTGGTTTCAATGCAACCGGCTGTGTTTTGGATTATGCACTTATACTCGCCAGCATCACTTTGGGTCACGTTAGTAATGAGCAGATTGAAATGGCCGGCAGTTTTCTCCTGAATTATACACCTGCTGTCTGTGACACGGTCTCCATCCTTGTACCACTCAGCTGTGGGGGTTGGTTTGCCACTAACTAGACACTGGAGGATAACTGGTGTCCCTACTGCTGCTGTAACATTAGTCAATGGGATGACACATTTAGGGGGCGTCTCAGTCACCTGAAACTGGAAGCTACACATATCAGAGGACTTCCCTTTGAACTCTATCTTGTCATCTTTTGCTGGCTCAGCAAATACATCAAAGTTAATGCTAACGTATTTCTCTCCCTGCTCACTCGTTTCATTGTCAGTGTTGGCCACCAGCCTGACTGCCCGCTGTGACTCATCTGCCTCCTGCTCAAACTCAAACTCAAGCTCAATTTCTGACACCTGTTCGCCATCAAATGACGTGTTGCCAACCACCAAGTCGAACTTCTGCGGTTGGACTTTGGCACTCCCAAGTGACACAGCAGTTAACTCCCTGCCTCTGGTCTTCCCTGAGAAGGCTTTGGCATTTAACACCACCAAGGAGGCCCTACACAGAGTCTCCCCAACAACGTTAATGGCCCTGCAGGTGTACACTCCGCTATCTTGTGTTGTGACTTTACAGATCTTCAGGAAGTGGTTGTCTCCATCAGATGAGTGCAAGTATTTTTTGTTATTGTGAGGAATTTTTTTGTCACCTTTGAACCAGGACACAATGGGGGATGGGATTCCCATCAGTGAGCACTCAAACATGACCATGGTACCTTCTGGGGTTTCCATGTCACAAATGGGATTGATGAATCTTGGAGGCATCTCAGTGACCTCGAAAGCGATTTTCAAATCATCATGCTCTTGAGTGACAAAGTCCACAGCACCCTCCTCATACATACTTGGTAACACATCCAAAGAAATGATCATGCTCTTGTTGTCAGCTGTGTACTCTGGAATAGTGATGATCTTAACCTGTTTCTCAAACTCCTTCACCTCATTTTCATCCAATTCTACTTCAAGCAGAATCTCCTGAGGGGAAGGAGAACGAGAAGAGTCATCTTCCTCCACATCAAATTCCATCACATGCTGATGGGTGACAGCAGGTGGGGCAGGCATGAACTTCACTTCCTGCGATACAACTACCACTAGAGCAACACTTCTGGCTTCACCGACATAGTTCACGGCCTCGCAGATATACTCTCCCTGGTCAGCTTTAGTGACATTGTCAACTGTTAGCGAGATGCTGTCGCCATCTCTCTCCATTTTAACTCTGTCATCTGCCATCAGTTGAGTTTTGTTGCAGAACCACTTCACCTCAGGGGAGGGTAGGCCAAAAACCTCAGCGTAAAATGTTAGCGGTTCATTTTCAAACACTCGTTTTTTAATGAGAGGTTTAAGGAAGGCAGGAGGGATTCCCTGCACTTTCTCCTGAAGGGTTGCCAGACATAAAGACCCTCTTCCCTTGGTGAGGAATTGATTCTCGTCCACATTTATTCCTGGAGGTGTTGTTTCATTGCCTTCATCAGCAGGAAACGTCAGGAACTGAACTGGTGAGAAGAACCTCTCACTAGAGTCTCCTGTCGAGGGTCTCTTATGTTCTACTGGAGAGAAGGGATATTCCTGAGGGGTCGTAAACCCACCAAGTGCATCAGAACTGGAAGTATGGATGGACATGGGAGACTTGGGAGTGTGGAAGGACTCTGCAATTGGCTGTGAGACCCCTGTAGATGAACCTGGGGTGTAGAACCGCTCAACTACGTCTGCTATCTCCTCGCTTACAGTGCTGCCGATTTCTATGGACATCTCAGACTCAGGAGACAGCGGCCTTCCCCAATCCGCTGGAGGATTGTAGTAGTCGTACACACGACCAAAAGTGACCTCCTCTTCCTCCATGGAGCCAACAGCTGCTGAAGCTTTGTCCAAACTACCTCTTTCCTGTATATATGCAACCTGTCTCAGAGGTCCCTCGGCAGCAGCATCCTCTGGCACATCAAGCTGTTTAACTCTGCTGTCCACTTTAGGCTTGACAACAAGTGGTTTAAGTTGGGGTTTCACATGAACATCAATCTTTGTATCTTCACCCTTGATTTGTGCATGAGGTTCAACTACATCAACAGCTGTTTCCTCTGCTACTTCTGTCACGTTGGCCTGGGAGTCCGGCATACTAAAGACGCCACTGTCCAAAGAAGGTTCGAGGATGGAACTTAGCTCCTCACAGGGAGGTCCAGCCTCACTCACATGCTCCACCCCAGGAATAAAATCATATCCCTCACTAATACCTTTAACTTCTTTCATGAGTTTTTTCACATCTGTCAACTCCTCCACAACAAGCTCACTCTGAATAGTGGAAGACCTTGCAGCTGTACTTTGTCTCTCAGGTTTAAGAGATTCAGGTGTTCTTTTAGGCTTAACTGCTTCTTCGGCTGGAGCTGAAGTTCTGACAGAGCGTTTCACTCCAGAAACTTTTTCGGACTGGAATGGAATGAAGCTGCTAGTTCTGTCAAATGTTCGCACAGTCTCTTCTCTCACCATCTCCAATTCACCTGCCTCCATATGTCCGGGAAGACCAGCAGGTTTCCGTGGCTGAGGCCTGACCAGCTCTGGAGACTCCTGTACTTCCTCTACAAACTGTTTAAGTACACCATGGCTTCCTGCTAAAACTGCTCTCTCTTCCATATCACCAGACACCATACACATTTCACTGTCTTCCTCCAAAAAGGTGGTGGGCTGGGAGGTCTTAGAAGAGACAGGTTTGGATGCAGCAGGAGTCTGAGGGGAAAGTGCATCCCTTCTCACAAGTGCAGCTTTAGAAGAACCAAGATCTTCTGCCATAGCAGTAGCAAGTCTTTCACCACCATCTGCATACATGACATCAGATTCCATTACTTGTTCCTGCTGGTCAAGGGAAACAGCCACGGCAGGTATAAACTCCTCAGGGAAAAGTGTTTCCTTTCTCAGCTCCTCGGGACTGGGGGGTGTTCGTAATGCAACTGGAGAGTCCGACTCAAAAGCTTGTTTAATCTGAGAAACTTTTATCACAGCGGCAGAAGCTGGCAGACCACAGCCAGATATAGTCGAAGGCTCTCCAGGGACACCAGGTCTGGATTTTGGGACTCTGGCAGCCACCTCCAATGGAGGTTGTGTACTCAGAGGTTTGTAAGACTTCCTCAGTCTCCCAGATGGAGTAAAAATCTCATCCTCAGTGGCACCACCCCCCTCTGAAAATTGCACAGGCTCTGCAACTTGAAATGACACATGAGAGATGCTTGTAACCTCTCCTAGCTTATTTCTAGCAACACATTCGTACACTCCAGCATCGGTGTATGCAAAACTGTCGATACAGAGCCTGTGCACTTTACCATCTATCTCAATTCTGTATTTTCCAGCAATGGTTTCTATGCAAACATTGTCATAATACCATGTAACTTCTAGGGCAGGCTCACCTGTGATTACGCACTCTAACACAGCAGTGTCGCCCTCAGAACAGGTGATATTCTCTAATTCTCTGACCATGTGGGGAGCTTCACCAACCACATCAAAGGAGAAAGTAAATTTGTGTTTGACAGTCTGAGAGGCTCCCTCATCACTTGTGACATCTGAAGTTTTGTCTGTAAAAGCCTGAAGTGTGTCCTCATTGCGTTCTTCTGTCAGCACAGGTACAGGGGTGGGAGCTGTAACTCTGATTTCTACAGGTGAAGAGCTAAAAGATTCATCCGTGCAGTGACGTCTGTGGATGACCGCCTGAGGCACCTGCAGCGTTGCCTTTCCTGAATCCATGTAAGTCTCAAGTTCTTCTTCTATCATGCCTTCCTGGTTTTCCTCACCCTTCTCTAGTTCCTCTGTAACTACTACCCCCTGTGTAAGCCCTGATGTTCTTAACATCTTTTTATCGCAGACCTTAAGCGTGCCGCTGCAGATGGATTTGCCATGTTTATTGGTTATGACACAGTCATATGTCCCCTCATGGTCTGTGGTTGGATAAAAGACAGTGAGCTGTGATTTGTTAGATTTGCTTGAGATATCATAGTCAGGGTTGTGGGTTAATGGATGGCCATCTTTGAGCCAGGTGACTGTGGGTGGAGGGTCACCACGGAACAGGCATGTAAACTCCGACATCTCACCAACTTTCACTTTGACTGAAGACATTTCTTTCACAAATACTGGACGGGAGCCTCTGGCACTTGTATCCCCTTCTTCTACCCTCTTTGCCTGGTGAGTTTGGTGAACTGCTTCTTTGAAATCTGAATCCTCTTGGACTCTCTTCTCCTCCTTTATATCTCTGAGTTCAAGAATTTCTGCACTGATTTCACCATGCTTTGACTTTATCAAATTGTCACTTTTTTCTCTCCTCATACCTGCAAAATCCTTCTGTTGTCTCCATTCACGGCTCTCTCTAGCAGGTCCTATGTCCTCTCTTATCCCTCTCTCCTCTCTTACCTCTGCCTGGAATCGTTGGCTGCTGGATTTATCAACAGTGATAGCATGTGACTCCCTGCTCTGCCTGCTGTCTGCCTCTCTTCTCAGATCTTCCTGTGGACTATGGCATGGGGAGCGTCTCCTGACCGAGGATAACTCTCTGGAAGGCTTATGGGGGCTCTCACCCCGAGCAGAGGCAAGTTCATATCCCTCAAAAGGTACACTAGTAATCTGGGTTGGAGAGTATCTCTGAACTGGTGAAACTTCACTACCCATACCATCTTTCACAGTAGATTTTAAATAAGAAGTTTCAATAGTCACACCTACATCATGCGGTAAACCACCATGTGTAGGAGAATGCCTTGTTACGGGAGAAGACTCCTGAGGAGATGGTTCATAGCCAGCTGCATATTGACGAAGTGAAGGTTTTTTTGTTGCCAACACTCCACCAGCAAGAGCTGTATGTGGAGGTGGAAGGTCACTGGGGTGGGTTTCATGAGAAATGCCACTATGATGGGGTTTACTATCAAATGGTGAAACATGGGACTCAAAGGGCAACCCAGAGCCAGGTTGTTTGCACTGATTTTCCAAAGCCCACTCAGACTCCAGTTCAGTTACTTCCTCTTGCTCAACAACATCTTGTTGCCATTTCAGGATTCGCTGAGCCAGAGCTTCCTCCTCACTTACAAAGTACTCACTGTCCGTCTGCAACCTGGTTTCACGGCCCTCTGTCAGCAGCTCACCGGCAGGCGGCCACTGCAGGCTATCATCCCGTGGATCTTGGAAACGAGCAGGAACTGACTCACTCAAAAGGAACTCATCTTTGGCCGTTTTTCTTGTGGAAGGCTTCCTGTGGACCACTTCAGGGTGCAGATTTGATTCCGAAGCAGAAGCCTCTGGAATATTTCTTCCGTCCTCAGTGGTCCTCTCTTTCTGGACTGGTGAGTAACCCTCCACCCAGTCAGAGTCATGTGTCAGAGTTTGCTCTTGTTCCATCAAAACGTCCTGTTGCCATTTCATTATGCGCTGAGTCAAGGCCTCCTCTTCACTGACAAACTTCTCGCTCTCATTCTTCAGCTCAGAGATGTTCTCCCTTGACAGCTGAAGTTCACGTTCTTCACTTGTCTTCTCAAACAACATTTTCTCTGCCCTGTTTTTTGTTCGTGGGGATGACTCAGATTCCACTTTTGTTGCTCTAGCTTTTATTCTGGGTGACTTTTGTGGCATGACTGATGCCTCAGTTTCCAATTCATCTGTTCTGGATTTTATTCTGGCTTTCAGCAAGGGGGCAGACATTTCATCGTGTTCTGGTCTACCTTCCACTTTAGGTGACTTGGGTGTTGACTTGACAGCTTGGTCTAGAGTTTCTCTTTTGTCCTTCACCTGTGTGTAAATGTACCCCTCAGGCTCCATGTACTGCGTCTCTGCTGGCATGGGCAAACCAGTTTCAGGGCAGAGTGTCTCTTCTTCTGACATCAGCATGCCTTGCTGCCATTTCCTGATTCGCAGAGCGAGGAGTTTTTCCTCACACTGCATCCGTTCAGCTTCCAGGCTCTTTTCATATCGAGCCCTCAAAGATTCACCTGCACGCTCCTCTTCATATGGCTCAGCTGTTTCTGCTGCTCTGAGATCTGGTGTTGCAGCTTCACTAAGGAACCTGTCTTTGATAGATTTGACTTGCCTTGGTCTGGATGTCTCTCCGAGTCTGTCCTCTGCCTTGGCTTTTGCTTTCGGCGACAACTCTCCTTCCACTTCTGTTTCTCTAGCTTTTAACCTGGGGGATTTTTGTGCCAGCATGAGTGGTGCCTCCCCTTCCATTTCTTCTAACCTGGCTTCCATTGTGGCTGACTTTGTCAGCAAAGAGGCAGACATTTCCACTTCTTCTCCTCTAGCTCTTATTTTAGGCGATCTGGGTTTTGACACAGTGTCAGCTTCAGGGTCTGCCAACTTTGCCTTCATTTTTGGTGATTTACGGAAAGAGGAGGGTATGTCCTCAGTTCCTATAGTTGCTCTTTTCTCCATCACCTCCTGCTGTGTGAAAATGTACCCTGCAGGCTCCATGTACTGCATCTCTGCTGGCATATGCAGATCAGTGTCAGGACAAAATGCCTCCTGTTCTGATATCCTACTTCTGTGGGCGAGGATATTTTCCTCACACTCTGTCCGTTCAGCTTCAAAGCTCTCCTCATACTGAGCCTTCAAAGATTCCTGTGCAAACTGCTCTCCATGTGGCTTTATTGTTTCTGTTGTGGCTACGTCCTCCAGTATTACTGCTTCATTAAGGAACTTTTCCCTTACAGATGTGACAGGCTTAGGCCTGCGTGAGTCCATGAGCAATACCTCCTCTTGAGTAGGCACAATTCTAACAGATTCCCTGCTTTCAGTGTACGTTGTAGTTTTTGGGTATGCTAACGTTTCAGAGTATGGGGCTTCAGGGTGATGTAGCTCAACCTCAACCTTTGTAGGCCCCATCACTTGGTCAGCAACCTCACTGTGATGTTCACTTTCCATCTGCTTGAATCTAACATCTGCATCTGTCTGAGATTTAACAAAACTCTCGACTTTTTTATCCACCAGTGTGTCAACCAACTCACCTCTCATGATCTGAATGGCCCTTGTCCTGGACTGAGGTTCAAACGAATGCCTCGCACGATGCTGAGAGGGCACCCTGCTTGAGGTCTTACCTTGACACTCCCTATGACTTTCTCCCAAATCGAAGGGTCGATTGAAATGCTGGACATCAGGCAGAGAAGAAGGCTTGACCCTGAGCCTCTCCACATAATCTGCATAGCTTGACTCACTGGCAACTGATTCTAACTCAAACTCAGAGGAGGACATGGTAGAGATAGACAGCCTCTTCTTCTGTTTGACAGCTTTTTGAAGTGTGGTAAGTTTTGTTCTTACCTCGTTGTGAAGGCTCTCAGTGTCACTGAACCTCTCACTGTATCTGTCGCTGCACCGGTCACTAAATTTGTCACTAAATCGGGCACCGGTGCGCCGGTCACAGTAGATATCGCTGAATCTGTCATTAAAGCGCTCAGACCTGTCAAACATGGGGGGAGGGGACAGAGCACGCTCAGAGGCAGTCTCCAAGCGTTTGCACTCTTTCTCTGACTGTTTTTCTTTGGAATGGGAACCAGACCTGAAGTACACAGTCCGCACCAGGGAGTCCTTAGATCGAGATCTTCCCTGATGGACTTTGGACATCTTGTCAAACGGAGACCCTACACACCTGAGATCAACCCTGAACTTCCTCTCTCTCCTCTGCTCAGCCATGGTGTCTATGCTTTCATGGGCTTTGGCCGAGCGTCTAACAAAGCTCAGGTAGTTAGCAGACTGCTCTTCGCTCAGTGACACCAAAAGTGATGCTGTGGACTCAGCAGAACCTTCCGTGTTTATCGCCATTACCTTATAACTGCCAGAGTCTTTCTCTTTGATACTATCAATAACTAAACTGGTAATGTGCATGTGCATCTTGCTGTCAGTACAGATCCTACGTCTACGCTCTTTAGGAATAGATTTATTATTATGAAACCAGAGGATGGTTGGTGGAGGGCAAGCAACCAGTTTACACTTCAACTCCACCGGTTCTCCTTCCAAGACTGACTGAAATTTGAGTTTCTTGGTGAAAGAAGGTTTGATGTTCTCCGTCCACGAGGTGATGGAGGAGGTTCTGCTGGAGCAACGATTGGCTGACACCAGGCCGTGATCGAGGAAATCATCTGTGTCAGAGAAAGCTCCCCTCAGCTGTCGAGTACCGCTGAGTTCTGCTTCTTTGCTTTCATGATAAAACAGCTCTGCGAACAGAAACAGACAACTGTCAGAACAACACAGCCTCCAGGGGTAAAAGTGAGAGAAAAGGATTTGAATAAATGATTAATGGAATTATTAAATGCATGCTGGGAGTCACAGTGCCATAATAAATAATTTCACTCACCATATTTGTTCGAATAAACGCAAGACTTGATTCTTTTTATATACGTGCAGGAAGTTTTGATCCTTCGTCTGTGGAAATTTCTTCAAAACATAAATTATTTTATTATTATTAAAAAAAGCATAATTCCAAGATGGGCTTCTAACATTCGCTTGTTTTATTTTTTGATAATTGCTTTGGTTTTATGCTAGAATATCCCTTACCTGACTTGCAGACAGGAGAATAAACGCCCTTTCTAATCCTTGAACTTAAGAGGAAATAAATGATGCACAAGTATCAGTGAGAAGCAAAGCTCTCCAAAACATATATTAAGATTCCAAAACTTAAACAAATGAAGCTGTAAAATTGGGTGAGAAGGCGTTTATTCGAACTAATATAGTTTACTGGTGTTATTTAGAATGCAAACCACAGGAATCACATCCCACTATCTGCAAGCCAGGCTAAGAAATATTTTGCAGGAAGAAGGTATCAGGTCCATATGCAGTAAACCTCCATATCTTTTAAAGGGCATTTCAAGTCTGGAAGCTTTAAAAGATACATAACCTGTGCCTTGTCTGGGGAAAAAAAATCAGAGGAACCTTCATGCCAAAATGAAAGAGCTTTTGGATGCAAACCGCAAGTGTCAAAAACTGGTACAAGCAAGTTCTACCAGCGCTCGCCTGGGGGAAACCGTGGAGTATTATCAGAATGAGAGCAGGTAGAATAGTACACACAACAGGAGTCTTCTATCAAGACACATAGAGATGGCATGCATCTGTGGAAATTCAAAGATCTCTTAAAGGGACAGTTCAACATAATGACACATTTACAAAGCCTACAAGCAGTCTGTGTATGCAGGTCAACTATAATCCATGATGAATACACTAACACATTTGGTTTTTGTTTTTTTTCATCCACTTCCTGAACAGTTTCTCCACTCCAAACCATTTTCAGTGAGGCAACGCTTGGATCAAATTTACCTGCTGACAGACTACTTTCGAAGTGAAAAACAAAGTAAACGTAAAGTAAAACTTGGTTAAACTGTCCCTTTTCCACTAGCCTGCTTCTCAAGTGTGGAAATAATCTTGTGTTTTTGATATATGATGGTCAGAAATCTGACGTGACCTTACCTTTGACTTCTTGCTCAATCGTGGCTTCAATCTGCTCTCTCACATGAGTCACTGTGATGGAGAGAGATTACATGATTTGAGATCTCATCAGCACAGTGTGAACACATCAATGCAGTATATGCAGGATAGATGCAGTGACAGTCTTCAAATCTTTACACATTCATTCTCATAAAGAGGACATTTCCACCAAATGAAGGGTTTGAGTTTCCTGGAGGATGGAGAACAACAAAGAGGTTATACACATTGAGCTTCATGCATAGTGCAGAGTCCTCTGTGGCAGAGGAAGAGGAGGGTGAGGAGGATGAGGGTGGTTGGAGAGATGAGTTTGTTCCTGGTGGGAGGGTTGAGGAAGGAGGAGCAGAGAGGTGAGGTGACAATCCCAGGTTCCAAACAAAGTGAACAAAGTGGTTTGTCTCTCTGGAACTGTGCGGTTAGTAAAATCCAGAAGAGGGCTGAGGATGTCCCGATCCAGTGTGTGTGTGTGTGTGTGTGCGTGTGCGTGTGTGTGTGTATATATATATATATTTTTTTTTTTTTTGAGATATACTGTCTCCTTTACATTTTCTATCAACGACAGAGAAATTTGTTTTTCAACTGCAGGATTTTGGTCACATTTAAGGGATCCTTATCAAAAATGTCTGAGTGTGTTTTGTGTTTATATAAAGAGTGAGGAACTGAAATATAAAATTCTTGATCGGAGCCATTTCTGCTGATAAGTCTGTTTTTTAAGCACTGCGGTGGCCTACAGCTCTGCAGCGCACTCATCACGTACATTAAGTTACTCAAAGGGATCCAAGTGTTTGTGTAGCTGCTCCCTCTGTCTGGAAGCATCTGCAGTTCAATCTGCAAAATCTGCTCCCTGTGAACAGAAATCACTGATTCGAAATGAGATGCTCTCCTCTGGCTGCTGACGTTTTGGGGTATTTTAGAGTCTTGACTGTCATTAAGGGACTGTTTTGTGTCTTATATTCACAGTTTCAGACAGCCCCGGTGTTGTTCTAAAAGAGATTCTTAGATTGTTTTGAAGATGAAATCCTTCACCACTGTCTCACAGATGTTATTCATGTTATAATCACATTTCTGTTTAATTGTGGCTTTGTGGCATGTTTTGTGTATCTGTATAACCAATTTTTTACTGCTGCCTTTGTTGACCAAAAGACTATTTTTAATCTTAATGAGGCTTTCTTGGCTGAATAAAGGTTTAAAGCAGACTTGAATCGATCTGATGCAAATTCAGCAAATTGGTTCGGGACATCCTTTTTAGTATTTTGGAGACAATAATGAGGTGTTTGAAGAGGGTGAATTAATCTTGCAGGAGGAGAAACGGGTTGATTTTAGAGTGTAGTTTCAGAAAGAATCGAGCTGCAGTTGATGGATCCAGAAGTTACCTTCTTCTTCTTTGGTTACAGTGAGGGTGGCCGAGCATGCAGCCTCTCCAGCGTTATTGGCTGCCCTGCAGGTGTACTGCCCCGCGTGCTCAGAGAAAGCATCGACTATGATGAGCATGGCGGTGTTCGTCACCTCATCAAAATGAAACACCACGTTCTTGGTGGGCTGAACTGGCTGCCGGTTGTGGAACCAACTTATCTCTGGCTTCGGCATGCCGGACACACACGCATGAAAGCGGGCCACCTCCCCGTGTGGCACCGTGCAGCTTTTGATTGGCTGGATGAAAACTGGTTTTTGGCCAATGGAAGGTTTCTTTAGACTGGTGATGCTGCTGGAGACATGCCACTGAGACTCAGCAGGACTGTCCACTGTTTGTGTTCGCCCTGAAAGGAAGCACGTTCATTGACTTTATCTGCTTTATTTGATTTACACTCATCCCAATCAGGAGAGTTTAGGTGATTCTGAGTTTGAAATCAGTCAGTTTGAAGCCAGTCTGCATTTGGTCGAAAAACAAATTGTTTATTTAATCTGTGACTATGAAACTGTCCCCACCAGAACACTGACATCATCAGTCACTTGTTCTGTGCCCATTTTCTGACTAATTACCCCGCTAGCCGTGTGAATAATGACTGTCCTATTCTGTAAACATTTTAGGGAGGAGGTTCGGTCAGTGTTGAGCATAAAGTGAAGACCAACCAACAGTCGAGTGTTAACGCATATTCACACCAAATCCAAAGAATGAGCACTTTGTTAAATCTTTGCGTTTCTATTGCTGTTGGCAAAGCAAAGATGTAATTTACTACAATTGCAATGTTTATTATATTATGTTATAAAATTCAGGTTGAAGCAATAACGTTAGTTTGTCATCATTCGTTAACCTACCAAAGAAACAACCGTCACAACAAAAGCCTCCATGTTTAACGAGGGGCACTTTATTCAGGGCGCTTGAAGAACATTTTTTAACCTTAAAATAGCGTTTCTCAGTCGTAACAAACTTACCGTCCAGTGTGAGAGTGGCGGAACAGGACGCGGTTCCAGCGCTGTTAGTGGCCACGCAGGTGTACTCGCCCTCATCCTCCGGGTAAACCCTGGAGATCTCCAGCTGGCAGCTGTCATCAAACTGAGACATCCTGAAGAAGTCCGACTGCTTGATCTCCTTCTCCTTGTGGAACCAGGAGATCTTCACATCTGGACAGAAAAGAGAGACAAAGATCATATTAGTGACAGTGGTAGCATGTTCCTGAATGTAGTTACTGTGTCACCAAGACTCAAGAATCAGATATTTCACCACGACAGGTGGATAAATTTTGTCTGTGTGTGGCTTTTTATGGCTTTTTCTCTGAAAACATCGCTTTGAGAGTGAACCAGAACAGTAAAGTTGTGTCTGACAGATAAACAATGAGCTGAAAGTCACTGTTAAGCTCCATAAAGGTGAGAGGAGCTGCAGAATCAGCTGACAACTCTGGAACACATGGCTGTTCACAACATTGTTATTACTAAAATACTGAATACAGCTGGTTTAACTGAGACTGAGACACTGAGTTTTCTTACCGTCTCCACGGACTCTGCACTGGAAGCGAGCCGGTTCTCCCTCGCGGGCCGAGGTGCTGACGATGGGTGAGATGACCACGGGAGGAGCAACGGTAGCGGCTGAGTCTGGAGAAACCACTTCAGACACTGCAACACACATACAAAGCTGTGTCTATACATGTCCTGGGGTTGATTTGAAATATTTCCCTGTCTGTGTTTGTCTTTGTTCCACAGGTACAACGGCCCCTCGTACCTTCTACGTTGAGCGCTGCAGTGCTCGTGGCGGTGCCGTAGTCGTTCTTGGCCTCACAGTTGTAGACGGCGGCGTCCTCGGGGAAGACTTCGATCAGCAGCAGCGAGTGCTCGTTGCCGTCGTGGAGGAACTTGCATTTGAAGCCCGGAGACAGAGCCTGGGAGTTTTTGTACCAGAAGACCTGAGGCTGAGGAACGCCGCTCACCTGCACTGAGAAGCGAGCCGGTTTACCGGCCTCCACCGACTGGGGCTCCATGTGGCGGAGGATCTGAGGTGGCTCCGGGACTGAACAGGGCAGAAAATACGTTAGTTTTTAATGAAAAATTCACAGCAAGATTAAAGCAAAACAATCCACTGGACTTTGTGAATTGTGGTGTTAACTGGTTCTAATTAGTGATGGTACACTTGACGCAGACTGCATGACGGAGTATCAACCTATGAAAGCAAACAAAAGGTCTCACTTCAACACAAGAATCATTAAAAGCAAAGCTGTAGACTCTTTCTCTTCAGAAAGTGGACCATCTTTATAGTAAAAGAATAGTTCAACAAAATATAAACAACAGCAGTGAGATCATTTATATTCTGAATAAATGTTTCTTTACTGTTGAAGATTTAATCCTTTCATACTGCAATACCACGGATTGACCAGCAGAGGCTGCCATTTCAACTGTACTCCACATTATCAAAATCCTGAGCATTTCTAAATATCTTTAGGACCACTGGTCTGACAAAACATTTAATCTGAGGATGACACCTTGCACTTCAGGTAATTGTGATGGCCACACCCCTCCATTTTCTGCCATTGCACAGGTCAAACAATTCAATGGTTGACGACAAAAGTAATCTGCAGATTCATTGATAATGAAAATATTGGTTGTTGCAGCCCTGCATAGGTCTAATCGACTAAAAGAAATTGACATTGTGGTGCATAAATATACAGAGAAAACTCAGCTTTTCTGCCTTAATTAAAATCTGTGTGTTGAATCTCACTTCATCAAATTATTTCCATGTGGTCTTAATCTTCCTGCTGGACTTACTGTTGACTCGGAGGTGCATGGTGCTCCTGTTTTTGCCAGCGATGAAGGTGTACTCCCCGGCATCGCTCCTGTAGGTCTCAGAGATGGTGAGGCGGTGCAGCTTCCTGATGGCCACGTAGTTGAACCTCTCCTCCACCGAGAACTGGATCTCCACCCCGTTCCTCAGCCAGTGACCCTCCACGTCGTCCTCATTCACCTCGAACTCGAAGGTCGCTCTGTGTTTCTCCAGAACCTACGAGAGGAAGGCAGGATTTAGACATGTCATCAGAGCTACTCATCATAAATGCACCTATGAATTCTTCTTCTTCTTCTTCTTCTTATATTTATTGTTATTTATTGTTGAAGCTAATAGGACGCTCTGGTGGTACTTTGTAGTGTGTACAGTCTTCATCTTTGTTTGGGTCCAGAAAACCTGTTTTTAACTTTAAAATCCTTCTTCACTGTATGAGGAAACGTCACTGAGGATTCTGAACCTGAATTTGAGACCATGGAGGGTCTAATTTGTACTGACTGAAAACAACGGTTACATTTCAGGAGCAAGTTTTAATCTCTGTCGCTTTAAAGTTGAACTGAGAACGTATTCTTACACAAACAGTGAATCCACTTTAAAACCTGCGCATCGATCATTGTGGTTAAAATGAACTTCCGTCTCACCGTGATTTCCCGCTCAGCAGGTTCAGAGATCCTGATGTCGCGACCCTCCACGATCAGCTGGGCCTTGGCGACACTTGATCCGGCCACCACCGAATACTCTCCGGCATCAGACATACGAACCGTCTGGATCATCAAACGATGGACGTACTTCTCTGCAGTCACGGTGTACCTATGAACACAACACAGACAATGACTCTCAGCTCATATTTAACGATTCAAAATGCTTCTGCTGATATCAGGCTGAGGAAAGTGCGGGATAGGTTAGATGAAGTAATACCTTTCCTCAGATATGTCCAGCTCCTGACCATCCTTCATCCACATCACCTGAATGTTTGGCTCAGAAACCTCACATTCAAAAATGGCCTTCTTCTTCTCTGTGACCTTTATGTCCTTGATTTTCTTTGTGAATTCAATCACACGGGCTGAAAACAAAACAAAAACAGTTCCAAGAATTAAAAAGCTTAAGGAATCATGAAGTATATGGATTCACAGTTTGTCTGCAGGTTTTTCTGGCAGGCTGAGTTTCAGATGTCTGTGCATCCACACCAGCCGTGTTTAATTACTGCGTGTTTCTGGATGTGTTGTCTGCTGCTAATAATGAAAACAACGCTAACCATAATGAATTCATACCCTACTCACAGTTTAACTCAGCAAATGAAGAACTGACTCTTCAAATTGTGAAAAGCAAATCTGTCAGTAATGGTTGTCAGCAGGAATCTGTTTACTGAATCTTTTCACTACTCGTTAGCCGACCTTGAATCAGTCATGTTTTTCCAGATCTGTTCACACCGACTAAAGCATCATGTTACCTTCGACGAACAGGTTGGCAGCAGTGGCAGCAGAGCCGGCCACAAACTGGTACTCTCCTCCGTCTCCAAAGTGAACATTTTTGATTGTGAGCGAGTGCGTGAGCTGCCGGCTGCGGACTTGACATCTTTCCGACGACTTGACCTCCACGCCGTTCTTCAGCCATTTGTAAGTGATGCCCTCATAGTTGACCGTGACCTCAAAAGTGATGGTGTCTCTCTCCTGAGCGTTCAGGTCCTTCAGCATGGAGGTGATCAGGACGGCTGGAGAGGAGAGAACAGGATGGGTGAGACACAAAAACACTCCAAAAACAAACTGTTGTCTGTTCTCAGAACAAAAACAAAGTTTTTTTGATTTAATCGGAGCATCGTCTTACGGCTAACGGTGAGCGTTGCAGAGACTCTGTCGTTCCCGCAGATGAAGGTGTACTCTGCCGAGTCGTCCCTGCTGGTGTTCATGATCTTCAGCTGGTGGAGTTTCCCCTGAACCACGATCCTGAACTTCTCGCTCATCTCGATCTCCACGCCATCTTTCAGCCAGGTGGACGGGACGTTGAAGTGAGAAACTTCACACTCAAACGTGGCCACCTGCGTCTCTGGGATCGCCACGCTCTTCATAGGTTTGGTCACTCGAAGAGCTGCAAGAGTCATAGACATGAAAATCAGACAAAATATACACCAATCAGCCGAAACTGTTCAATCTCTGCTATTCTCGTGTTGTAAAGTCAAATTCTCAGAATTATTGTGACCACTTTTCACATTCATTTCTAATTTCTAAGCTAAGTGCAAATTTTAAAGTTCATTCTTAATTCAAATGCTAATTAGTCATACTTTCTATAAATACTATTCTCTGAATTTTAAATACAAATAGAAAATTTCTACTGACTATATACACATTAGACAATATTTTACAAAATTTTAGTTAAGAAAATACGAAACTACAAATGGAAATCTGTTATAACAAATGATAAAAAATATATTTTTATTTAACATAACATAAAAAAAAATCAGAATTTTTACTTACACAAAATGACAAATATGACAAATTAAAGGGGATTATTCTAATCTCCTTTACCTTAACTGTTACATTGTGACCTTTAACCTTTTCATTCTTCTTCTAATATTATTGAACACACGTCACGTACCCTCCACAGTGAGCACGGCGCTGCACTGCAGGTGTCCGACCACAGCGGTGTACTCTCCCGCGTCGCTGCTGTCGACGTTCTGCAGGATCAGTTTGTGAGCTTTCCGCTCTGACAGAATCTTACACTTGTCGCTTGACTTGAGCTCCACACCTTTAAACATCCACCTGACGGGGATGTTGTCATGTGACAAGCTCATCTCAAAGGAGGCGGTGCCATCCAACAGTGATGTCACGTCCTTTGTCTTCTTTATGATTTTGATAGCTGGAAAAAAAAACGCAGATAATAGCACTCACATTTCACAACAGTAAGATACAAACAGAAAAACATATGATTTTCGATAACTCTGAATAGTGTCAACACACTGAGATTATGCGGCATGCTCAGGTCATTGGTTGAACCTTTGAGTTTTTTAAGCTTTGCAGCAAATCAGTGATACTCACTCTCTACGTTAAGCCTGGCGTTGGCGGACAGTTTTCCCAGTTTGAAGGAATACACGGACTCGTCCTGCGTGTTGCAGTTCTTGACCTTCAGTGTGTGGACAACGCCATCAGTGGTGATCTCATACTTGTCACTCTGCTGCAGCTCCACACCGTTCTTGATCCACTGGGATCCTTTCACGTCGGGGTGGGTGAGCTCCAGCGTGAACACCGCCTCCTGGGTCTCTGTCACAGTCTGGTTCCTCAGAGTTTTCTTGATCTTCACCGCTGCAGGTAGAAACAGAGGACTCAGTATTTACACAACCGTAAAACTCAAGACAGCATACAATATGCAATATGCAAACAATATACTGTTTGTAAAGTCTTTCCAGCAGTGCAGCTAAAAATGTTAAGTTTGTCCTGCAGCTGATCAACAAAAGGTCAACGTGTCAAAGGTCAAAGGGTTCATCCTCTAGGCAGCAGAAATGTACATAGGTGAGTGTGGAATTATATATCACTTTCCAAAGCCTTTGATTCCTTCAAAGTGTGCTGCAAACATTTTTCAGATATGTCTCGTGTACACAGTAAATCTGACCAGTAAAAGTGCTGTAAACTACAAAAAAAATTGGATACAAATTGTGAGTGGTCATGGGTAATTTTAGAGATATAAAGTGTACACTGCACTCATAAAAATCCATGTTGCATGGGAAGCAGGGCCTTGATGTGTTCTGGTCTGTGGATATAGACAGCATGCGTATGTATGTGTGTGTGTGTGTGTGCGTGTGTGCGTGTGTGTGCATGTGTGTTCTATGTTAGCTGGGGTTGTAAAATGTTTATTTGAACTGTTCCCCACTGATCTTCAAGGAAACAACAAACACTTGAAAAGAGACAAGCCTCCATCACAGTCCTGCATGTTTTGTTTTGTGTTGTAGTTCTGAGTCATCTTCACGTAGAATCACATTCGTGCATCTTGCTCTTTTGTTAACATGGACACTGAAGTTGCGCGTTAAGAAGCTTACCCTCCACCCTGAGGTTGGCGGTGGTTTTGGAGTTGGCCACCTGGTAGCTGTACTCTGCGACATCCTGTGGTCTGGTAATGATGATGATGAGGCGTCTGACGGCTCCCTTCACCTCGCTCACCACATTCTCGCTGAAGTCCACAGGCTGACCTTCCTTCAGCCACTTGCCCTCTGCATTGGCATTGGCGACTTCACACTCCAGCTCAGCTGTCTGAGACTCCGCCACTGTCACGTCCTGCAGGGGCCGTGTGATGGCTCCACCTGGTGGCAACACAGGGAACCGGTTTGTTTAATGGTTCTGGGCCAACAGAGAAGCTTTATCCCTGATCTGACCATGTTTCACATCACAAAAAATCAGACCCCAACATGCAAAATCTTTTTAACACATTCAGTCTTGACTCAAACCCACATTAAACATTTGAAAAGATTTTGTTGTTTTATCATACCGGAGACTGTGAGCTTGGCACTGGATGTCTTTTCACCAGCATGGAACATGTACTGGCCCTCTTCGTCCTTCATGGCGTCAATGATTGTCAGAGAGTGAGCCTTGCCCTTGGACTCCATCTTGTATTTTGGTCCAGGTTTGAGTTGCTGGCTCCTGAATGTCCAGACGGGGTCGATACCAGGGTGAGAAACTTCAACGCTGAAGGTGACATTCTGGGACTCTGAACACACTTTGTCCTCCATGTGCTTCACAATGTGCACCTCTGTAGAAACGACATCATGGTCAGAACATGGAACTGGAACTGGGATCTATAAATGTTATCCTGAGAAAAACACTTACTTTCAACAGTCAGGCTACAGCTGGTGTCAACCTTGCCAACCGCCAATTTGTAGTGTCCTTCATCAGAGGCAAAGGTCCTGGTGAAGACCAGGCGCTGCTTGGCTCCCTTTGCTACCATCTGGACTCGGTCACTGGGTACCAGCAGTTTGTCATTGTGGTACCATTTGACTGAGCTAATGTCCTGAGCTGAGATCTTGGCCTCCAGAACAGCCTTGGTGCCTTCAATGGAGGACACATCCTTCAATGGCACCACAATGCCAATAGCTGTAAGGAAAGACAATAAAATGATGCCAGTGATGTAAGGATTCAATGTGTTGTAGCTAAGGTTAAAGATTGGTACAACTTGGATCTGATACTAATTCTGACTCTTACATTGAACACTAAGTTTGCCCGAGGTGGAGATGTCTTGAGCAGGAACCACAAAAGAGTAGGAAGCAGCATCTTCTTTGCTGACGTTCTCCACCAGAAGCTTGTGAACCAGTTTGTCAATTACGATGTGGACGCGGTCTGAGGCAGAGATGGCCTGGCCGTTCTTCATCCAGGTGCCCTCAACGTTCTCCTGGGAGAACCTGACCTCCAGCTGAGCAATGTCACCCTCACACACCGTGAGGTCAGTCAGGGGCTGCATCAGGGTCACCGGGCGCACTAAAGGTACAGAAATGATGAAATAACACAAGTTATTACCACATTACACTACAGCCACCAAGGACTGAATCACAACATGCAAAAAACGTGAAACTTTGCTCATCAAGTGTTCTCTAAGTAAGAAACCTAAAAGAAAACTAAATAATTCTGCCGCTGTAAGGCTAATATTTTCATTTTTCAGATAATTTTAGGATATGTTTAATGTATTTGATTAAAAACCTACAAATATGTTACAACTCAGAATATAAATAAATTCCTAAGTCGACTACTCTTGAGAAACCCTGTGAATACTGCTCAGAAAAAACTTACAAACTCACGGTTACAATCAAGAAACTTTCCAGAACCAGTGATTCCACATACTTCATTACTGTGTAAAATTACTTACGTTTCATCTTCAGTGAGGCACTTGTCCTAAGATCTCCACATACAAAGGTATATTTCCCCTGGTCTCCTTTTCTGACATCTTTTACAGACAGGGTGTGTCTTCCACGGCGGGAGGACATGATGTATTTGTTGCTGGGAGAGAGCTCCTTGTCTCCGAAAAACCAGGTGCCCTCAGCATCCTCACGGGACAGTTCAACCTCAAACTCTCCAGCATATGTCTCTGGCACCTCAATGTTCTCCATTTGTTTTATGAGCTCCAGGGCAGCACCTGGACACAGAACAATATCAAGAACCATTATCTACCAAATCAATGAAAAAAGACCAAAGAACAGTAGATGGGAAGACTGTAGGTGTAAAGACTACCTTCTACATGGAGCCTTGCACTCGTCCTGATGCTCTCATCATCCACAATCACACATGTGTATTCGGCATCATCCCTCATTTCAATGATCAGCACAGACAGGAAGTGAACCTTTCTGTCTGAGTGCATTCTGTACTTGTCTCCAGAAAAGATCTCCATGTTGTTCTTGAGCCATTTGACTTTGACGAACGGTTCATTGGTTTCACACTCAAACGTCACCATGGTGTCCTTCTCATTTGCACTGACATCCTCCAGGCATTGTGTAAAGTTAACTGCTGCCTTGGCTGCAATGAGAAAATAAGAAGTGAGACTTTGAAATAAGTAAGTTCATAAATATTGATCATATTAACAGAGTTTGGTATGAAATGACTTTACCTTGCACAAGCAGGAAGGCATGGCTTGAGGCCTCCCCAGCAACATTCATGGCTTTAACCATGATGCTGGCAGAGTCCTCTACTGTGACATCTCTGATTACCAGTTCACACACATGATCCTCAGGCCAGTACCAGTAGATACGGTCGGACTTTTCCACCAGAATGCCGTTCTTGAACCATTGGCACTCGGGTTCTGGTCTGCCGACAACTCTAACATGGAAACGAACTTCATCCATTGGAGCAACTGTCTTGCTTGTAATGCGTTCCAGAATCTTGGGTGCTTCCATGCTGGGGGACAGCTGGACCCTCTCTGGTTTAATTGTGGGGATGGTGACTTTGCCCTGTTCCTCCAACAACCTTTTCTCAGCTTCTTCTTTCTCTTTCAAGTGATGAAGCAGCTCCTCCTTAGTCTTCTTTAATAGATCTTCATAGGAGTCATCCCTCTTGCGAGACTTGGACTCCACAGCAGAGATGGACTCGTAGAAACCTTCCTCTGTCCTACGCTTGAACTTGCTCTTCAGTTCATCTGACTCCTCCGAGGTTTTCTCGTGAACAATTCTCTGAGTCTTACGCAGCTTAACAACTTCCCTGTCCTGTGTGGCCTCACCAGGTCGGTCGACCTTCACAACATCAAATCCAACTCTGCCAGGCTCATGTGCAGCCTCTGCAGCCTTTGATTCTGGAGCACGGCGCAGTACGGATCTAAAGTCCTCTTTCTGTTGGATCTCCAGCTTCACAGTGTGCTCAGTTGTGCCTAGAGGATTATCTGCAACCACCCTGACTTCTCCTGAGTCATAGGACTTGATGTCGACAATCTCCAAGTAATAAATACCATCATAACGAAGTCTGTATCTTTTGCTTTTACGGATAAGTTGTCCGTTGAGGTACCAGTTAACCTTAGGTGCAGGATAACCAGTCACCCTGCAGCGGAATCGTGCAATGTCACCTTCCAGCACTCTGGCTGGTTCAGGAAGCAGCACAATTTCAGGTTTGGTCTTCTCAAATTCCTCGTCAGTAGTGACTCCTGCAGGTCCTCCCTCGTGAGCCATTCGCTCAATCTCATCCATTCTGTGCGGTCCCCTCCGGCCTTCAGGAAGCTGTGTTTCCTCAACGAGGCCCTTCTCATCCTTGACAATCAGGGTGGCCGAAGTCTGGTCGACTCCAAACTTGTTTGTGGCTCTGCAAGTGATGACGCCACTGTCTCTAGCATAAGCAACTTCATAATCAAGACTGCAGTAGCCAAATTCATTGACCATGCGCAACCTGTTTGCAGCTGCCAGAGGTTTGCCATCGTGCAGCCAGTCCACTACCATGGTGGGGTCACCAATGGGAGTCAGTCTGCACTCAAAATGAGCGGGACCAAAGCGCTTCATTCTGATAGAGGTCAGCTTCTTCTTGAACTGTGGTTTCTGCTGCTTCTCTTTGTCGTAAAGGTCACCCTCCTCCCACTGCTCCTGACCATATCGCAGATGAAGGGGCTCCAACTCAGGTGCTGCTATCTCTTTGGCCTTGTAGGTTCCTTTGGGAATAATGAGCTTCCTCTCAGCTTGAGGAGCAGTGAAGTCCACCTCAACATTGACTCTGCAACGAGTGGTATCTCTGCCAGCCTTGTTGATGGCTGTAGCTGTGTACCAGGCGCTGTCTGAGCCTGAAGAAGACGGGATCTGGAATTTGGCCTCTCCTTTAGTTCCATCAATCCTGAAATGCGTAACCATTCAGATACATTGATCAGAACATTTACTAAACCATTCTTAAGTTTTACAATCCTGTGTCAAAAGATTTTAAAAATCATTCATAGCTAAAATTAAAGGCACATACTTGATATGTGGGTGCTTGTGTGGGGTGATAATGTCACTGTTTTTCAGCCAGACAATGTCAGGCAGGGGGTTTCCAATGGCTTTGACAGCCAGCTCAACCAGAGTGCCCTGCTTTACAGTGATGTTCTTCAGCTTCTCAACAAACTGAGGGCGTGCCAGGCTTTCTCTAGCTGTGGATGGTGAAAACAATGCAGAACAACACAGCATTTAATATTAGAAGACTGGGCGCCTACCATCGTAATGACATACATTAAACAGATCATCCCACCTGACGCAGACTTACCATCAACAGTAAGAGTTACAGAGACAGATGTCCGTCCAGCTCTGTTCTGAGCAATGACTGTCCACTCTCCAGAGTCTTGTGGCAAGGCTGGTACGATGATCAGAGACTGGGTACCATCCTCTTTAATTACTATCTTGTGGGTGTAGTCATTGACCACTTGTTGTCCTTGGAAAAGGAGGATAAAAGAGTTTTACAACTGGCAGAAGCATCAGATGAATGGTCTGTTTGCAGAATTTGTCGGTTCTCTTACCATTGTGGAACCAGTATGTGTCAGGCATGGGTCTGCCAACAACCTTCAAGTCAAATCTGGCAGTTTGCCCCTCAGAGCATTTTATTGAGGAAGGTTTCATGACGAACACAGGTTTGTAGAGTCTTTCCAGCTGAGCCTCATCTGTCTCGTCAAGCCTTCGAGCAGGAGACCGTCCAGGAGAACGGCTGGGAGAACGGCCAGGTGAGCGGCTGAGAGAACGAGGAGACGTGGATCTGAGAAAGGAGGAGAGCTGTCAGTACCCAAGCATTGAAGTCATGATTAAGCATTAAGGTTCCTTCAAACTGAAATGTGCTATTTGACAAAGTAGGAGGACGCAGGATCTTGCATTGCAGCGGGCGTGTGCTACTGGGGCTAGTAGTGCCAGCGTGATTACCTGATCCTCTGCATTGCTGGCTGTGGTGTGTATCTCTGAGGTGTTACAGCTCCGGACGGCTCCACATAGAGCTTCCCAGAGCTGACAGCATTTCCCTTTATGTTAGTTGCAAAGGCAGTATACACGCCTTCATCCTCTGGCAGCACCACAGGCAGACGAAGGCTGGCTCGTCCATCCTGCAGAACCTCCATCTGGTAACGGCCACCAGGTCTGATGCGCTGGCCGTCTTTGTACCAAGCAATCTGGCAGTAGACAAGAGATCATTTTATACACCAATTTAACTTCTCAGTATTAAGTCCAACAAAGCAGTCTTTAGTAAAAGTATCTTCTCTAACAGAGAAAGAAACTTCTGTGCTATATGCACAGTTACACTGACATCTATAGAATGCTTTGCAACAGATTTTAAAACTCTTTGGCAACTGAGCAGATTCACAAAGGGCTAAAAGCCCCACACTTATGTACCCTTGGAGCAAAAACTCTGTTATGAATATGTCTATGTTGTATTCTTGTAAGTTTGTCAATCAGACTCATATTGTAAACACCCCATTAATGTATTAGGTCTTTGTGAAATATAGGCTTTTTATGCCACACGCGGGAACTACAGTTAAAGTTAAAATCTGCATGGATGCTGTTACTTCTAAGCATTAGTCAGACTTTAAATAAAAAGACCTCCCATTACATCCCATCCCAGAGAGACCTGAGAGACACTTTGTGATTGTTTTTCAGCATAATCAGCTATGAAATAAATTTCTTTGTGACATGACATGGACAAAACTGTCCATAACTTACTGCCATACTGTCTGATCAACAACAACAAAAAAACTCAGTTTATTCATCAAAGGCTCTAAAGCAAGCCTGCAGAGGCATCGAAAATAAAATTGAAAATAACCAATAGCGGGAGCCACAAAGGCCGAAAACGTAACATTAATGTAACTGTAAAACCTAAGTACTCATGAACCATACATGAGACATATACCAAGCTGTGGTAAAACATTGTGTTCTATATTTCAGACATGGTTGTCACATTTAGATTATATTTTGGTAAGATTTTCAACTCAGTACCTTTGGCAGAGGATTTCCACCCATCTTGCAGTGGAAAGTAACACCCATGCCGTCCATGATCCTGTAGTTTTTGACCGGCGTGTCGAAGGCCGGCTGCACTGCCTCCTCGTCTGCTGCAGTCACTATCAGCTCTCCATCCTCTGTCACCAGCTCTCGGTAGGTAATCCTCATGATACGGAGCTCAATCTCCTGGATGATCCTCTCTTCAAAGGCTGAAATTAGAAATTCCTGCAAAAAAAAAAGTGTGCACTGTTCAACCCTAAATATGACTCCGAATGAGTTCTACTGTGTATAATGTTGGTGTCACAGAACTATGGATATTTAGAAATCGAGTACCGATTCTGAGACAAAGCTCATGGGGGTTGTCATCCTCTTCTGTTCCAGCTCGTACTGACTCACAACCACAGAGGGTTCCTGAACCACTGTTGTCGTCACTTCAGTTTTATACGTCACATCAAACTGCTTCATGTATGCTTCATATTCCACTGTAAACATAGACAGAAACTCTGTGAGTCACTGGTCCAACAATACTTTACTTGGTGCATTCAAAGGGTTCTCTGAATAGAAGACGCCTTTTTGAAGATGGGCACTGTTATATGTCAAAAACCCCTGGACACAGACACAAAAGGATGCCAATACCTTCCTCCAGCAGGCTAGCAGAGGCTGAAGCTTCTCCGTGTGGATTCTTGGCCCAGATGGAGTATTCTCCAGCATCATCAGCAAAGGTCATGGAGATCTCCAATTTGCATTCTCCAGTCTCCTTCTTATAGGCGACTTTATATCTGATAGCAAAAAAACAAAACACTGTTGTGATCTGTCAACACTGGGATCAGAAAAGATCAGAAAGAAAAAGCTGTGCCTCCAGCACAAGTAACTCAAACCTGGGACTGTACCAGGCAATGAAAAGGTTTTGAGATGCAAACAACAAAACAACTGAAGGGAGATTTGTACCTGTATCCAGTAGTGAGTGGTACACCGCTCTTCTTCCAGATGATGTGAGGTTTGGGGTTTCCTCCGACCTGGCATTCGAAGACGACACTTCCTCCCTCCACCAGCTTCTGGGCGGTAGGTTTTTTGATGAAGAAGGGAGCAGCGGACTCTCCTGTGCTCACCTCCATCACCATCTGTTCCTTTGTCTCGACTGAAACACTGAAAGGAACGAACAGCTTGATCAAACACTCAAACTTCCATGTAATACAGTGGCTGATTAGGAATATTGGGTAATAATACAGTATATCAGACTTTCACAACTCACATTTTCTCCTGACTGATTCCAACTTCAGTGACAGCTGCGACTTCTTCTCTGCTCTCAATTTCTTCTGACACTACAACAAATAGAAAGAGCGCCGTATAAAACCTGAAAATGTGCTGATCTACAGCTCAAAACCCGATTTCTTAACTTTTACACAGACATTAATTTCAATTTATTTCTACAGTCATCTTACAAATCAACTTGTCTAAGTCAATTCAATTCTAATTCAAAATTAAAGAAGCAGCAGTGACAAAACATGACCATTAAACTACTAAAACACTGAGGCCTGCACCACATTTATAAGAAGGTGAGCCAACGTTAACGTCATAACGTCAGTGTTACTTCCAAAAGGCCTTTGTCCCCTTTCCTACCACTTTTACCTTTGACAAGCAGGTAGCAGGACGTGCTGATGGTTCCTGCCTCGCTGGTGGCGGTGCAGGTAAAGCGGCCGCTGTCTTCAGCGAACGCCTCACGGATCACCAGCCGAGCGAATCCGTTCTTGTAGCTGATCTGGAAGTCGATGGAGCTCTCGATCTGGTAGTCCTCTCTGAACCACATGATGCCGGGAGCGGGGTGGCCACTGATCTGACACTCCAGGGTCACCGACTCACCCTCTGTCACTGTCACATTCTTCAGGCCCTAAACACCAAAAAAAGTGACACCTTCAGACACCTGGAAAGACCAAAGCTTTCAGTTTTGAATGTAACTCCTCACTTTAATTACTTAAGAACATGTTGTCTCTTCAGCAGCAAAAAACTAACGAATGGAAATGGAAAAATCAAGTAGAGGATAATCTACTGGGAGGTGTACACAGGGAGTCTACAGCCCCGCCTGCAGCTCTCTTAGGCTGGAGTTCATTAGTTTTGCATTTGATCATAAACCAAAGTAATGATGGTGTTAGATCACCAAAGGTTTTAGGATTCATCCTCTGGGGACCTTGAATGTCATGATAATCCATCTACTTGTTGTGCAGAGATATCAGAAGTGGACAGGACAGCACTCACAGCAATAAGAGTGGGAGGAACAACGGGCTCCTGAGCTCTTGTGGGCACTGCAGCCACCTCCTGAGGAAAGACAACAACATGAGTCAAACCTCATCAAACATGGAAAAAAAGCAAGGTGTTTCTCAGCGGTTTCTGTGAGGATGGAGGGGTGGAAGCTGGTTATTACAGATAAAACCCTGCAGAGAGGACAGACGGATGAAGGTCAACAGGTCAAGACAGGAAGAGGAAGAAGAGGAGTCTTTATGAGGTGGATGAAGGGCAGCGTATAATTGGCTGCTACGGTGAGAGGGAACGCAGGTGGCAGTCCACAAGGGGTTAAAATGGGGGAAGTGAAGGGAGGACTACAGTGAGGGGGTCGGACCAACCTGAGGTTCCCAGTCCTCAAACTCCTCCTCACTCACTGCGTAAGCTCCGCTCGGCTGTAACTCTAACTGACTCTGATATCTGACATCTTTAAACGGCGGTGGGAGGGGCTCCGGCGTCACTCGCACCTCCACCACCGCTGACCTGCGTGACGGACTGGGAGACTTGACGGGCTTGATGATCTTTCTGGAAGCATGGGGGGATCTTAACTCTTTCTGCAGAGTGGCGATCGCAGAGCCGGCGATGGACACCTGGCCGAGCCAATGAGAAGAGCGTTAACCATGGTCACAAACTAAACTTCCAAAGTCCGAGTTCATCTGAGGATTAGTGAGCGGAAACACGGTGGAGGGTGGTTCTTAGTGAAAGAGGAATTAACATCCTTCACGGGGCATAGACGAACAAACAGTCCTGAAAGTTCTCCTAACAGCCCCTTTTCTCATCATTTGGATCTTCAGTATTTCATTTATTCAGTTTACACAGATGTTCAAGTGACGTTCACCGACTGTCTCAGACCATGTATTTTCCAAATATTTACATTAGAAAATTCAATGTAGGAAAATGAGAAAATTGGATAAAATATTACAAAGCAATCTCCACGCTGCAAGATATTTAATCCTGGTGGAATAATCTCAATTGCTTATTCTGATAATTCTTATTTTATTGACTTTAAAATACTCAAATATAAAAGTACTATGTCTAAAAATACTGGACTTAGGCTAATTATAGAATGTAAACCCCAATTTCTAGACAAAATACAGAGCGCCTGAGCTCAGTGTCTTTAATGGTGGCTACAGTCCTAAAGAGTGCCTTTACAGAAATGATAAAAAGTGGTGAAGAGGTTACCACAGCATGACAACCTGGAGAGGAGCATCAGTGCAGATGACAAACAGATCAGGACTGATCGTTCATTTAATGTGTGCAGAGTAAAGAGAGGTCTGACCGTCTGACACATTTCATTTCAACGCAGCCTTAAGAAACTGGAAAATTATTAACAGGAAGTAGCCAATAATCGATACTGGCCACAGAGCCTGCAGATGAACAATAATAAAGTTTTATACCAAATTCTCAAAATAGTGCAAATTCTTTTTCTTTTTCATCATAACTCGCAACAATCTGAATGAGATCTATCAAGTCAAAGATTCAGTCAGCAACTTCATTACAGATCACTTTCTCATCAAGCTGACTCCACGGCAGTCATTATGGATCAGTATCTTTAGACTGACTCTGTGGTGCTGAGTCAGCGTTTTGAGTTAACGTTTCCTCATTATGTTGACCAAGTTGATCCAAAAAAATCTTAATTTGGGCAAAGGGGAAAGTAGGTGAAACCAAAACTGAAACCCAAAAAGCTGAAGCCAAACTTGGTAAAACTATACATTTGTAGGACGTGTAGCAGAAAACAGGACCATCACTTTTCATAGGAAATGACAGAAAATTGTACTTTGCTGGATCACTGTGGCCGTAATGCTGTGGTAGCCTCAGAAGAGAAAACGTGATGTAATATTTTAGGATGGGCGATATTGTGAGGAGGAAATCAAAGTGAATCACACCACATAACCAAACAGTGGAGGCTGCATGTTAAGATGTGCCTGTGTTAAAGGTGAAATGGAGGATTTTTGGATGATGACGGCGGGCCTGCAGCTCCTCTCCTTACCTCGTGGCTAGGCTCATGTTTAGGAACAGAAACTTTAGAAACTGTGAAATGTGGAACTGTGGACGAGGTGACGCCAGTGTCCACGTGGGAGGAGATTTCTGTTGTTCTCTGAATCTGGAGTAACCGACAGAGTTTATTGAGTGGTTAAGAAAGCTCTTTTCTCTATGGTCAGATATAATATCATATATCTAATATTAATTCAGCCAACTCCTCCAACCTGTGAGACCTGGACTCTGTGCTGCTCTGAGGTCACAGAAACAGCAGCTGGCGGTTCATCAGGAAGTGTTTTTGTTGCAACATGTTTCTCTGTAGTCATTTCTCTGCCCTGCTGCCTTATCTCCACCTCTACAGCCTCCTCCTCTTCAGCTACACCACCCTCAGCATGCACGGGCAGGCGGACACGAGCAAGGTCAACGGCTGCCACCACTGTGGCCACCGCCTCCGCTTTTTTCCCTCCCTCAGCCTGGAGACACAAAGAGTGGCACATAGATCTCAGGACATCCATGGCACGAAGCTGGGAGGAAGATACTCAACGAAAAGCCCCACAGACAGAAAAAATTCTTCCATGGTATATGTTCAAGAACAGAAAAACGTCCAAACTGAAATGATCATCATCACATGCATCATGCAACATTTGATTGAAACATGCAGTTTACTCTGTGTAAGTGTGAAGCAAAGACAAGATGGACTCAGTGTTCAATCTCATTAGCAGATACAGTGGGAAGAAAGGTGAAGAAGTGAAGATACTCAGTGACAGCAGGTCCAACTTTCACATCATTAAAAGTGAACAAGTCCACCACCCAAAAACTCCAACCTTATCTTATTTACACACATTGCAACCTTTAGCAAGAAAGGCTCATGTTGAGTTTTACAAGTTTAGCTCCGATGGACACGTGGTGTTACATGTTGTACAGACTGTAAAGCTGTGTGAGGCAAACTGCACCCAGTGGGTCTTAGTCAACAAGTAGCTCAAATGCTAACTGCTGCTAAAACAACAATAATCAGGTTGCCATCAAAATTCAGGGCAAATCTCAAATTTCCAGAAAATCAACAACAGAAAATCAGAATTTATTAACGGCTGGTGGAACTGATTATACGGATCATGAAATATGTATCAGTCTGTTAAAGAGAAAAAGGTTCATCCTCTGGGGAGCGGGAATGTGCCCAGTAAAAGCAGCATTAGTGGCTAATATTTCCACTCTCACACACAAAGAGACTGATGTGACAAAAAACAGAAAACAAAGAAGAACAAGTGAAAAAAGAACAGATGAAGTGGCAGTTTGAACAGCAGGTGGGGTGATGGTAGCAGACAGTGGGGGTCTACCTGCTCTCTGGACACAGCGGCCTCAGGCGGAGCCCGGCTACGAGCCTGATCCACGGCCGCCATCACAGTAGCCACCGCCACGCTCTTATCGTCCTGGGAAACATGCTCATCCTGATGCATTCACAGCACATGAACACATCAGCACACGTTCATTCCACATCCAACACACAGGCAGAGCTGGGCCAAGGCATCATCACAGTTAGTAAAGCTACGGTTTCTGTGTACTGCTGACTCACTGCTCATTGCTGCAGTATTACTGAGATTTCCCTTTATCCAATCCACAAGTAAAGCTCAAAAACACATTCATGAAGTCACACCTTCATGTTCACACTCATCTGCCACCACACAAGTTCACCCTGACCGTGGTTTCTCCATCCTGAAAGAGCCTGAGTGATTTGGATGCTGATTCAAAAAAACTTTGTGTTTTCAGCCTGCATGCAGGTTCACGTTCAAGAAGTGCTTCCAGTTAAACTCCACCATCCTCACCTCTCTGGTGGCGGAGACCTGCTGCTCCCAGTGCTTCTCCATATGAAGCTGGGTGGCGCTACTCACACTGGTCATGCTGCTCACAGTGGTGTAGCTGGCTTCAGCCACATAGTCTCCCTGCTTCCAGGGTGGCAGGACCTCTGAAGAGGCAGATATCTGCAGGAGGAAGGCACCATGATGACGGTGGTTACAGTTAGTCTCACACACGTGTTACACCTGGAGCAGCAGCTCTTCATGAGTCCTGAGTTCATAAGGTGGGTAGTAAAGTTGGTTCTGCCTAAAAGGTGGTGGCTGTTAGTATTTAGCCATAACAAAGTGCTTTGGAATAACTAGCTTGCATGATTCAGAGAATGTAGATCTGATAATGAGTAAATCCTGACTTTACTTTAGTCAACGTATGATAGCTTTGGTGGGTTTGGATTCATAAACAGCTCGTTTGGCTCACCTGTTTCCTGGTCATGACAGGAGACTTGACTGGTCTGATGGGGGAGATGGACAGTCTGGTGGAGGGAGAAACAGGCCTGCAGACAACGATGAAGCAGGTTACAGCACAGTAACACACTACACAACGTAACATCAGGGACTTTTTCTACAAACCTGACTCGAACACAATGACACTGATCATTTCTGTCACTTTCGTATCAAATCTTTAGTATCTTCAATTCTCTGACAGTCTACTGATTCTGTGACAGTCGGTACAGATCACTTTCTTCCCTCGCCATCTTGCATGACTCAGTAGCAGTGGTCATACCTGACAGGTGTGGGCGTCGGCCCTTTCACGTGTCTCACAGGTGAAGGTGACTGCTGCCGTCCTCCCGTCACTTTGGAAACAAAGGACGGTGGGGACTTGGAGGTCGGCTTCGGGGGAACCCGCGGAGGTGTTTTGTGAGCCAAATGCTGAGTCATCATTCCTCCTTCTACTTGCATCTCCATCATGGTGGTGGCTTGGAAACTGGCCTCCATCTTCTGAGGTGGAAAAAGTACGTGATGAGTTTTATATTTAACGTAGATATCTGTAAACTGTTCAGGGTTTAATGAACCCTTGAATAAAAACAAATGATTAAAACAAAGAACTCTGATCTTAAACCAACTTAACAAGGTTCAGTTTTACCTTTCAAACACCACAGGAATGACACAGTTTGGTAACACTTTCTTTCCATTAGTTAACACATATAAAGTATCTGGATAACATTTGGGGAAAAGTTTGTTTTACTAAGTTCCAGATTTCCAGTGAAACTGGTTTTTGGATCAGACTCGGGTTGTGTTTTCAGTACGTCTCACCCTCTGCACTCTGGTCTGAGAGGTCGTCATCTGGGATGTGGACACAACGGTCTTGGTTTTCTTAGCAGGTACAGCTTCCTCACCTGCAGCCAAAAAAAACACATGTGGGTTTAGGCTGATACGACATTAACAACAACTACATCCATATCACATGTTTTCTGAGAGGTTTATTTATAAAAACACTCAGAATTCTCCATTATTAAGTCCTGACTGTATCTGACCGTAAACAGCAGTTTGAATTTGCGTGATTAAAATCTTAAATTTGCTGCAGCTGGTAGAAAAACTTGAAAGTGTTCATAAATTTTCTGAGGGCCTCACCCTGAACCAGCAGCTCAGCGGTGGAGGTGGCACGTCCGCTGCTGTTGGTAGCGGACACGGAATACGTCCCAGAATCCTCTGGGAAGGCCTCAGCGATCAGCAGACTGTACAGGTCTCCCTCCTGGAGGATCCTGAAGTCGGCTGAGCTCTGGATCTCGGCTCCCTCTCGGTAGAACTTCACCACAGGTGTTGGGATTCCTGTCACGCGGACATCCAGTCTCACCTGGCTGCCCTGTCTCACTGTCGAGCTCTGCAGTCTCTGAAGGAAGTTGGGAGGCGCCGTCTCCGCTGCAAAGACAGAAAATTCATCTCATTAGGGCAGTTTTAATGTTTACTAAGTCAGGCAACCAACAGATCAGTCAACAAAATCTAAATTTAAAAGAGTCCTAAAAAGCATAAGCCTTTAATATATATATACGAGGAGAAGGGACGGGGTTCTATTCTAATTAAATCAAATTAAAATCCAGTATCTAAACTATTTATTGAGTCTGAACTCCTTATCAAATCTTATCAGTCTGCCATTCAATATTTACAGTTAGTTAAAAGTAGCAGAGCAGCAGAATCTATGAGGTGTTCATTAAATGTATCTGACACATTAACAGCTGCAGCCTCCTGAACTTCACCAAACACTGAAGCTCCTCATTCAACCATGAAGCTGAAAGTGACGTGAGGCGATCAGCTGATCATCAGCGCTCTGATGGTTCCGTTGAACTACAAACACTCAGTCCAGTCATATAGATGTGTTACAGAGTGGCGCGTCTTCACAAACAAACAATCTTTGACTGAACACAGGCACCAGCTGCAGAGAGCTCATCAACCAGAGAACACAAACAGTCATCTTAGCCGTTAGCTGAATTAATGCTAATGAGCTGCAGCTGGTCTCAGCTGCTGATTTCTGTCTTTTATAACAAAACTGACATCAGTCAAGTAAAACTTGACAAAAAAAACAATTAGCTGCTGCTTTTCTTTGATCTTTGCCAAAAAAACAAAAAAACAAAGAGCAATGATGAGTGTAAATTTGTGACTCATGAAAAATTATCTTTTCTTTTTAAAGACTCAAATTTGAATTATATTAATTTATTTATCATCTTTTTAATTTATTCATTTCTGTCCCAATCACAAACTTTTTTTTGGTATAAACCAAATAAACAATCAATCAGCTGATCATTTCAGACCTAAATATTTTAATATGCACTCAAATGTTAGAAGCCTGAACTCTGTCACGTATTCAAGCTGGTTTATCACCTCGTTAAGTGGAAACCAGTGGAGTTTTGTAACCGAGGACTCAGACATGAGACCCTTACTGGTTCAAGTTCAAGTTGTTAATCACTTAATGAACTTGAGATTCCTCTTAAGGAAAGCTATGCTGCAACAGCTGCATCTATATCGGTTTTATCACTGGATTAAGTGACAGGCCACGCCCCTCAGCTGAGAGAAGGTTAAATTTAGACTCAAACTCAGGCACAGAGGGACGATCACTGCTTTCAGACACAGTTTTTAACTTTTACTCATTGAAGGAGAGCGTAGATGTAGCTGAGATTAATATTCACATGATAAACTGGTGTCACCACTGCTCTTTCTGGAAACACTTCATGATACGATATATTTTGTCCCTGAGGTCATTTATTGGTCATTTATTGTCTATTTGTGGTCACTTTTCCTGTCTTTGTGGTTGTTTTACATCTCCTTGAAGCCACGTGAGAGCTCTCACCTGTAACGAGGAGCTCAGCGGTGCTCGTGGCTTGTCCAGCGCCATTGGTGGCTCTGACGGAAAATCTTCCGCTGTGTGCGGCGGTCACAGCGGGGATCCTCAGAACAGCGCGGCCATCGCTGAATGAGATCTGAATGCCGGGTAGAGCGGCGGTGGAAAGAACCTGGCCATCACGGAACCAGCTCACCTCAGGAACTGGAGAACCTGGAGAGGAAAGAGCCAAACTGTCAGACAACCTAAGATCCTTAACTGTTACGGGATACTCCAGCGTTTATCTGGAAATTCTTGTTTGCGCTCTTTCCCAGAATTCGATGAGAGGATGGATATGTGTTTTATCTCCCTCTCACAGAATGAAACCCAGGACATGCTTAGCCTAGCTTAGCACAAACACTGGAAGTTGGGGGGAATCATGGTTTTATCATAAAGAGAAAAGAGTGACTGTCTCTGCACACTAGTGTTGTTTTCGTCAACGAAATATCGTCATCAACGAACCTTTATAACGTGACAGAAACGAGACGCAGCGTAAATGCCAGTCATGTGAAGCTAACTATAATTAAGTATATAAAGCAATATTGTTGACGAATAAAAACAAGACTAAATGTGGTTTACAAAATAAAAACTCAAAAAAATAAAATAAAAACATTCGTTGACTAAAACGAGAAAATGTGAGACGTTTTAGCAGTTTTTATTTTGTAAACCACATTTAGTCTCGTTTTTATTTTTCAACAATATTGCATTATATATTTAATTGTAGTTATTGTCACATGGCCAACATTTACGCCGCGTCTTGTTTCTGTCACGTTATAAAGGTTCGTTGATGACGATATTTCGTCATAATATTCGTTGATGTAATCAACACTACTGCACACAGCCTTATCAAGCCACAAAAAAAGTGACATCCTGCTGAGACTGCTAAGCATGATTTGCTAATACAGAATTTATGCTAACGTTAGCTATCGAGAAATTCTAATCATGCTGAATTATATTCTGACGGTTCTTCAACTTATCCCCAAACGAGCTAAAAGCAACAAACTAACTATTGTTAGCTAGAAAACTACTCCTAAAAAGTTATGTTTCTTGTATCTTGCTAGCTAACCAGCTCTTCAGCAGTCCATCCTGCAGTCAGCTGGGTTTAACTGATAGTAGTGTCGTTTGAGCACATGTCAAACCTGGCAACCCCACGATGGGTGCAGGAGCGTAGACATCCAGCGGCTGTTGGTCAATAAATAACTCCAACGCTAACGATTGCTAATGTCTCCTTCTTACACTTCTGTTTCTACACCTGTTCAATAAACAACACACTGCACTTGAATGAGAGAGCTGAAGTTGAAAGGTGGATTTCTTTCTCTTGATAGGGCTACAAACAGCTAGCACATCATCCAGTATGCTAGCTGGCGATTGCTGCAATAACACCACACCATGACCATAAAATTACATGAAGCTAGCATAACTTAAATGCTAACTGTTTATAGGTAGCAAAACAATAGCTAGCGATAAACACCACATGTAACATTGATTTTGCTATTTTGTGCCTCGATTTGTTGGCAGCTTTTCTCCCGCTTCTTGTCTTTGTGCTAAGCTAGGCTTAACCTCTGAAGAGGACAGACAAGGGGGTTAAGGAGCAAAATGTTCCTTTGAATAAATAATAACCTTCCAAAGTTATTAAAGCCAGTTTCAGTTATAGCAACATGCAAATCAAACGCTTATTAACGGGTCAAGAATCAAATGGACTGGAACACTGTCACACTTTATCATCTGAGGCAGTCCATTAAAAAAGAACATTCTGGAATGAAATGTGAACTTTGAACTGTCAGTCCAGTCTGAAAGCTTCCTTACCACTAACTTGAGCCTCGAACGTCGCGGCACTACCCTCAAGTGCCACGACGCTCTGCAGCGGCTGAGTGAATGTCGGCGCCTGTGTTGACATGTTGGTCGGCACCCTGCGGACACAACAAAGACAGTAAAACAAACAGTCAGGACAAAACATGAAAATGGGAGCACAAGAGCAGCTAAGAAGTTTCATCGCTCAACTCAGAAACAAAAACATTAACAGAAAAATTACTGCAGACGTTAAATGAACTTTTCTGCTTCCACTGCATCCTCGACACTTCACTCATGCATCCAGCCGATTACGCAGCACATTCAAGGCAAAACTGAAGCCATTTCTTTATTTACATAGTTATCAAAGGACAACAGACATACAGTATAGTAGTATATACCTTGCCTATTTTATTTATAGTACAATTGTATCGCTTTATGACCACCTTTATCACAGTAACAAGCATCAAAGAGTGGGAGTCACTCCATCATGACACGCTGTTCACTGGACACAAGAGCATGCTGGGAATGACAAGTTTAGCGCAGAGGAAGGTGGAGAAAGCTTTTTTGTCATTAGAGACAAGGGAAGATTTTACTTTCCACACATTTGAAGATTTTCTGATGCAAATTAAAATGACAAATGGTGTAATCATCGATCATTTCTGCAGAGAAGAGTAGCTGCTCAAAGGAAACCTCAACATTTTTAAGAAGGATCTCATTTCAAAGTCCAGCAAACAGTGAAAATGTAAGTTTGACAAAACAATCTGGAGACAGTTTCCAGTATCTATAATGTAGAGTTGGATATCTACTGTAAAAATCTAATCGAAAAAAAATTGGAAGCAACTGAAATGTGTCCATTAGAGAAAACTGTAAAAAGTTGGCTCCAAGTGTTTGATCAGTCTTAATCTCTGACAGTCACACTCCCAGCGGACACTTTAACAACACGATCAAACCGGATGCAGCAGAACCAGAGACACTGTCGTCTTTACCCCACACGTTCCCCGTCAAAACCTGGTGCCTACATTACCCACAATGCCCCTCAACCAACAACAGCTGGTGTCATTTCTCCCTCTGGAGACATAAAGTCATATCATATCATCATATTAAGTCTAGTATCAAAAAGTTTCAAACAAGTCTTACTCTACATTTACTGACGACATATTTCTAAAAATACAACACATCGGATATTTTCAGAGGCAGAATGATCGCATTAAGGATTTATTTCCATTATTATCAATACGGACATTCAACACTGGCCGCTAGAATATATTAGAAAAGACATGAAATCAGTCTTGAAACAAGACAATCCTCTCCTGTTCAAACTGATGAAAAACAAACATTCTTGGGTTCAGGGCCAAAAAAAGAAGCAGTGCAACATGAAAGACTGCAAAGTGCCAAACACAGAGGTCAAAGTTCAGTTCAGTCAACAAAGGTTTCCTTTTACTATGACATCGATCTTTTTGAGAAGAAGCTTAAACTCCCTAAATTGCACAAAACCATTCAGGCTGAATGCGGTTTGTAACCACAACCCTCAGAGTTGGCCCCTGGTCCCCGGCTCAGCGGCCTCTCCTGGTCGCGAGCTTACGATCTGGCACCTGGTTGCTCTGTTTTTACAGACCTCGCAGCTGGTCGCTTCCTCGTTAGAGGGTGTCGCCCTCACACCCAGCACGCTGTTATTGGCTGGAGGCTACGCAGCCAGAAACTGATGCTCAGAAACATGTGAACACAGCAAACCACAGATGGAGGGCAGATCTCTGCAGATCAGGGTCATAAGTCAAGATTCAGAGCGTTTTTTTTTTTATAAGGCTATAAAACCTCTTTTAGGGAAAATGCTGCTTGTTCTGCTTTAACCACCACAGAACAGACCTCAGTTAGGCAGAACTTGCTGAAAATTTACAGGATTTTTTGTAAATAGGGCAGGATATCTAACATTAATACTGATTTGGTACCAGTGGAAACGTGTCCACAGCACAGAGCATCAAGAACTGTCAAGGACTGAACTTCTACAGCTTCTTGTTTAAATCATAAATCTGTGTTTTAGGTAAAATCTGAGAAAGTAAAAAAAAAACATGTTCATATTTCTCAAAATAAGGAATTCAAAATGTATAAGTTTGGTATCAGAGCCACCCTGAAGTATTTTATTTGCAATAGCAGATCGTATATTAGCGCGGTATATTATTGCCTGTTTATTTCTTGGGCCTGACAGATATATTGGTTTTGTACATGTCAGCTAAGGGCAGAGATGTCAAAGATATGTTGGACGTTTGGAAACTGTCTCCACCAGAGCGCACTGACACGTTTACTTTCACACCTCATAAAGTCCCCAAACATTGCACATGTTGGGCATGATTCTTTAAAAAATACAAATCAAGCTTTTGGTCACAGTCCAATGTCTCAAATATGTAAAAACAGCAAAAACAGTTTCTTTAAACGTCTAAAGGCTGAAGGTGCAGCCATGTCCTGCAGCGTTTCATGACTTCTCTGGGACAGCTGACCTGCTGACAGTGAGGCTCTGGATGTGATGAAGCTGCAGCAGCTCAGATGGTCTCAGGGTTTATTTTTAGGAGCCGTGTCCCTGGAGGTGGTCCAGGCTCCACGGGGTCTGGCTGATAAACCACCAGATGATCCGCGGCAGAGCTCAGAGCAGATTAAAACACCTGTTTGACCCTGAGGGGAACTGGTCTAACATTTCAATCCCATGTCAGTTTCAGGCTGTCCTCCAGAGGCATTTAGTTTTGTGAAAAAATGAAAATGAATGTTTAGAATTTTATTGCATTTTTAGTGTTTTTTTAGTGGTTTTTAGTGGTTTTTTTTATTGCTTTCATTTAAACGCTTTTTACAGTAAAAAGATATTTGTGATATTATAAGCAAGATGAAATTTAATGAAAACGAATATTAGGATAAAAAAGGAGAAAACAACTATATTTAATGTTTTATTTTTGCACAGAAAAGAACAAGAACTATTCTAATTTTATTTTATCTGGTTTATACTTATTTTAATTTTTAATGCTTGTATTTCATATCAGATATATGACTTCGTTTTTATTTAACTTCCTGAAACGTGACGAGGTGACAGCAGCTCCGTGGAGTCGACAGCTGGTTCGCTCTGCTGAAGTGCCCATGAGCAACGACACAAAGTTTAAAAGTCTCTATTCATTCATTTAGCATTTTGTCATTTTGACAGTTGACAGTAAAAACAGACAAAAAATGTCCGACCTGATTTAAATCTTAAACTTCAAAAGTTGTTATAAACCTGCTGTTTGTGAATTAAAGGTTATTTTTATTGACGATTTATTTGCTGATCATTTTCTTGATTAGTTGTTTAACCAGAAGCGGTGAATTTTAGACACTTTTGCTGACATTTAGTAATTAATCATTTGTTTACGGTAAATTTTTCTGTTGACTAATGATGAACGGACCAATCGTTTCAGCTCTATTTGAATATTGACAACATGAGAACGACTGAAAAGATGACGTCAAATGCAGATTTAACTGTAAACCTCATTTAAAACTTTCAACTTATTTGAAGTTGGTTTAAATTTAAAGAAATATTTTGAGGCCTGAACTAGAAACTGAACCTGAAACATGAGGAAAAGTCTGAGTGCTAACGGTAAAACAAATAAACAAATGAACAAATAAAATCTGAGCTGAACTTCCTGCTTCCAGCTCTTGACAGATTTTACTGAGCAAAAACGTTCCGTGAAATTGAATTTCTAGTTAATTTGATAAATTGACTGTTTCGTTTGGTTGTTTCCAGTTTGGCTGGCCCTGTTTTTTCTTTCCTGTTGGGCTCTGATTGGCCCTGGTTGTTTTCTGTTGGGCTCTGATTGGCCCTGGTTGTTTTCTGTTTAGCTCTGATTGGCCCTGGTTGTTTCCTGTTTGGCTCTGATTGGCCCTGGTTGTTTTCTGTTTAGCTCTGATTGGCCCTGGTTGTTTTCTGTTTAGCTCTGATTGGCCCTGGTTGTTTCCTGTTGGGCTCTGATTGGCCCTGGTTGTCCCTGCTGACCAGCTGACGGCGACAGCTTCTGCGGGTTGACGTCACTTCAAACTGACGACCTGTGAGCAGCAAACGTCACCTGACTCACATTGGGGTGATTAAAGGTTATAAAAGCACATCTGATTGGTCCGATCTGAACATCATGCAGTGACTTACTGAAATCTCCTCGTTGCTAATTTCAGCTTCAAACTGAAAAATAAAGTGTGTCTTAAGGCTGTCCTATTTTACACATCTGAATTTTCTTCAAACTCCTTGGGCCTAACGTTTTAGTCATTTATGTTTTTTAATGTTAATCATATTACAGTGCTTCTGTTTTACTGTTCTGTTCAGTATTTAATCTTTAATTTCTTGGTTATTATTCTTGATTTTAACTAACTCTCAAGTCATCTGAAACTTAATTGGTTTATTGATTGATCGCTAACATTCTGGTGAAAATGAAAAATGAAAGTGAAAATTCTTGTTTCCTTCTGCTTCTATTATATGAAACTTGTTCTGGGTTTTGGACTTGGATTTGAATATGTCATCTTGGGCTTCAGGGAAGTGTACTGAGCATTTTTTAATATCAAACGATCGATCACAAAAGTAATCCTAAAACAACTTAGCTTATCCTGTGAACTTACAGATCCATTTATGGGGAACTTACAATGATGTTTGTTTATCTTTAAGTTTTTTTTAACCCCTTAAAAACCCATAATATATCACAACCAATAATTATAACAATTATATTAATCTACTCATTAATTCAGCCATTGAATTCTCTCTACATGAAGGATCACGAACATATCACAGTCCAGTTATTCATCCGTTAATTTACTGCTGCCACAAACAAACAAGCATCAACACTTCGTGGAGGCTGAACAGCAGCCGACATTTAAAGGCCTTTTAAAAGTGAGCAAGATTTCTGGCTGTCTAGGTTGCATACATGACACATGTTACCTTATTCAAGTTAATTTCATTTAGTTTTTGATTTCTCTCAATTCAAAGTGTATAAAACTAAGAAACCAGATTATTGAGAAAAATCAGCCTTTACACGCTTGTTGAGGGTCACAGTATGTGGAGAAATAATCAGGTTTAAATCAGGTTTCTTCAAATGAACACGATGCAGAACAGATCTGATTACGGCTAAACTTAATCTGATGACTCAGCGGCATGTTCATGAGGTGAGGTGGAGGTCTGACACTCAACAGGCATCTCACGTTATTAACAAATGAATCAGCCGACAGGTTTCTAACAGGTTTAAAGCTGCTGGAGGGGACAGAAAGCAGTGCAAAGTACATTTACTACAAAGTAAAATGTCCTTGAGTGCTTCCATTTTCTGCTGCGTCATACTTGACTATACTTCAGAGGCAAATATTGTACTTTTCACTTTATTGCATTCATCTGACAGATTAAGATTTTTAATCCAAAACATACACCATCATCTTATTAAATAATGATTTGGTATCGTTTAACTAGCTAAAAGTATATAAAGTGTATACATTAAACATTAAGTCATCAGTACTAATAATCCAATAATAAACATACATACAGTATCACAGTGTAACACAGTAAAGGAGGCCGCTGCGCATTGTCAGGCCTTTTACTTTTCATACATACTAATTATTTATTCCTTTATTTTTCCCATTTGACTTGTATCTAACTATAATGCAGGACTTAAACTCATGATGGAGTACTTTCACATCGTGATATTTATACTTTTACTCCACTAGAGGATCTGAACTTTTCTCAAATCAATTTATGTTAAAACCTCTTCATCAATTTTGAAGCCTTGTTGTTTTCTTTGGTTTCAAATATTTTCCTCCCTGTTTTATTTACCACAACACATTTCATGTCACATCTAGTATGTGTTGTTTGCATCAGCTACAGAAAAACTGCACTTTTTCATCTTTTTCTACATTTGACTTCTGAAGAAGGAAGTTTAATGTTTGTTTCCAGAAACATTTATACATTTTAATGCAAAAAACAAGCGCACTTCATTCCAAACACTGTAATATTCAGATTAACGGGACTGTTTCCTTGATGTCCATGATTCAGATCATCAGTGGAAACATCAAACCACAAGTGATCCCAGACGAATCCACCTTTAATCAGTTCAAACTGGCCAATGAGAGTCAACATACTGTCATGATCATGCTTCTCAAACACTGACCATTTATTTCTGGACACATCAGCCATTAAGACAGATTTTTAAAATTCACTTGGCTCTCTCAGCACCTTCAAAATAAAATAAAAGCTGCAGGATAAAACCACTAAAACATTTTCTTAAACTTTGTTCTCAAAAGTGCTGCAGACCGGCCCCTCCCGTCCAGTCTCTAATTCTTTCAAATAAAAACTACAAATAATAAACCCTAAGGACAGACTGACAGCTGTTCACTCTCCTCCAAAATAAAAGCTTCACTGATGTGTCCCTGCCATCAGTCAGGCACTTCCTCCCCATAGAGCGCTATGTAATATAACGAGGGGGGTTTATCTAACGCAGGACACTAAACACTAAAAATAACAGCAACCCCCCAACCCCCAACACCTCTGTTTGATTGACAGTCACCATGTGGCACATAGCTGGAGGAGCAACTGATAGCCCTGCTGCTGATTCCCTTAAAAAGCCATCAGCCGCCCAGCTGAGAGTCCAGTCTGATGCTATCAGGGGCTATTCTGGGATGGCCCATTATAACCTTCAACATGGAAAAGCAGCAGAAAGCCTCCAATATGTCAGTGTCACTTTCTGAAAAGTGACTGAAAAATGAATGGAGCCTGGTAGGAAAGGCTGAAGACAAATGTCTGCGTGTTACAGTGCGAATCCAGCAGCCGTCAGTCAGCTGCTGCTTGTCAATCACAACACTTGGGAAAACTTTAAAGACACTTACTTGTCTGCACAAGGATGCCTGGGATGCCCAGAGGGCTGTCTTCAGAAAATCAAAAACCTCTTTATCCAGAAAATTTAGTCAGAAAATCCGAAAGGAGAACGAGCTGAGCCTCGAAGGAACCCCACAGAAAAAAACAAAACTACAGGCTGTCAGCGCCGTGTAGTTTTGTTTTTCCTCCTGACAGCAGTCCCTCCAGCCGAGGCGTCCGGGCCGGGAACGCTGACTCTGCTCAGAGGAGCCACCAGGACGACGGGGGGCTTTATACCTCTGTGACATCACACAGGGCGCAGTGTGTCATTGGTCAGCCCCGCATGGTCCTGCAGGGAATCATGGGAGGACAGGGGAGCCATTTTATGCAACTCGTCACACCTGTCAGTCACTTTACTTTACAAAGAGAGAGGCTGGGGGAGATGTCACCAAATTTACTCCAAAGATTGAGGAAATCAACTCAGTTATTTTTATCATGGATTAATGTAGCAATAATTTTCAACTGATTATACATTTGGTCTCTGAAACGTCAGAAACAACAACTGTCAGGTTCAACAGAAGAGGACGAAGACTCACTTTCAGAGTGGGGAGATTTGACTGTTGACAGAAAATGAATCTATTTTCACAAAGAATCACTGATTAGAGCTTCTGAAATGTGAATATTTCTCTTCTGAATATCTTTGGGTTTTGGGGCTGTAGGCAGTTTCCTGTTTTCTAATATTTTTGATTTTGATTGATCAATGAATCAAGAAACAATCACCAAATTATTCAACAATGAAATGCCTGTTCGTGGCAGTCTTATCTGTGTTTGACACGTATATTTGTTTTTTCTGTGGAAATTTGTAAAGTAAGCCCTTATTATTTATGAGCTTGTGTACTGTGAACCTGGTTGTGGTGTCCCCCCTCTCACCTACACACCTGCCATCAATCAGCTCGTCACCTATCTCAGCTGACACACCTGGACTCATCAGTTCATCAGCCTCCAGTGTATCCACCCAGCTCTTCTCCCACTCGTGTCCGGACCATTGTTGAAACCACAGTGGCAGCTACCTTTAGGCTGAATGCAGTTTGCATCTCCAGGTGATTTTGTTTCTCTCTGTGTGCCTGAGGATCCTTTAAGATCTGCCTGCCATTGTTCTTCACCCAGCCAATTTCCATTTCCCCAACATCCCCCAGTGTATATGATAATAAACATCTTTACTGCTAAACTCTGCGTCCATTCCACCCTGCAACCACTTCATAATGACATGCAGTAAGACAAGGAAAAACTAGCACATGCTCGTGACTGAGAAGCTGAAATCAGTGAATGGTTGGCACTGTTGCTTAAAAAATGACAAACCACTGATGTTTTATCAATAAAATTTCCTATTTTCTTTTGATTATTCAAGTTGTTTTAGCTCTCATCTAAATAACTGAGCTAGCAACATCAAATCTAAAAATAATGCATAAAATCAAGGAGAACACAAAACTAAAGAAAAATTATTTGATACGGATTCTGTAGCTGAGACACAAAAACAGTCATCAGAGTAAAATCTTTTATCGTCAGAGCTTGAAGGATTACAAACAGCCTCAGTGTACAAACTGAAACTTACAGTCTCTGTGGCATCAACAAGAAACACAACTTGTTACTCAGGATTTAGAGAAATCAACAGCACAAACTGGCTTCAGCGAGTCTTGAAAACTTAATCTGATTCAATACACTGTGAGAAAGTTCTGATGAGCCCCATAAATGTCCAACTGACAATGCATGCTGGGAAGTGCCCAGACAATGCACGCACCATGTCAACCTATGCTGCAGACTTAACCTGCTCCTGTAGAACCAAGCAGAGGGATATCTTACCACACTAAACGACGAATAGTAATTATCGCTGCATTTATTTGCAAAATAATCCACAAGTTGTTAGTTGACTCCTGTGACTACAAAAGTAACATCTGGTCAGACAGACCTAGTCCTCTCTGCTCCGTCAACAAAAACAGTCCAAAATACGAATTCATTACGACAAAGCAAAGACACCCACTATGTCCTTCTGAACATCTGATATTATTCTCTAATTAACTGAAGGTGCTTGTAGAGTATCAGTAAACCCAGAGTAAACAGCGTCATCACAGCAGTGATCAGGATCACTGATGTCAACCTCAGTGCAGACAGGTAAGCCAGACAGTGATAGGCCACAGCTCTCAGATCAGACTGACTCACCTGCTGAAGTTTCCCAGCATGCATGTGGTGGCCGGGGCTGCCTCCCATTCCTCTGTGCTCCTGTCATAACCCCAGACCAGCCAATCAGATCGCTGCTCAGTTTATGGAGCTGTCCCTGCCAATCAAAGTGATCCATCAGCAGCTCACACACACAACATGAAAAACATAGAGCAGTTATACTACGATGTACATGTTTAAGTCGATTAACAACTCATACTGTCTACTTCTACCGCTGATACTTTAACTACATGAAGCTGATAACACTTCTGGACTTTCACTGCATGAAGTTAATACTATTTTTTGTAAAAAATAAAATAAAATAAAATGTTGAAGAATGTTCTGTATCTAGATGGCACATCTTTCAAACATACTTTTAGAAGAGGAAGGTCACAAGGAAACTTAAGAGAAAATATTCTATGGTTGATTCTGCAGCAAGAGCTCCAGTGTGCATCTAACTATTGGAGGGACAATCCCCTTTATTCGTCACACAATTTTTCATGAGCATGCACACACACGCCATGCAATTGGTGAAACTTATCCTCCGCATTTATCCCATCCTGGTCGTCCTTCCTCCGCGGTAGACCAGGAGCGGTGGGCTGCCATCCAACAGCGGCACCTGTTTGTCACCATTGGTCAGGTGGTGAGCTTCTGGCATGTTTTTAGAGAACATGCAAACTCCACACAGAAAGGCCCCTTTCCTCGAGCAGCAGGCACCGAAGGCATGGTGGAGGACACATCCCCAGCGCCCCCGGCGGGATTCGAACCGGGACCTTCTAGCTGTGAGGCGACAGTATTACCACTTGTGCCACCGTGCCACCAAATCACGAGGTTCCACCAAGATTTAAGGGGATGTAGAGGTTGTTTCTACAGAAGCCAGGAAGCGACAAACCAAGCAATGGCTGGGACTTTCACATGGCCACTGTAGAGGAGGTCAAGGGTCGTTCACTCGGCTACAATCAGAAACCTCAGCACTAGATGTCACTAGATCAGTCACAGTGGACCTGGTTCATGTTTTGGGGGTTAAAGACTATTTGAAACACTTCAACATCAAGAACATGAGGACAGTTTTGTATCAGTACAATTAGATTTCCATTATTTGTGTGTGTGTGTGTGTGTGTGTGTATGTATATATGTGAGTGTGTGTGTGTGTGTGTGTGTGTGTGTGTGTGTGCGCACATCTCTTGAGGCCTATTTGTATAGCCCTATTCAAAAGAGCAAAAAATTAGACAAGCATATGCACATTCAGAGACAATAATTAATTATAAAACTAACATAAATTATACTAATAGCAAAGCTGAAGCTCATTGAAAATCTCTGAAAAACTTACAGGCCAATGCTTACAGTATTATCCAGTGGACAGGACAGACCGCCATTAATCAGCCCTCTGTGGTGAACGCGGGATATTACAACGTTTATGCTAAACTACTTTAACTCCAGATACTTCTAACAAATAACTACTTCTGGAATTAGACTTACAATCTATTAACATTTAACTTTAACTACTAGCTAATGTAAGTTGATTATGTGATGTTTACACTTCAGTCGATGTTTATTTCTGACGTCTTATTTATCAAACTGAAAAGCGTTTTTTGGCATTTAGCGTTAGCTAAGCTACGTTGGCGTTAGCCTTGACGCTAGCTTCACTTTAACGTCAGTTTTCTGATTCGGACACTTTTTGCTAACGTTCTATGAAAACATCAGTGTTACTGCTAGTGCAAAATATCGTCCAGTGTTTTCAATTAAGTCAACTGTGTTTAAGTGAAGGCTAACTTCTAATCGAAACAAGTGTTGTCATTTAAATCAGTGACTTCAGTCTTTAACCGGGGCTGATGATTCAGCAGTGGCGGGCATCCTCACTGCTATGAGCTACCGTTAGCTAAACTAAGTTAGCGTTAGCTTTAACGCTAGCTTAACTCTAACGTTAATTTTCTGATTCGGACTTGTTTGCTAACATTTTATGAAAACGTCCCTTTTGCCACTAATGCAAAATATCGTCCAATGTTTTCAGATAATCTGTGTTAAACTAACTGTGTTAAAGTAAAGTCTAACTTCTTATCTGTCTAACTAAATAAGTTATTGTTTAAATAACTGACTTCAGTTGCGTTTTCGCCGGAGCTGGTCAAGGGACGCTACCGCCGATGATTCAGCGATGGCGGGCATCCTCACTGCAATGAGCTTGCGTTAGCTGGCTAGCTACTTGATGTTCCTGAAGTTACCATCAGGTCTGGCAACACATCCGGGACGGTACTTCCTTCCTTCATAATAAAATAACATGCCTCAACAGTCCAAATTATGCAGTAAAAGCCCCTTGATCTTTCCTTTTTGAATGTATAGACTTACACCTGTTTGGTAACCAGTGCATTGTTGACTATATTAATAGCTTAGTTTGAAATAAAAAAAATTTTACTAACACATACTAAACAGTACTGGAGGATTTGATAAAAACAGGACAGTGGACATGTGACTGATTTATTTCAAAGAAACTCATTACAGCAAAAGACCAGAAACAAAATCCTTCAGTTGTTGCTCGGATTCCCTTACATTTAAAATATTCTTTCCTTAAATAAAGCAGGATCAAACATTATGTTTGACCACCTTAAATAAAACCATTTGATGAAACTGGGTTAAACATTAAAACTCTGTTAATCCCCAACTGTCCTTATTTCTCAGTTTAAGTGTTTATTGAAAAGAAAGAACTATGGTTGAATTCTATTAACATTCACATTAATAATCATGTTAACCGTGTGCCTAAGAATTCAGGATTAAGACGAGACATTAAGGCAATGTAAGGGATTAAAATGTGTTTTATTTGTGTTTTACCTGTTGAGTCAGTGATAGTAAATAATACACAGCACAAACACATCCAATATGACTTCAGTCAATTTATATTCTACTGAAGGAAAGTAGATTCTACTGTCTTATCTACTGTTGACCACATATAAATACTGCATATTTTGACCAAAATGACATTATTTATTAGGCAAGGAGAGATTTTGAGAGCAGAGACAAAATCATCTTCATTCTTTATGAACATCTCTTATTATTGATGTTATTATTAGGACCAGTGATCAGTACTAACAGACAGTATTAATCTAATCAATGATAAATGTGATTCAGTCAGCAGCCTCAGTTTTTATACAAATCATTTACCTTCATCTGATGCCAAACTGAGAGGATTTTCAGAGTAAAAGCTGATCCATTCAGAGGAGACTAAGGCTAATGCTGAAGCCCATTTCTGCCAAGAAAGATTTGTTTTATTATTATTTATTACATTAAATCCTCATTAATATATTTTTTTATTTTAAATTGAGATTTATTACGTGTACCATCTTCACATTTGGACTTTGCATCTTATTTTGACTTACTATCTCATAAAAACAGAATTTAAACTACCTCAAGATTATGACTTAACTTTGATTTACAAAGTCAAAATTAGAAACTTGAAATTATGGTTTATCTCATAATCTAATTTAATACATACATGCACATACATACATGTCATATTTCCCTTGAAACATTCAGTTATTACTCATGGGAACTACAGTATATGTTACGATTATGTGTTATGATCTGTTTCATCATCATTGTATCTATTAAGTCAGTGTTTTGCTTTTGCACCAAAAATAATTTTCAAAATAATTGAACTTACGATCTCACTATTGTATCTTTTTATTCTTGTCATTCCTTAACTTTCCATCCATGTTTAGCTTGTTTGTTAGATTATTTTTTGGTAGAAATGGGTTTCATATTTCAGCAGTTTTAAGAACAGAATGACTCCAAAGTTCATCCACATTTAACTCAAATGTACAGAACACTTAATAGAGAATAATAAAATATAACAGGGAACACAGAGATCCCACCAAGTTCTTCCACCTCGTTTTTAGGTCCTTAGATTCTCCAACATTTAACCAGCTGTCAATTCATCTTATGAATCTTAGAAGTGACTTCTTTTAAAATCATGTTATGAGTATATTCCTATCTTATTTATATTTTCAATACACCTTCAAACAAATGTGAATATAACAATCCTACAAACCTTGTGTGTCCTTGTCTGAATCCAGCGTTCCCTCGAGGGGTCTGGACCCCAACGTTGAGAAACTCTGGATCAAACAGTGTGTGTTTTGAGTGTGCATGTGCGTGTGTGTGTGTGTGTGTGTGTTATAGGCCCTTTCCACTACAGGAAATTAATGACCTGTAACTTAACGTGAAGCCGTTGTCATGGGGTCTGCTTTTTTTTTTTTTTTTTTTTTGGAGAACATTACTTGTTTAATTACGTTTCTCAGTAGCGTTCAGGTTACAAAGTTATTTTCAAACTCTCTCAGGAGTGAGATATTACACTACAGAGTTATACGCCAGCGTTGCAATGCTTATTTTCTCTCAACAGTGTGTTTTCACCCCAGTTTCTTCAGTGTCTCCTCTCTGTTGTCTGATCAAGGAGCACAGGAGGGGGACGGCAGCCGACCTGGACTCAACTGGCTCCAGAGAACTGCTGATAGGAGCTGGTCTGGAGTCAGTCTCCTTCACTCTCTGATCCATTCTGTTGGACTGCTCCTACAGACGGGACTCCTCATTCATTTAACAACATTGATGTCATGATATAAAAACATGAAAACAATCAATATTGGCCAGACTTTCCTTTTTTTTCTGTCCTCCAACTGCTCTCGTCCAACAAGCAGCTCATAAAAGTGACTACATGTGTCTCAGTGTTGCCTTTTTAAGCATGTACTACATCCAAAACGTTCTGGTTTGTGACACGCAGTGGAAACACAAGGCAAAACCTCAAACCAAAGCCTTACATTCTCCTTAAGTTCAGGTGATGAAACACTTCAGGTTACAGGTCGTTAAGTTCCCGTGGTGGAATAAGAGTAATCAGAGTACTATCAGGTATAGCAGCCACAGCAGAAAACACAGTGTACCAAAGAAAGTCTGCCAGTCCGCACTGATGATGTCAAACACTTCGATCACCAGCCAGTCATCACTGCTGCTGCAGCTGTTACCAGCTGGCTGCTGCACATCATGGTGGTTTGCAGCCTGGACCTCGTATAAACCAACATCTGAGTCCGACGCCTCTGGGACAAACAGGAAGTGTTTCCTGTCCTCGCAGACCAGCGTTCGGCCTGGGCTGGTGCCTGACACCTCTCCATCTTTAAACCTGAAGTGACCATGATGACAGGGGGTCAGACAGGACACTACCTCACTCTGGGAAGGGGTGCCGCGATACATAATGGGCCCCCTGACAAACAGCTCTGATACAATCCATACTTATAAGTCCTGTTCTGCCACAGGATGTCTGACTGCATCACCAGACAGTCAAACCAAAGGTTTGTGGGTAATATAAATGATGTGGACAGTTAGATGATACAATGTGTAAAATTCAACCTTTAGTTTGACTTGTTCATGCAGCGTTTTGCATTTCAGTGTTCAGTGTTAGCTTCACTGCCTTAGTTTTATTACGTTCACACAAACAAATGTGTTACAGGAATCACAGAACACACTGTTAACTAGCAAACTTACATTAATTAGTTATTAATTAATAAAGTAAAAGTACATTTAAACCTTGAAACCTGCAACATCTCAATGTACCAGGATTTGACAATGATCCATCAACAGTTCTGTCACATGAGCTCCCTGGATTGGCATCCCAGATACTGAACCGTGACTACTGTCTGCATGGAGCCTCCAGTGTTTGCTATCAGCATCAGCTGAGGGTGGGAACATGCAGCTGTCTTTATACTTCTACAAATTTTAGGTATGTTTAATGTTTTGAATGCGGCTCCTGACAGACGTCAAATCGACTTAAAGCTTGTTTGACATGCAGAGCTGCACAGCATGTTGTTGAGATTTGGAGGCTGCACGCTGAAAACAGTGACTCAAAACTACTAGCTACCACTGGAATGCAAACTGCACTTGATGAGCAAGCTAACACTTGTTACAACTTGCTAGCTAATACAGCTACAGCAACTTCCAAAAAGCATGGCTATGTAGCATATAAGCTTTTAAAATCTCTATTTATCCACAACCTCTGCCTTAGATACAGTTCTACCATTTTCTTTTTAGTATATGTAGTTGTGGTTCTACGTGCTTCCAGAGGCAACTGGACTTGTTTGTGGTTCTAGAAGATGTTTCACCTCTTAGTTGTGCATATGCAGTATATATACAATACATAATATAATACTCCATTAAGTTATATATAGCTGTAGGGAGGCACAATCTATTTCGGACATAACTTTTACAGCTAAGCTAATTCTAGCAGTAGACTGATAAGATGATTGGGCGGTGAGAAGGATTTGCACAGTTCATCAAACTTAAGCATCACCATGTGGATGAATATGAGACAGATGTTTCAGTCCCTTACACCTGCATTAGCATTGGTCTTGATTGACCAGCTTCATCGCTCAGACTATGCTAACAGTGGGGGACAAACCACTGTGCAGAGAATTAGTGAATCAGTTCAGTTTAATGCAAACATACGCACTGGACCTTATCTTACTTGTGGGGAAGATGACGGGTAAGAACCCAAATATCAATATCACAGAACACAGAGAAGAAGCTTTCTATCCATCGTCACTGTCAGGATGGACAACTTTAATCTAAATTGTTTAGATTAAATCTGCCATCCAACCAACAAACAAGGTCAAGGTAGAAAGGTTCTCTTTGATCTTATCTGGAGATTTCAAGTGTTTATGTTTTCACTGTCACTACATAAGCAGTGTGAGTCATGTGCATCACAGTCATGTGACAAACCTCAATGGCTGGTGTAAATACGATCCAGATTGAGACATTATACAGCTACAGGGTACATGTTAATGCAGGTGTAAAGGGTGTCTCAAGGTGTAGTTAATATTCTCATAAAGCTTGTGTGTTATTGTGGAGCTGGTTATATGCTACCCACCAGGTGAGCTTGGGCTCTGGTTGTCCCACCACCTCCACCTCTAGCGTCACTGGAGAGCCCTCCATGACAGTAGCTCTAGACAGGGGCCTGGTGAAGCGGGGAGGGCCAGGTTTAGAGGCTTTTCCCTGGGGAAGAGACTCGGCCTGGGGATGAGGAGGAGCAGGAAGGGGAGGCCCTTGGATCTGAGGAGTAAGCCTGATCTCCTCACGGATGGCCATAGGCTGACAAATGTTTGGGTCTTGGTCTGGAGTTAGTAGATGAGGTGGAGAGGAACGGGGGGTGACATGCAGATTAGCCTGCTGAGCCAAAGCTTGGGTCTGTGATTCTGGCTGAGGAGGAGCAGTGGGCTTGGCAGAGCTGCTGGGGGTCATGCCAGGGTCATGCACACACTGCTGGGCACAGGTGGAAGTCAGGGACTCATGGCAGTAGACTGTCTGGAGGCTCTGCTTGCTGTTGAATCTATTACTGCTGGTGATGCTGCTGCTGGATATACTGATACCACTGAAGCTGTTCAGCTCTGGAGGAATGGGAGCATGGACCTCAGGAAGACCTCCATGACCCTGGGAGAGAGGGTTTCCTTGTTGTGCCCTGAGGTTGTTGCTAGCATGTGGCACACTCTGAAAGTCTGGAGGGGAGGACTGACAGTAGAGGTTTTTTTGGGTGACAGTAACGCCTGTGGTTAGGCTGTTGATTTGGGGCATGGAGACTGAAAGTGTTTCTTTGATGGTTTGGGTCGAAGGTACATTCTGACCAAGGCCACTCCTGGAATTCGGGTAAGACCATGAAGGATTGCTGTCTTGAGGGATGGTTGAGCTGGTTTTCGGGCAAGTTGCATAGGATTGGGTCTTGTGTTTGTGGGGAACAGAGTCTGTGAGGCTGGGGCTCTGAGCAAACCCCCTGGCCTGGGGGACTGAATCCATCTGTGGTTGGGCCTCACTCTGGGATAAGGGGCTTTCTTGTGGTGAACTTAGGCTGCTGCTAACCTGTGGCAAAGTGTGATGACTGTCTGAACGGGAAGACTGGAAGTAAAGGGTTTGCTGGGTACTTGTACAGGTGCTGGTGGTAGTGAGACTGTTCCTTTGAGGTTTGGATACTGGGGACGTTTCCATCCTAATGGCAGTTATGGTTTGAGGAAAAGTAGTGCAGCATTTGAGGAACCTAGTGTCATGTGGAAGGGCCTGGTCCTTGTGGACAACAGGGTCTAGACCGTTAAAGGGTGAAGAACAGTAGCTGGACTCGGGGAGGTTGGGACTATGATTGAGCTCTGCAGTCTGAGGAATGAAATCAGTCTGTGGCAAGTGAGACCTTGCTTTGGAAGCAACATTTAGGCTGATCTTACCCTGGGTACCTGTCCTCTGAGGCTGCTTACAATGACTGTTGTGCTCCTTTAATAAGGGCTCATTTTGTGAGGGGCTCCTCTTCTCAGCAACATCATTGTCCTTGTTGGAACAACTGTCTGGAGTGCTGTTCTGGTGGACTGGGTTAGATCCAGCGGAGAGACTCAGTTCAGGGGTGCCCAGGGAGGGGTCAGAGACTGTGTTGATCTCACCAGTCCTTAGGATGCTACACAAAGTGCTGGTGAGCATGCTTGTAGCAGGAACAGTCGATGGGCTTTGGACAAATGAACTGGACTCTGATCTCAGCCTGTAACACACACAACAGGAACATACTCTTAAATCTGTGTGGCCCTCTGGTGGATTAATGGGCTACTGCAACATTGAATTTTCTGCATCGTCTCGGTGCAGCTTCCGAGCCGTGTGGCAAACTGCTGCTCATAATGCTCATAATGCTCTTTAATCATAATAACATAAAAAGGAATCTCGTTGTGATGTGACTCAGTGATTTGTCTTAAAACAGACCTGGTGGTGCTGTGACGACTGGTGGGAGGAGTTGGACAACTCTCTGTTTGGCTGGACTCTCTCTGTTGTTGGACTGCACCAGTACCAGTCCCACTGTGCTCTGACTGGGCATGGCACTGGTGGCTGTACTGGCTGATGTGGATGCTGTGGGAACTGAAGCAGAAGCCCTCCTCAACATCTGACTGAACCATGTTGGACTCTGGTGTCTCTGCCAGTGAAGGCAGAGAAATGTCATCTGGTGACGCACACTCGTATTCATCATTGGAGAGAGAATCCTCAGTCATCACTTCCTGCTGCTGGAGCTCTGCCTCCAACAGGCCTCCTGCTGATGCATGCTGGGTAAAAAGGATTCAGTATTAGACTCACTGCTGTGTGTTATGTACTGCCTACAGTCACAGCAACAAGGATGTTCATACAGTTCGTTAAATTGTTTACTCTGAGCTTGACCACACAAAGCCTTCACTGCTTTTAGCAAAATGTTAAGAGTGATCCAGTGCAAGGATTCAAGACTGAGGGTGATCTGATCTGTTTTCCTTGAGTTTGTTAGAAGCCTTGTGGCAGCATTCTTCAGCAGTGCAAGGAAGAAGACTTGAAGGTATTTTACCATCCTGGAATCTTAAATATAACTTGAGCACAATGGATGATTAACAGCCAGGATGGGATTGCAGCGGGTCCATCAAAGGAGATCAGACTTTCAGTCATACAGCTCTTACTTGATGAGTTTTACATTTTCACCATTGTCATCAGGTTTAATGGGAACATACAGTTGTGTATCATCAGTACAGGCATGAAAATTAAAGCAGCATGTCGAAGGAAAATAAAAGAGGATGTGAAACTCCACATATGAAATTAACTCTTTTATGAATAACCTGAAGTGCCGTCATGTTTGATCCACAGGAAGCGGCGACCCCCTGCTGTCCCGTTTCTTGTGACTCCTTCCTCTGAAACTCCGTCTGAATGTCTGAGAACAGTGGGCCAATCACAGAGGCAGGGGGCGTGGCCTGAGGCTCAGTGGAGATAGGCTGTAATTGGCTGTGTATGGTGTGGATCCGTCGGTTGACCTCCACTGGGGAGCAGGAGAGGTTGAAGGTGTGAGTGGAGCAGAATGAGGAGGTGAACTTCTCGCTGTACAACTGCTGTCTGCTGCTGAAAGAGAGACAATACAAAGAAACTTTATTTATACAGTCCAACAGATGGCCGAGACTCGAACCAAACAACGTTTCCCCATACGACATGACCTTACATTACTTTTATTTGCTTGAGCTGAAAGCAACATTGAGTAAGTACTTATATCTGTTATGCTCTTTGTTCTACGGTTTTTTTCCAGTTCCTCACAGTTATTATTAAACATGGAGTCTCAGAGGGTCACTAGCATGCCTGCAGACTCATATATGTATATATCCTATTTCAATTGCTGGAAAAAAGTCTGTCATCACAGGTGCATGTTTCTGGAACGTTTCTTAATGTGCACTGTCCCTGTTCAATAAACCAATAAATAAATGAGAAAAGAGAACAAGATCACCAAAATGAGAAGGGTTCAACCTCTGGGGATAATGCACATTCACAACAGATGTTATAAGTCAAGTTTCCATCCAAATGTAGAACAAAAAAATTACTGAATTTTCAGAAAATTAGCAAAAGAAAATGAGAATGAGCGATTGTTTCCATCCAGTCCTGTTGTGTGATGATGAGCGCAGTGGCTGATGGAGATAAACAGCAGGTGGAGCTGATTCTCCAGTCTGTGTCATGAAACCATCACAGAAGAAGAGACACAGCGAGGCGACGTCGCTCAAAGAGCTTATAGAGGTTTATGTGATTCAAATCAAAGGGTTCGTCCTCTGGGGAGCAGCAACATCAGCGCAAACCTTCATTGTACCAGCATACCTGCTCTCTGTCTGCGTGTCCGTCTGTCTGTCTGAATCCTGACTGCGACTCTTTTGTAATGGAGGCTTCCTATTGGCTGCAGTCTGCCTCTTCACAGGAACCTCCTTCCCATCATGCTCGGCGGTCAGCTCGGGGGTGTGGCCTGTTTCCTTCAGCTCATGCTGAAAGTACAGGACAGATTGTCCCATTATCATGATTAAATCCATGAGTTTTAATATTTTTATTGCATTTTTATTGAGAATATGAAATATACTCTCTAATATATCTTTTTATTTTGTGCAGCTCTTCTAGCTTTTATGTTTTTAAACCACAAAGAGTGAGTTTTTCTTTTTGTATTCAACAGTGTTTGTGTGATTATTTTTACCATGTCAGCCGCCTCCTGCGAGCTGCGATTATCCGTCTGCTCCTTCTTTTTCAACTTTCTCTTTTCCTTCAACTTCTTCTCTTTGTCTTCGTCTTTCTCTTCCGTCTCACTGTCTTTCCTTCGCTTTGTCTCTCCTTCTTCCTCCTTGTCTTTCTTTCCATCATTCTGCTGCTTTTTGAGTTTCTCCAGCTGAAAACAAAGTAAACAATGTGAATAATATGTAGATCATGTGGCTGATGTCCACTGATGAGCTGTCCTGAAGGATATCTCAGAGTCAGCAGGTAAAATCAAACACAGGTTCTTATATCTTATTCATTTCTGTACACCTTCAGTTTGGCCTCCAGCTCCATCAGTCCGTCACTCAGCTCTCTGATGGACTCCACCATCTCCGAGTGTTTACTGACCGTCTTCTCTATGTACCGCTGCCCCTCCTCCACCCCTGAAACACACACACACACAAACACACACACACACACACACACACACACACACACACACACACACACACACACACACACATTTTGATGGTAGTATTAGATTTCTGAAAAGGTTCATGTTTGTCTTCACACAGCGCTGCGTCAAACACACACACAGGCACAATGTAACCAGTGAATGTGAACATCTTAGACTGATGCAGGAAATTATGAGCTGTTGACAGTCGAGTCAAACAAGTTTCAAAATCTGTTTTGACTGAATAAATATTAGAATAAAAGCGGCCGTTGCTCATCCTCCTGCTGCGTGTGGCTGCTCACCGTGCAGCCTGACGGCCAGCTCAGCGATCTGACTGATCCTCTCCTCCTGCTGAGGAACCGTGGGCCAGACGAACTTCTCAAACTGCTGGTGGAGAACGGCGACGGCTTCTGTGCTGCGACACTCTGAGGAAAACTTCCCAACGCGAGCGATGGTGGCGCTCGCCTCCTCGCACCAGAACTGATACTATTAATACAAAGCAACACGTAAAGGTCATGCGAATCATGTGTACACACATTAATACTTAACTACAAATAATACAATAAACAACCTCATATTTGATCAAAGTAAAAATAATAATACTACATTTAGAAGGTAAAGATGTGACCAGTTTTCATCACCTCCTCCATGGCCTGCTGCAGTTTGCGGGTCATCTCCAGTGTTCTTTGGTGGTCGCTGACACTTCGCTCAAAGTCTCCCATCTGTCTCTGCAGCTCGTTGATGGTGTCTTCTGCCTCTCGGGCCACGCCTCCGCCCTTGACCTCTGACCCCAGCCGGGCGGTCACGCCCTGCAGACGTTTCCTGAGCGCCTGCAGGATCAGACCGAGCAGAGCATGACACACTGCCTCTCTCTGCTCAATCACTAAACTGAAGTTCTTTAAGTTTCATGTGATGGCTCTAAGACTCAGGTAGATTTTCATCCACCTGCTTTGATGTAAACTCAGTGGAAGCTGGATTCCTGTTTCTTCTTCTGCTGTGGACAGCACACTCTTGTCTGGTGTCTTGCACCTTTACGATCTCCATTCCAACAGAATGGTTTATATAACCTCAACTCCCAAGTTTGAGTTCCTTGCAATGATTCACAGTTTGTTTTGACAAAATTTCAGAAATTAGCTTGAAAGCGTGATTCATTGATAGAAATCTCTGAATGTCTTTGCACAGGTGAGGTGCGGCTGGTCTGTGATATGCACATGAACCATTCAGCTGCTCAGATCAGGAGCTGCGCTCACCTGCAGCTTCTCCTCGTACAGCTCCACCTGCTGCAGCTGGTTCCTGACGGCCTTCGTGTTCCTGGTCCTGTCATTTCTCTTCAGGTAGTTAAACTTCAGGTTACTGAAGCGTTTCTTCAGATCCTTAAAGGAGTCACGAAGCTGAAAATGGAACATCAGAAAAACCAACAGCTGATTTTACATTAAGATCAACTGTTTTCAAACCTCACACATCCGTCAGCTTCAAGAGTTTGACGTTGACAGAAGGACTTCTGATGGCAGATCATATAGATCAATCTGTGGTGCAACTGGTTAACACATGACTGCTGAGTCAGATTATCTTTCTAGAACATAATAAATTGATTTATCAATAAAATGTTAAAATATTGACAAAGGACATTGACAGTTTCCTCAAGCCAGGCAGTCGGCCCACCACTTTGGTCCAGACTGAAATATCTCCACAACTATAAGATTCCATTCGATTCTGTAGACATTCATGGTCCTGAGAGGATGAATCGTACCATCTGTGGTGATCCTCTGAATTCTCCTCTAGCGCCACCAGCAAGATGATACATCTGGTTTTGATTTAACTGTCTCAGCAGTTTTTAGATGGATTTCCATGAAACTGGACATTCATGTTCTCCTCAGGAAGAACTGTGATGAGTCTAGTGATACTCTGACTTTTCATTTAGCACCATCATCAGGTAAAAACATTTTCATTTATTCAATACATGAAAAAATAATGCCATTCTCTCTAAATAAAAAACAAAAGCATCAACCTGCTGAAGGCACTAGTCAGCAGGATTCATTCACTGTGAATGTGAACACTTCATGGCAGTCTATGAGGTAGCTGTGGAGATATTTCAGACATTGCCTTCCTTAAAACCAGGCTGCTAGCATGGTTAAAAATAGTTTTTCACACATATCTATATATATATATCAATGTCTTATTGTATCCATAATTTGTCTTATCTTTGGTCAGAGCTTCTCTGGCTGCATTCTGTTCGACTTGGTGTTGATGCAACTGCAGGTTGAGGGAACTTTGATAAGATTATTTTTAGAGCAGGAGGGCTTAAATCCGGAGGGACATTTCTGGCTGTGACAGGAGGATCAGCAGTGTCAGATGGCTGATCTGTTAGCTGAGGACAGCTGAGAGAGCAAAGCAGACAGAGACAGCGAGGTCTATTTGCTGAACAGATGAAGAAGTCAGAGGCTGAAGAGGTTGGACTGAGGCGGAGGGGGAGAAAAGCTTTGAAAGTCCTCTGGGGAAAAACCTGGACTGAGCAGAGTGAGGACAAAACAAACGTTACAAGAGGAGGTACTGGGAGGTAATACGATAAGTTTACCGTGAAGTGCATTCAGATAATGCTGAGAACCATGAGGTACCTCAAAGAGTTACCATAAAGTACCAGGAAGTACATTGTACAGTAGGTCGTTGGTTCAAATCCCTGGACCATCTGGCGAAACCCAGGAAAGCAAGTGTTCAGAGCACTGAAATGTCAAAGTACCACTCCAGGCCCACAGAAAAGCCTTTTCACTGTGCCCACAATGAACACGTGTGCAACCTAGATTCAAATACCTTTCAGAGTTCAGCTGGCGGACTCTGAGATCGAGTCCTGTACCTCTGGGGATCCTTAATGTGACCAAAAGTACCCTGAATGCCTGTGGTGGGTGTAACCAATCCACCAATGAACGTAAATAGAACCAGTCCTCAGCAACAAGTCACGATTTTGAAAAAAAAAAAAAAAACATCCCATCATCCTCCAGCAACAGATTAATGGTGACTCAGCAAAGTGGACTCCTTCTGTTTACCCCCCAGCTCACCTCCCATCCCTCTGATTGAGTGTTCATAGTTGACTAAGTGGTGGTGTCCCATCACAGCACAGAACTCTGACAGTTCAGCCCTCCAACTGAATTTTTTTCACCACTGATCTGAAGTTCAAGAAAAACATGCGTAAGTGCTGTAAGTGCAGACAGCAATCATACCAAATCTACAAGGGAACAGGGCCAAGAGGGGCTAAATGACATGAAAGTGGTGACCTCATTCACTGCCATAGATGAGGGGTTGGTGATATGGCCAAAATCTTCCATCACATATATGAATACGCAATTTTATGTCACAGTATGGTAATTATGTAAATTTGCCTCACATGAGACAACGCTTGAGTTCAAAAACTAAAGAGGAGGAGCACTCATCGGTTATGATGGTTGACTTCGAGTTTATCAACTCTACCTGTATTTGGACTTATCTGCAACGTCAACGATAGAGTGGAGACCAACGTACAGGCTAAAAGCTGTCAGTCATGTGAAAGAGGCCAAACGAGACGTTATCGAGTCAGAGTCACGCTCCCGCTGGATGTTGGGATGCTGACAGAGAGTATCATTAACATAAACTGTGTGATGCTTTTATAAATCCTGTTTGTGACTGATGTCCAGCCCAGCTGCTCCTGCAGGTTTCAGTGTGCTGGTGACACACTGCACCAGGTGCATGATGGGAAATACCCGTGGGCTGACTCTGCCTGTATTTCTGATCTGACTCCCTCCGTCATTCCTCCAACAGCTGCTGCTCTGCTGGTCAAAGACACTGCACACTGAACCATTAACACCAGTCAAACCAGTAAAATGTCTAACGGGAAAATTTTATATTTTACAATTCCAAAGGTGAACTTCAAGAGGACTTCAACACATTTGGTTTTATCATTCACCACCATCATTCTTCTTCTGTGACTAGTCACACATATTTCAGTCTGGCATGTAAACTCAAACTGTTTTAGTGCTTAAAGACTTCATATTCATACATACTCATGTATACAAACTCATTTATTTATTAGTCAACAAGATTGTTCATATCATTTCACATCAACTTGCATCTTCTGAGAAATAAACATTGGGCTTCTCCATTCGCTTCAATGCCTTTTTCTTGAAGCAGCATCTAGTGGACATTAGAGGAACTGCAGCTGAACGCACGTCATCTCTGACTTTAACACTCAGCTCCAGAAACACGAAGAATCTTTTTGAGTGTTTTCTAATCCAGCACAACTCTGCTTCTTTTAATTTCCTCTGTGACGACAGCAAAGAATCGCTGGAAGAACGTTTATGATGCGGCGCAGAGACCGACTCCTGCCGCCAGCTGAGGGACTTCATAGACTCCAAATGTGTCCTTCTGACTTCAGTTATATTTAGAGTCTAATAAAACCGAGCGAGCCGCTGCCTCAGATCTCAGCTGCCCGTCGAAGTCTAAACAAACACAAACTTTCAGATGTAGGAGGATCTGTTGCCGGAGATGGAAAATAATATTCATAAGTATGTTTTCATTAGTATGTAATCACCTGAACATAAGAATAGTGTTTGTGTTTCCTTAGAACGAGTTCTTTATATCTACAGAGTCCACCATGTTCCACCGCCATGTTTCTACAGAAGCCTGGAGTGGACAAACCAAACGCTGGCTCCAGACACGTTTTCTTTTGCAGGTCCCTATTTAGTATCCTCAAAAGAACTATGTGTTATTAAATGATTATTGTTATTTTTATTAGAAAATAATGAGGAAATTATAGACCCGCAAGATAAAACAAGATTTCATTGATTAACGATAAAATGAACTTACAGAAAAAAAAAAGATTGGAGTACACAGATTGTGTGAAGAGTTAAAACTTGCTGATCAGTGAAGATTTTAGATATTTATAATCTGACAGATGGACAGACAGACGGACGGACAGGCGGACATCTTGCAGCAGCCCCCTCTGCTGGTGGGACTGACGAATAACAACACTCCAAAGCAACAGTGACTTTCTGTTTCACATCGAACAGGAAGGTGAGCTTCTGGTAAACTCAGTCAGATAAGGTTACAAAAGAACGAAGGTTTCAGAAACCTCTGACAGCTTCAACAACAGTTCTCAGCTCAGTTCTCACGACGGTCGATCAAGCCTGCGACCTCACCTGGATGATGTCATCATTGAGTCGACCAGTCAGCAGCTCTCTGCGGCATTTCTCCTCACGCTGAGCTGCTTCATTCAGCCACGAGACACAGAGAGAGTCCAGAGAGCGAAGACGAGCCTCCAGCTGCTCCACTCTGAAACATGTCCAACCCTAACAGTGTGGACGAAGTATCTGTTACTGAAGTACAAATACAGCAATGGAAAAATACTCCATTACAAGTAAAAATCCTGCAATTTTAACACAGATGTATTTCTGAATACTTATGAACAAAACGTAGCTTAAGTATCAACAGTACAGTAGTCTTATTGGCTTCTTGTGGTATGTACAGTAGTATTGTCAGCTTCATGTAGTAGAAGTACAGTAGTACTGTCAGCTTCACTGTCAGAGCAGCATGTTACTGCTGGAGCTGCTGCAGGTGGAGCTACTTTAAATACTTCATGTACTGTTAGTTTAGGCCAGTTTTTGTGAAATATTGATCATTTGATCAGTTACTGAAATGAAATGTGAGAAGTTTAGAGGAGAAAAGTCTCTTTGCTAGAACTGAAAACAGCTCAGAGACTCTGAAAGATGAAAGCTGATAAATGTGGTGGAATAAAAAGCACAATACTCCCCTCTGAAATGTGTAGAAGAATAACAAGGAAATATGCAAGTAAAGTAAAATTACCTCAAAATTATACAACTGCAGTACTTGTGCGTTCGTGCGCGCGTGTGTGTGCGCGTGTGTGTGTGTGTGCGTGCGTGCTTGCATGCATGTGTGTGTGTGTGTGTGTGTGTGTGCGCGTGTGTGTGTGCGTGCTTGCATGCGTGTGTGTGTGTGTGTGTGTGTGTGTGTGTGTGTGTGTGTGTGCGTGTGCTGTCGTACACTGTGGTTGATGGCGGTGCAGATGTCTGTCTTCAGTGTTGAAGCTGTTTTGAACAGACTCTGGATCTGCTGCTGGTCTACTCGGTGCCGACTCAGCTCAGCCTCACTGGATCCACATAAACCAGTTGAACCAGTTAAAGGACCCACATGGTCTGACTGGAGCAGCGCCTCCAGCTGGACACATAGAGGACAATGCTAAAATTAGTGATGACTCACTTCCTGTATATTTATACTTCACATTTCTAAAACGTGATGTGGTCTCAGAACAGGTGAGACCAGAGGCAGTCTTCAGATTAAACTTGGTAACGAACAGGAGGAAAACAGGGTGCAAACACTAACAAATTACTCAAATTCTCTGCTCCCTCAAAGGTCAGAGCTGTGGTTTAAATGACATTTGAACATTTTCTGCAGTTTAAATACATTGTTATTATATTCTTTACATACTGTTGTGATCTGGTGTTGACTGTCTTATCAACCAGAAGTGCCGTTCTTAAACTCAGGATGAGGACCTGATGAGGACTGTCACCTGGTCCTCTCACATCAAGGCATACTGCTGAGTCACTTCTACTTATTTAGCGATCGCTTCCTGGTTTACCGCTTTCACTTTTCATTTCTAAGTATGTCCCTTAATGATGTTTCTTGGCAGAACACCTTCCTCCTGCTCCACTGACCTGCTGGGATGTGAGGTGGAAGCTGCTGGTTAGGTTCAGGATCGACTCGCTCTGATGGATCTTGTCCTTCATTGTCTTCTGGAGCTTCAGCAGCTCTGACAGGTCCTCCTCCTTCACTGCTCCTCCCTGCAGCTCCTGCACCTCCAGGCTGTCCTGGACTGCCCTCAGAGCCCCCCAGCTCTCCTCCATGTTCTCCACCTCAGCGTCTAGTTGCTGGGGGAAGGAAGAGAGAGTCTGATCATGATTGAAGAAATGTCCTTCTGACAATACATCGACAGGCGAGCAAGAACCCAAAGAGAGCAGAGCAGATGCATCAGATTCAGAAACTATCCAAGTTTCACATTTGGTGGTCACTGGCCATCAACAGAAAAACAGATTTCAGAGCAGATTTCTAAATATGATGCTTGTAACACAACAGCAGTAAAAGTTTCACAGTAATTCAGCTTTATGCTCTGAGTATGAACATGCTCTAACATCCTGCTCGCAGCTCCGTCATCAGGCCAAAATGCTCCAGTGGTCCCAACCGTCACAGTCCCAAGAGTCCCAGCTTTCCTCAGAGCCTCACCCACAAGTAGCCCACGGAGTCCAGAAGACTCACTGGTCCCAAATATTCCAAGAGTCCTACAAGTGTAAAAGTCACACTTCTTCCAGCATTCCCCAGTACCTGGTAGTCCCCACTGGTACAGTCCCAGTTTTTGTGAAAGTAGCATTGGTTCTAGCAGTCACCAGAGTCCAACAGTCACAGCTGTCCTGGAAGTCAAGGTTTTGGACCAGTGAAACTCCTGGGACAAATGTGATTACTTGACCAGTAGTCCCAGATGTCCCAGTCAAAGCAGATCCAAGAGCCCCAAGAGTCCACTGAGCAGCCAACAGTCCTTACAGTCTAGGAGTCCCATTGGTTCTAGTTGTCTAGTGAGTATCAGTAGATCCCAACAGTTTCAGAGCTCCCAAGATCCATCAGTCCCATCAGTCCCATCAGTCCCATCAGTCCCATCAGTCCCCACAGTCCAAAAGTTATAATGCTCTCAACAGTCCTCATTATGAAAACATGTCCCACGCTCAAAGTAATAATACTCACTTTAAAATGTGGTCTGGCCTGGCTGAAGTGCTCCAGCAGTTTGGAGGTCTGCAGCTCTGAGCCCAGATCCATCATAGTGCAGGAGTCCAGCAGCTCAGAGACAGAATTCAAGTCCTGCAGGGTCTGAAAACAACTTACTAAGTACATTTACCTAAGTACTATACTTTGGTACAATTTTGAGGTACTTGTACTTTATTTGAGTATTCCTATTTTACTCTTTTTGATACCTAAATGTACTCCACTACAGTTGTTTTGCAGTTATATGTTGTATTACCTTGCAGTAAGTGTACAGAGTAGGCTCGTCACTTGTCTCTGGTGCAGTGTACTGAGTACCTTGAGCAGTCTCTCCTGGTACTTCCTGCAGTACTCCTGCTGCTGCTGCATCTGGATTTGCTGCTGACTCTGCAGCTCGTCCACTTCCTGTTTGGTTCTGCTGAGTCGCTCCAGCGTCTGCTGCACCACAGCCAGCACAGACTGCAGGTTTATCGATGCTCCCGACACCTGACACAAACAAATGTCACACTTTCTCACCTACATAGCAAAGATTTTTCTTGTTGCCTCACAGAAATCTTGTCTTAAATTGTGCTGCACTGTATGAACTGTACTAACAGACAGAATCCTTTCATCTCCTTTTTTCTGATCTCATGTAGTTTTATCTCATTTGACATAACTTCATCTCATCTCATGAAATCTTAAAACACATCCCATCTCATCAGTCTTGTTACCATGGAAACAGTGTGGGCGTAGGTGTTTCCCAGTTCCTGAGCAGTGAGGAACTTCTGTAACGTTGCCTGCCAGCAGGTGTCGACCTGCTTCTTCTTCGCTGGTATCCTGGAACTGGTGTTACCGCCGACAGCTTCCCCCTCTTCCTGCTTCTCCTCCTCTTCCTCTCCATCTAGTCTCCTCATGTAGATCTCCTTCAGTTTTTCCATCTCTTCGTCCACCTGGAGAACAGGAGCACCTTCATCATAGACTTCAGATTTCCTCACCAGCGCCCCCCAGTGGCTGCATTACACCCCACGGTCACACAGGACAAACGTCAAACCGATAGTTTACTCTCCGAACCCTTCGAACACTCGTTCTGCATACTGAGTGCTTTGACTGGTGATACTTTAAACACATTTTGCTGTAAATATTTCTGCACTTTAAGTTAAAACTTTAAAGCAGGAGTTGAAATATTTTTTCACTGTAAATTTTACTAACTGATCTACATCTTATGTCCACTGGATCTGAGTACATCGCAATCCAACTTTGCTGGTTTGCGTCATTAAATATTAATTTAAAATAAACTACATATAAATTTGGGTATTTATACACATTCACAAGTAAAGCTGTACATATTGTACTTCAGCTAGCAGGCAGCGGATCGTCTCCAGCAGCTGCAGCAGATCCAGATCTACTGAACTTTGGCTGCAACACTTTCAGTTTTCCTCTTTAATGGGACACCTGGACAGACTCTGACCTGCTGTGCCGTCCTGAGGAAGGTGACATAGGGTTGCAGCAGTTGCAGATTTGAGTTGATCTTTCGGTTCAGACTGTGCAGCTCCTTCAAGACCAAATCAACCTGACCGGTGAGTTCAGGACTCAATGAAGCATTTGGGTCAGCAGCAGGCGGACCAGGCCGAGCGGTGCTGGTTCTGCCCAGGCTGCCTCTCTTCAGCTGCTCTGTCAGGGCCTTTAGAGGGGACAGCTGTCTGCTGGGTTCACTGGGAGGCAGGGGACTGGTTCTGCTGGTCATATCTGTGTGTAGAGCTCTGATCTGATCCAGGATCTGCGTCATGTTCTCTGCGTCCTGACCTGCAGACTGGAGACAAACAGGCAAAATGATCTGTTGAGCAGGAAGCCAGTTAAGCATAGCTGCTGATTTCATCCAAAACTGATCCAGAATCTGAAAATGAATTTATGCTGCAGGAAGTGTTTTAAAGTGAAGTCCTCTGTACAAATGTCACTGTGGTAGATAAGAGTTAACACACGAGGTGCCACCACAGTGAGAGCAGATTCAACTCAGATCCGTCAGAGTTTGGAGCTGCTGCACAAACGTCACTGAATTTCTACTGCAAGGGAAGAAATTTTTAGTAGAAATAAAAATGGTGTGTGTGTGTGTGTGTGTGTGTGTGTGTATGTGTGTGTGTGTGTACCTCAGCCTGTGTGTGCAGCTGCAGGTGTGTGTTCAGAGTCTCTTCTGCCTCAAACAGCTGCTGTCCTGCTTCAGAGCTGTTAGACAACAAACTGCTGCCCTGCTGCACCCAGCTCCAGATCTACACACAGACACACACACACACACACACACACACACACACACACACACACACACACACACACACACACACACTTCAGAGAACATTACCTCACCCTTACGTCTTCACCCTAAAACTCTGATGAATACGTTATGGGGACGTCCGTTTGGTGGAGTTTCCACTGTGTGACTGTTACTGAAAAGAAGAGAAAGGAAATGTCACCTTCTCCACCAGGTGTTCACATGACGACAGCAGCTGCTGCTTCTGATTGGTCAGGAGGGCCGGGCGAGCGTGGTCCTCTCCACATTGAGTCCCGTTTCCCAGCATGCTCTCCTGCCCTGCCACCAGCCCACTGCCAAAGGAGAAGAAAATCAAGCTGGTCCTGTTTTCACAAACGGAGGCTTCTTCTGACTGAGCAGTGAGATTCTGAAAGGAACACTCTGACGAACGTCCAGAAAGGTCTGGATCTGTTGGTAAAACAGGGGCACATGTGGACCACCAAGCATGTGTGCAGGACTTTAGCAGTTTTCCTACCTGGTGGCATTTGCAGCAGCAGCTTTCTGCTGTCTGGTCTCGTCCTGTTTCCTGCTCAGTTCAGCCAAACTGACGTTGTCTTCAGCCTGAGAAAAACACAGGGCTGCTGGTGTCTGCAGACATCTCAAAAACTCAGCAGTATTTGATTCTGTCTGCTGATTGGTGGAAGGTATTACCTGTGATCTAGATCCTCCGGTCTCCTTTGATCTGGATCCAGGCTTCAGATCTGATTTGGAACCCAACTGAAGGTCTTTGGCATCCTCTGATCTGGATCCAGGCTGCACATCGTGTGTGGATTCAAGTCGCAGCTCGTTGGCCTCTGATCTGAATCCAGAATTCATCTCTCTTCTCTCCTCTGAACCGGCTCTAGGATGTAGGTCTGTGGTCTCCTGTGATCTGGGTTCAGACCACAGGTCCCTGGTTTGCTCTGATACAGATCCAGATTTCAGTTCTGACCTGGATTCAGGCTTTTCATCAGAGCTGGACTCTCCAGACTGCAGGTTACTGGTTCCATCTGATCTGAATCCAGAGTCCACAGCTCGACATTGCTCTGATCTAGACCCAGATTTCAGATCTAATCTAGATTCTGGATGAACATCTGATCTAAACCTTGACAGAAATTCTTTGGTCTCCTCTGATCTGGATCCAGATTGCAAGTCTGACCTTGATTTAGGCTGCAGGTCTTTGCTTTCCTCTGATCTAGATTGAGGCTTTATATTTGATCTAGATTCAGGCTTTAAATCTAATCTGGATCCTGACTTTATGTTTCTGGTCTCCTCTGATCTGGATCCAGTGGACGTGTCTCTGACTGGCTCTGATCTAAATTCAGATTTCACATCTAATCTGGATTCTGTCTGCATGTCTGATCTCAATCCAGGCACCTGGTTGAAACTGGATCCAGACTGAAGGATTCTGGCCTCCTCTGATTTTGAATCTGACTGGAGATCTGATATGGATCCAGCCTTCAAATCTAATCTGAATCTAGATTGCAGGTTTCTGATCTCCTCTAGTCTAGATCCAGTCTTAAACTTGAATCTGAATCCAGGCTGCAGATCTGCTCCAGATTCAGGATTTAGATTTGATCTGGATCCAGGGGTCATGTCTCTGATTGGCTCTGATATAGATTCAGGCTCCAGATCTAATGCAGATTCTGGCTGCATGTTTGATCTGGATCCAGGTGGAAGGTCTGTGGTCTCTCTAGATTTAGAATGTAACTGGAGGTCTGACCTGGATCCAGCCTTCACATTTAATCTGAAGCCAGGCTGCAGATCTGATCTAGATAGAGGTTTCAGATCTGATCCAGATTCAGGGTTTTGATCTAATCTGGATCCAGGGGCCATGTCAATGGTTGCTTCTGATCTAGATTCAGACTTCACATCTAATCCAGAGTCTGGTTGCATGTCTGATCTGGATCCAGGTGGAAGGTCTGTGGTCTCTCTAGATTTAGAATGTAACTGGAGGTCTGAACTGGATCCAGCCTTCAAATTTAATTTGAATCCAGATTGCAGGTTTCTGATCTCCTCTAGTCTAGATCCAGTTTTAAACTCTAATCTGAATCCAGGCTTCAGATCCGATCTAGATTCAGGCTTCACATCTAATCCAGATTCTGGCTGCATGTCTGATATCGATCCAGGCGCCTGGTCTAATCTGGATCCAGGTGGAAAGTCTGTGGTCTCTTCAGATTTAGAATCTAATCTGAGGTCTGCTCTGGACCCTGACTTCAGATTTAATTTAAATCCAGACTGCAGGTTTGTGGTCTCCTCTGGTTTAGATCCAGGCTTTAGCTCTAATCCAGGCTGCAGTTTTGACCGGGATCCGGATTGGAAGTCCCTGGTCTCCTCTGATGTGGATCCACACTTCAGATCTAGTCTTGATCCAGGCTTCACATCTGATCTGGATCCAATCTGCAGGTCTCTGGTTTCTTTGGTTCTGGAATCTGACTCCAGGTCTGTGCTCTCTGCTGATGTGGACCCAGACTGCAGGTTTTGGTCCAGGATCTTGTCCACTGTGAGACTCCAGTCCTGAAGAGAAGACAGACTTGATGTTGTTAAGTGTCTTTCATTGTTGTTTCATTGATTACTACAAATTGTACATCGGGTACTCTGCTGTTGGTATAAATACTGCATGTCTGCCTCTTTTTCATACACTCCCTGTTAGTAATCTACTTGTTATATTCTCACTGCTGTTGCTGACGGGATGAAATGTCTCACTGGGATCTGACCAGTTCCACCTCAGCCTTCAGGCTGGTCTCCACTGGGAGCTGGTTTTACCACCACAGGTGTGAAAACTTGATTTCCTTCCTCATTTCCTGATTTCTGCTGCTGCTGATGCTGAATACTCTTTACAGTAGCTTCACATATTCAACTGGCTGCAGGTGCGTCCTAAAAATACACACATCATCACACAGTGTGAGAAACAAAACAAACGATGGATGAGACGGATTTAACGAGCATCTTAACCTTACGATAAAGTTGGGAAACGATGCTCGGTTTCATTCAGCTCGGCTCTTTGATGTCAGAGTTATCGGACGTGCAGACCTTCCAGCAGACAGAACATTTTTAAATTCAGTCATCGGAGAGTCGAGAACATAACTGCAGGATTTATATTTATAACCCGAACACAAGATGGATGCTGACAGAACAGACTGACGTCTGCACGTTCAATTCCATCTATAACACTATTATAGAGGACACAGAGTTTTAGATATAACGGTGCTGGTGGAAACCTTTGACACTCGCGCCTTCAGTAGCTGTTAAACACTGATGACCAGATTTAAACCTGCAGTGATAACCTGCATGTGTTCACACCTCGTTTACGAAGGCAACAGCTCGTTACTCATTTAGCTTCTGGACTGAGTCTCAGACTGACCTCCAGACTCCAAGACCCTGTCGTTCACATGTGGTTTAGTTGATGCAGGCTAACATGTATCAGGCTAAAATAATCCTGTTAATTCTCATTCAGCTTATTTCCAGATAACTGTGAGCTTGAGGATTGGCTTGTTGATGATGGATGAAGTTATCTTGCTTTAGATTATGTTTGAATTAAGTTCAGTTTCCACCAGAGCTCTCACAGTCCACGTTAACGTGCTGTGTTCGTCTCTTACTTCAGAGCCGGCCTGTCTGGACTCCTGTTCTTTCTCATGGAGCAGGATGTTGTCCTCCGCCTGTCGGAGCCGCAGCCTGACAGCCTGGTCCGCTCTCCTCCTGCGATCCTGAAGCGTCTCCACCAGCTCCTCCAGCCTCAACGCCATCCCCCTACTGCACTGGGAACTCTGGGAAGAGGACGCAGCACCAGCATCAATCCACACAGTTAACAGCAAGTCAACAGCAGGCTGAGGCAGCGGGACAGGTGAGTCAGAGGAAGGCAAAACAGGTGATGATGATCAGGTGGATGATGAAGGCTCATTCCAGGAGCTGACTGTGTAACAAGCTGCTGAACATGTGAAAACTGCAGCTGCAAATTCAATAAAAATAAGACATGTTCTCCAGAGCTGTTAGATACTGTGCAGCTGAGACTCTTTCACCTCCTCCTCTTCCTCTTCACCCTGCAGTACTCCTCCTCTCCTCTGGAGGGCCTCAGTCCTCTGCAGCTGTCTGAGTTTCTGCAGAAGAACGTTGCTGCTGGTTAAGACCTGCATCGATTTTCCCAGAAGATCTGAAATGAAAAGACAAAAGAGACGACTAACTCCTGTGATTGTCCACCTACAACAAACCAGCCGACGGATCGTTTAAACCAGTTCATCTGTGGCTCAAACCAGTTTGTCTGGAGAAACTAATTTCAAATGAGTTTAGTTTCAGCCAGTTTAAACTGGTTTATCCCACTCTTAAACAGTGTGGAAATGAAAACACTTTATTTTAAATATCTGATTATCCTGTCACAGGGTTTTGGGGCTCTGGAGGATATCCCATCATGCCTTGTGTGTGAGAAATGTTCAGGCCAACACAAAGACAGACAGACACATTCACATCTACGAGCAATAAAATGAAAATGAAATCAGTGATAATATATTTGAGCTGCAGCTGTGTGTAATACTATAAATACTGTGACTAAGATTAGCACGGCTCACCTCTCCTCATGGAGTCGTATGTGAGCTGCACTTCAGTCAGTCTGTCGCCGTCCGGTCCGATCTGCAGATCCTCAGCTCTGTCAATACAGACAGCAAACTGCACACACACACACACACACACACACACACACACACACACACACACACACACACACACACACACACACACACAGAGGGCTCTGCTGATATCTGATTATAAATCAAAGTATTGGACACATGTTGACCTGAAGGTGGCGCCAGATGAAAAGTCAGAGGATCAATAAAGTTATTACAGTTCATCCTGAGGGGAACACGAACGTCTGAACACCAACAGCTGTTGAGATGTTTAATCTGGACAAAGCCACACTTGACTGACTATCTGTTGACCAAACCGCCTCTGAGGGATCTCTTCAGTCCTGAACTGAGAGTTCTGAGGTTTTCAGGTTTGAGCTCCTCACGGTCTGATAAAGCCAGCTGACTCGCGGTGGCGATCTCGTTAACGGAAAAGCCTTTGATTCACACGTCTTCCATCGTCTGTGATGGGAGAGTTTTGTCTCATCTGTTGACGTGGCTGCTTTCAGCTCGTTAAACTGAAGCACAGAGGATTAAAATAGGACTCACTGTCGGACTGTTCTAGATAAAGGCTGCAGCAGGTGACGGTCGGCGGGCAGCAGGTGTTGCTAATAAAATGTCAGCCAATGAGCACGGCTCACCGCTACACGCCACAGATTCAGCACCACCACAGAAATGTGAGGCTCAGAGCCGAAACAAATGTCCTTCACGGGGACACGAGACGAGAGTAAATCACATCCACGTCCTGCTGTTTAACCACAGGGGACGACACACTGCACCTGCAAGAACTTTACTTCCTACAGCGAGGAGGTCAGGGGTCAGAGGTCACAGCAGCCCGACAATAGATGAACACATATTCCTGTGACTCAGATTACAATGAGTCCCCATTCGAGACATTCGATTATAACGAGGCGAAGGTCAACGAACACCTCCATTACTAAACTACTCATAACCACAGGAGAACGGGAACAGAAAAGTTGTTTCCTGGAGGTTAAAAGCTTAAAAACATCGTTAACAAACTCTGGTCAGTCTCGTTTTGGCTCTTGGGATTTTAAAAGTAAAGTTTAAACTGTGATTAAAGTTGGTTTTAACATTTTGTCGTTCTGTATCTTCAGACGGTCTCTACCTCCAGCGCTCGGCGGTAAAACTCTGCCGCCAGCGTCAGGACTTCCTGTCGTCTCTGGAGCAGGCGCAGCAGCAACGACCATCCCTCGTTCAGAGATGTCTCCATGGCCTTGTGCACCTCCTCCTCCTCCTCCTGTTTCTTGTTCCTCCTCTTCTCCGCTGTCCCTTCATCCCTCCTCCTCTTCTGCTCTGCCTGTCGGCTCTTTTTCACCACAGCCAGCACTTCCCTCTCATGTTTCTGGAAGACGAAACGAAATGAATGAAGATGAAAGAAATGCTGCTTACGCTAGCTGGCAGAACACAAGCTAGACAGGAAGTGATGTCAGGACTTGGGCTGTCTATTTCCTGTTTCTGCCTGTTTGTACCTTGAGTTTCTCCATCAGCTGCTGCTGTTCCTGGATCAGTGTCTGGTTTTCCTCCTGGTTGGATCCAATCTCACAGAGGCCTGGATGGACCTGGACCAGCTGGAGGTGGACCACAGACCCACTCTGCACGCACACACACACACACACACACACACACACACACACATAGGGTGAAAACACAAAAAAACACAGTGCCCAGCAGGCGTCATGGAGGACAAAAGGTCATTTATGCAGACGATTTAGAAATTTGTGCTCTAACTTGTCACCTTGATGGTCCTGCACACTCTCACTGTGGACCACGTGGACTTCATACGGTGTCTTTTTGACCTTGGTTGGAGACATGAGGATTTACTTCTGGTTCTGCCTTTTAAACAAAGCCCGTTGTTATCTTTAAGATCTCTTGAGTGGATTTTTACAGGATCGTGGACGGAGCTGAATGTGTGTACTGTTGTTCCTGATCACAAATCAATAACCCCCACGGGCTGCTTCAGGAACGCCTTTGCTTTTCTTTATGTTCTAAGACAGACTATGTAACGCCCCCTGACACACACACACTATTACACATTGATGAGGTGAGAGCAGCAGTTGTTTTTTCTCTCCACAGAGCGACATGTTGACCACTTTAGGTGAAAAGGAGCTGCATGTATCCCTGTACACGTGTAAGTGTGTGTGTGTGTGAGTGTGTGTGTGTGCGCTGCTGCTGCATTCCTCAGGATGATACAGTATCTCTGGCATGTCGACTGAAAAGGACACAACATGACGCGTGACTGCCTCCACCCCACCACCCACCACCACCCACCACCACCACACACTATAAAAACAATACCAATACAATCCCACATACATAAGTACACATTTCAGAGGCATCAGCTGTTAGGCTCTCTCTCACTCTCTCACTCTCTCTCTCACACACACACACACACACACACACACACACGCACACGCTCACTTCCCTTCACAGCAGGATCAGTAAATAGTTTGTGCTATAACAGGAAACACCGCATGGACAGAAAAGTGGCTTCAGATGAACTGAAAGCTCCTCCTGAAACAGATTCTGAAGGTGTCAAAGCTAACTGTTCATCAGATACAGCTGATTTAAAGAAAGCTAGCTGATATCCAGCTAAGCTAACAGTTTGATAGCAAAGTTTAAGCTAACAAAAGTCAAGTCAGAACTAACTGTCTGTGAAGCTTAAAGAAAGCTCACAGAAGTCAGTTACAGTCTGAAAATCAGGCTAACGCTGTGGGCTGAAAAGGATTAGATTATAGCAGATAGCTAGCTAAAACTGAAGATAATAGCTCTTTAACTTGAGGCTAACAGTCTAACATCTAGCTAACAGGAAGCTAACAATTTCGTACCTACTTAAAATGAAAGCAGGCTCATAGGTAATTAAAGTCTAAACTATCAGACTCATTGCTAACTGAAAGTTAAAACTGCTATCAGCATACTAACCGACTACAGTCAAAGCTAACAGTCTGACAGCGTTAGCTCACTAAAGCTAAAAGTCATTTAGCTCACTGCAGTCATTGTATGTTCTCTAAAGGTGAAGCTAACAGTGCAATAGCTTCAAAGCTAACGCCGCATTCATGCTATTCAGAATGGGAAACCTTAGAATCATCCACATATTATTTAAAGACCTTTATTGCTTTGTAGGAAGCCCAGATAAATGGCATTTGAGTCTAATTTAGTCATTTTTATCATGTTACTTGTTGCTATTGGCTAACAAATGAAACCAGATCGGTTTGATTGATCGATTGTTGTTTTACCAACTTTGACTCCATTTTTACCAACAGAAGTTCCTGCTCATCAGCCCAGACTGAATGTAAATAACTGTAGGATTCAGCAGCATCTTTGTCATAGAGTCATGTGACCCTCTTCCACGTCATGTCTTTCCTCCATGTTATTCTGGACACCAGTGTCACATGGAGGCCTTGTTATTGACCTACAGTCACAGCTCAACAAGCTGATCGTGCTTCGGTCTCTTTACATACCTTGAGGACAGACACGACAATCTGTGATTGGCCGGCCTGGACGGCGATAGTGCTAAGAGTGGTGAAAGACAGCTTCATGCTCCCTCCTCCTTCTCCTCCTCCTCCTCCTCCTCCAGTTCTCCCCTCTGACTTCTTTTGTCCTCCACATGTCAGCGTCTCTTCAGTCTCTCCGATCGTCATGAAGACAGACTCAATCCAGGTTCCTGCTGTCGGCTGAGGAATGGACGATCCTTTCTGTCTTCTTCTGGGATCACTTTAAGACCGTCTCTTTTGTTTTTAAAGTGATGTTTTCAGTAGACGTCAACAGATTCACTCTCAGCTCTGATGCTGTTTGTGTTGGGAAGTATCTGCTTCCCAGTATGAACCCCTAAACAGAGTCAGTCCAGACCAACAGCTGTGGGCCAGTTGCTGGTTGTTAGCTTCCTGTTCTTTGAACTTTGACAGTCAGATCTCCTGCAGAACAATAGAGGGCAAGAAAACGGTTCTATAAAGGTTGCAGAGAAAAACTTTTATAAGATTAAAGACTGACTGAGCGACCAACCAAAAGTCCTGAGTGGAAACGAGAAAACGTTGTAAAGGACGGGGTCAATGGTGGAAGCTGGATTCTCATTTTTCCATTGAATAAGATGTATGGGCATTTATTTTGAGAGTTGGCTGTGATCTGGTGAACCTGCATGTCGAGCCGGGGTCAGTCTGTACATTAGCTGCTAACATTAGACTCTTCCACTGGATTTAGACGATATCAGATACCTTCAGCTTTAATCGTCAGATGTGGCTTCGAAGCAGTTTGTCTTTATTAACTTACATAGAAAACGACGCGGCAGCCGTCACTAAATATAAGGATGCTACCGCTGGATGTAATGACTGGGATAAAGAAAAAGAAGTTATTGTTACTAAATATGAACTATGGGAAATTCACCTGCTTCTCTGGACACAGGTGAACTCTGAAGGTGACGTCATGTACATACAGGTGAAACGTTTGTCAGTGGGAGAGTTAAACCCTGAAAACAGATGAATAATATCAGTCTGATCTCAAGTCTTACTTCATTCTGTGGCGCTCACTGGGCGACCAGCCTCATCAGTATTTTTGGATGTTTGACATCTTTTTTTGTCTGAGTGAAAATTAGACTCTTTCCTGTTTGTGGTGCTGAAAACTCAAATAATCCAATGAAATGAGAAATGACAAAAATCTCGTTCTCTTGCCTGTTTTCAAACATTTCTGAACTCTCAGAGCAGATTTTTTATGTAAAGAATTCAGATTTTACTTAAAAAACAGCAGCAGCTCATCATATAAAACATACAGGTCCAAGTTTCTAATAATGTGCATTTAATAAAAGCTCTCTTAGTGGTAATCAATGGGTTTATTAATGGTTGTTAATTATTTACTGAGGCTTCATAACTCATTAGTTAAAACATATGTGGGGTCACCAGGTCACCACACGTCTCTCTGGATGTTTATTCTTTCTCTTTGGCAGAAATACAGTTATAAAAGTTTGTCATGTATTAAAAATGCTTTAGAAGTTATCAATAAATGGATTTTGGTCTTGTTTTTCAGTGATTTTTCATAACCTGACAGCCCAAACTCGGGTCAGCTGATGGTTATTAGTAATAATTTTTTTCTGTGACGAGTCCAGTAGGACAGAAAAAAAGTTTAATATTTAAAGACTTCAGTAAAAAAAAGAAGCTGATGATGAATGAAGTTAAGACCGTTCAGATCATTTAATCTGAGGAGAGGTGGAAATAAAATGATGGAGTTCTTAAAAAGGATAATCTGCCACATTACTGCACACAGAACGAGTGCTTTGATGTTATCATTTAGTGTTTTTAAGAGTCTGACTCAACGATGAACGAGCAGAAAACTTTCATCCAAACTGTCCTTCAGCCTCACATTCATCATTTTAATTCATCTCAGATCACGAGAAGCATTTTGTAGCTTCGCTGAAACAAAACTGAGAAACGTAAAGCGATGATGGATCTTTTTCATTCCCTCAAACATTTCTCACTGTTTTTGTTTCACCAGCACTTTTTCAGATAAACATTTATCCATATTTAAAGTTTGTGATTCACATCAGACATAAAACAACAAACAAACAACAACACAGAAAGACAAAAAACGTACCTGAGACACGTTCATGGAGATCAGGACGTTTCCCTGCTGCCGCCGAGACTGAAAAAACACTCTGAGAGGAAACACAGCTGAGAGAGACTGAAGAGAGAGAGAGAGAGAGAGAGACTGAAGAGAGAGAGAGACTGAAGAGAGAGAGAGAGAGAGAGAGAGAGAGAGACTGAAGAGAGACAGGGAGGGACAGACAGGGAGGGACAGACAGGGAGAGACAGACAGGGAGAGACAGACAGGGAGGGACAGACAGGGAGGGGGTAAAAATAGATGTGGTTTCCAGTTGGATTATCAGTCAGCTGAGTGACAGAGAGACATCTGCCTTCCATAAACAAACTCTCTCTCTCTCTGTTTCAATGACAGAGTTCAGATTTATCTGCACGAGGAACAAAGCGAAGACATAAAAGACAAAGACGACATCACTGGTTAACCACTAAAACCAGCAACTATGAAGTAATTCCATTTAAAGCTACTTTCTCCTTCTTCTCCTACATCTCAGAGACAAAGAGACGAAGACTGTCCTTCTTCTGTCTCTCTGAGAACTTCAATGACTCCTCACTTCTGAGCGGTGGAGGATCAGTTTTGTCCTGCACAACGCCGTCAGAGACCTCGTGAAATATGGTGATCAGTCAAACAAACCACACGAGAAAGAAGAAACATTCAGGTTCTTCATTTAAAGGAAAAGTTCAACGTGTAGAACGAGAGGAAAGAAAACAGTCTGCAGGCATTTACAAAGACCTTTGAAAGGAAAGAAAATGCAGATTATCATCATGAGTGACAAAACTTTTTTATTTTTCACTATTTTACTCTTCTGGGCTTGAAGACTTCCAAACACGAGGTCAGACAGAAAACCATTCTTTGGATGTTTTTCTTGAAAAGAGAGAAGACTTCGACCTCGTGTCCTTTGTTTCTCTTTACAGCAGCTGTTTCTTCAGCTTCACGCCTCCTTTCTGCAGCTCTAGCTCCTGTTTTTGATTTCCATATTTGAGGTGCTTCTTGTACAGGAAGCAAACATCTTCAGGATCCTACAGAATTATGAATTAATGGTTATTTTTAACCAATATGGATATGTTATATATATATATATATATAGCTGAGGGATGATCACATCCAGATGATGAAGATGAATCTTCAAAAGACAAACAGTATTTGAACACGCTGCAGTTGAACACTCACAGAGCTCCACACGCTGTCTGCAGCAGCTTCACAAGTCACAAAAATACAATGAAATCGACTGTGAAACACGCTTCATTTACCACTGACGGAGCTGCTGCTGCACCCTGCACCGGCCGTCACCGCGGGGGTCTTCAGGACGGGACCAGCGCCGCCCTCTTCCCGCTGGCTCGTCATCGAACGCACAGAGAGAAACAGGAAACAGACCAAACTCACTGCTTTCAACCCCACATGAGACTCGGCTCTTGTTTTAGTGTCTTATGGTTTGCTTTTACTTATTGTTTTATTGTTTTTAAAAACAATAAAACTATTATTTTAGTGTTTACTCCTGTTCTATTTTATTCTTTTTATATTGTTTTGTCTATATATGTTCAGCACTGTGTTTCAACTGTGGTTGTTTTAAATAAAGTTGAAGTTGAAGTAACTCGCTCTCAAACGGACTCGCTCGCTCGCTCACAGCGCAGGAAACATTTCTCTGTTCAAACCTTTAAAAAACAACATCCAGGAAACTTCAGCTGTCAGAAAACTTTATTGAACACATTTAAAAGAACAGAGAAAATGAAGCAGCAGCAGAGAAACACTGAAGAGCAGAAATAAAAAGGCAGAGTGGAGGAAGATGAGCTGCACTTTTAAAAACAACCTCCTGCTCGCGCCGGGCTTGACCTTTGACCTCCATCCGTTAAGAACCTGCTCTGCTGTAAATTAAAATCTGAGGTCACCACGAGGTTTTGGGGTTTGCTTTGTAGAGACCGTAGTCTTCGTTCCTGAAGAAGGCCACTTCTGTTTCATTCACTGAAACAACAAACAGAAACACGCCGTCATTAACCTCCAGCAGCTCTTCATCATCATCATCATCATCATCATCATCATCATCGTCATCATCATCGTCGTCGTATCAGACTCTCTCTGGCCTCAGTGTATCACAGCAGGACTCACGTTCACTGGAGCCAAAGGCAGAGTGGAACTGGAACCATTAACTGACTCCGTTTCCAGTTTCTTTCCACTTCGCTGAAACTGATCTGTCTAAAAATAATAATTTCGTCTTGGTGTATTTCGTCTTAGTTTTGGTGGTTGGATGTAAACAGGAAGTGCCGTAGAGTCAGTTAGCCGTTAGCAGCTCGTGCTCACAGCGTGCAGACACTTTGAAACTGAGGAAAACTGAGAAATGGGACGATTCTCAGCAGGTTTAATCATTTATTGATTAGCATTTATTTGTGATGTCACTTTACATGCCTAAAATGTGGTTAGCTAGCTATCGTTAGCTATATTCATGCATAATGTTAGTAATAGGATAATAATAATGACAGTAAGTAACTCAGTAGAAACGCAGTAACTCCAACATAAAACCAGCTTCAGCTGTTTACTTTGCATTGATAACGTGTGCCTGGAGGAACTTATTAACAGGTACTTTCACTTTTCCTTTTGTCGTCTTTATGGGAGTAATTGTGCTTTTACTGGAGCACAGGTTTTCACTGAGCGCAGTGATGACGGACTCTTACCGACGCCGGCGGCTCGCAGGCTTTGGTCGTTCTGCAGAATGAGCTTCTCATCGTCTTCTAAGCTCATCACCAGCTCGTTGGTCTGCCAGAGAAGAAGAAACAGTTTCATTCAAAAGAAAAACAGCACTGATTTAAGAAACATGCAGCCGGGAGGCTTTTTTAACTGCAGTATAAATCTCAGTGTTTGAGGTTGAAATGTGACCAAACACACACTCATTCAATGTTAATGAACAAATGATTCAGTCCACGAAGGACCAAAGTCCTCCAGCTTTTAGCTGCCTCGACCAATCACAGCTGTTTGTACCTGTGCAGCTCCTCCAGGTGTGACGGAATAAACTGGAGCTCGTGCCTGAACATTTTGGGGAAGAAGTCGACTTGCTGACTCGTTGTAGGCAGCTGTCACTCATGAAGTTTATACTTGCGGTGGCTAAGCTAGCAGTGCTAGGTGTAGCAACAGCTAGCACTGCTAGCTTAGCCTGTTGGACAGTTTGAACAGGTGGGACGTCACAGTAACCACAGCGTGAAAGGTGCTGACGTGACTGTTAGCTGGATGCTAATACACCAAATGTCTACGTTATGTTAAAGTTGCTTTAATAGATTTAACAGCGTTCTCTCTCTTTTAGCTGTTTCTCGTCTCCTCCACCTCCTGAATGCGTCACTACGTTCACCGGCTCGTCTGTCTGTCTGCTGCTCAGCAGGAAGTGAGTGTTTTCATCTCCAACCGTTCGTTCCATCCTCGGTTCAGTTGTCAGAACTTTATTGTTCAGTGTTCGGTGACAAACCTTCGTTTCTGTGTCATTTGCCACTAAAACAAGCTGCAGACGTCACACGCCTCCTTTGGACAGATACCTTTGCTCCGTGTGCTTGGTGGGTGATCTTCATCGTGTCTGAAAGAAGAGGAGATGAATCAGACGTGATGATGAAAGGCTTTGTTTGCAGGATCTCACTCTGCAGGTGCATCCTCTGATTCCGCTCCATCTTTCTCAGTTTAATCATGGGAAATGCCTCATATGTGAAAACATGCTTGGCAATAAAGCTGACTCTAATCTATTTTACATATTCCATACAAACATGTACCTTCACTGCAGCACCTGAGCCTTTAAAGCAGCTGCTGTCCAGCTGTGGCTTCAGAGATGAACGGCTGCTGTGACTCTCACAGACCACCAGAGGTCACTGTGCTGCTGAGCCTGATCTTCACCAGGCCTCATCCTCATCACTGAACATCATTAGAAAACACACACGTCAGACAAACAGACATACCGTAAGAGTATTTCTTGAACGGAGGAGGAAGGCCTGGACGTGCTGCGATATCTGGAAGAAATTATGGGATGTTATATGATGTGATTTAGAGGCATTACAAATCGGAGATTTAGAGGATAAATTCATCATATTTTTTTTTAAAAAAGAGTCGTAATATTACGAGCAAAAGCCTCCATCCAGGAGGAGCAGACTGTCCCAAACAGAGCAAAGGGCTGTGAGGAGACATTACAGTCCAAACTAAGACAAGACCCTGGACTGTCCAACCAACCTGTAAGCGTGACAAATGACCGGAAGCAGCCTGCTCCATCACACTCTGTTCTCGACATATTTAGACATTTTACCTGAAATCTCAGGTGTTTTCTATCAAAGGTGTCTGTGCTCACCGTCTCTGACAAACTGCATGAAGTCCAGCACCGTTTGGTCCAAGTTGACTCCGCGAAACACGACCGGTTTGAAGTTTCTGTGCTCGAAGGACCTCACCAGGCGGACAGTGACCACCGCTTCGGCCGCCATCCCGCCGCTGGTCGCCCCCGCGGACAAAAGTCTGTTTTAGCGTCTCTGTCACAAACAGCTGAGGTGTTTGGCATCAGTGTGATTAGCTTAGCATGTGTTCAGTGGCAAGCGGTGTCGTAAGACCAGAACAATCGAGAACGTTCAGCTGCGAAGACTCAGCGAGACGATAACTGAGCGAATCGTTTTCTTCTTCGTGGTTATTGACAAGCGGCTGTTTATACCGCCAGCTGCTTCTGTGGAGAAACGTACTGGTGACATGTTGGAAATAAAGCTGTCAAATACTGAAAGTACCATATATCTCTCTGAAATGTAGTGGAGTAGAGTACCTCAAATCTGTACTCAACTACAGTACTTGAGTAAATGTACTTCCCCCCCCAAAGCTAAGCAGGCGTGTTACCACTAAAAAGCGCTTCGGTAAATACGACAGACAGTGAACGCACCACTGCTTCTGACGCTGTGGCAGCTTTCTGATGCCAAAAAGACAAAAAACAAACAAACAAACAAAATCTTTCTCATGTTAACCGGATTCTTTTCCGTTATTTCAAGTGTTTTCATTCTACTCTGACACATTTTCTTTTCATCAGATACGAAATTATGCATTCAATTTGTTTGATTTTCAAGCCAGTACGAACAGTTTCTCTCTGTGTGTCTGTTTTTGTTTCTGTGTTGAACCTTCAGGGATAAAAACAGAATTTCTACAGGTACATTCAAATGACTGTTTGGTCCATTTGGTCACAGGTAAATTGGAGAGTGATCACATGTTTATAATAAATGTAAAATACTATTCAAGCTTTAACTTTGAGACGTTTAGTCAGAGCACAGCAGCTCTTGCAAATATAATTCAACAAACAGCTGATTAAACAATAACTGTCTGTGAACTGGATTTCTCTGTAATTAGTGACAGTTTACACACTTACATCCAGGACACTTAAGAGATTAATAAGAAATAACAGACAGCAAAATTAAGTCTTACTCTCGTTTCGTTGTTCACACAAACTGAAATGTGGAGCTGCCGTTCATATTCAACACCACATGTTTTATTAGAACTGCTGTTACAAAGATTCAATATTACAAAACATTCTTCTAAGAACTAAAGTTAAGAAATCTTCTGAGTGAATTTAAGGCGACAGCAGATGACAGACGGCTGAGATTGTCGTTAGTGTGAAGGAGAAAAGTGGCTGTCCTGAAGGAGGAGGTAGAGTTCAGACTCTCACAGAGAGAAAAGTCACTTCTGGGTTCTCCAGATTTCTTCCCTTTAACATCTGGAACATCAGACGTCTCCACAGGCTCCCGGAGGATCCACCTCAGTCGTGTCCTGGGTGTTTGGGGGCCGGTGTCTGCTGCTCTCCCAGCCCCTGCGGATCTTCGCCAGTCTTGACGTCAGACACGGCAGAGCCAAGAGGGTCCGCCCGACCAGGACCGCGCAGGGCAGGACGAGGGCCAGCAGGTAGACCGGCGGCAGGTAGAAAGGATACGCTGCAGGCGAGAAGGCGAAGTCCCAGCCGAAGAACAGAGTGTGCATGATGGAGAGCGTCAAAGCAGCATAACCGAGTCCTGACTGCAGACACACAAAGACAGGTCCAAGAATACAAGAAGGACAAATCCATCGTTCACTGTTTGAGCCTCACGAGTCGTAACATTTTACCAACTGCTGATGATGATTCTCACACACACACACACACACACACACACACACACACACACACACACACACGCACACACGCACACACGCACACACACGGTCAATAAGCGTCAACTGGATTCGACTGAAAGCTGCACTGATCTCTGTTTGGGCTGCTTAAGGACGAGGCCGTGAGCTGAGTGAGAGGGTGAGACTGCAGAGCGTCTGAGCTCAGGCTGAATGAGGAGCTCAGACATCTGGAGGAAGCTCACAGTCAAACTGTTGCTCCTTCACACCCAAAGCAGCCAAAGGAGGTGACTGAAGCGTCCGATCAGGGTCTTCCTGGACGCCTCCCTTTGGAGGTCTTCCAGGCAAGTCCCACCGGTGGCAGACCCAGAACACACCCAGAGGTTAAAGATCTCCAGGAGAAGCTGGAGAACGTTGCTGTGGACTGTGGACAGGGACGTCTGGACCCACCCTGACCTGTTGGTGTCCATGACCTCACTTTTTACCCCATTTTCATGCGAATCTGCTCACCTGGACAAATGTAAACTCCCTCCAGTTGAGGGTATTTCCCACAGAGGGCAGAGAGGTGACGGCCAGCAGAGTGAGGACTCCGAATCCCAGAATTCCAGAGGACAGGTACAGGTCAGACCTCCACACCTGCTGCTCCGCCAAGGAGTTTCCTACAGCAGCTTTCACCTAAAAGTGATTAAAACAAAGAAAAAACACAGAAATACCAGGTGTGGCCGTCAAACTTCAGGACAAACACTGAGAGAACATTCAGCTCACCTGGCCGGCGCTCACCTGGCGGTCAGCTGCATTCTGCTCTGACTGTCCTACAGTCCTCCGCAGCGTCAGACACATGCTGTACACGGCGTGAAGCGCGGCGCAGAGGAAGCTCAGCAGGCCCAGCTGCTTCCGCCTGCACAGCCAGCGGTCCAGCCAATCAGGAAACCGCTTATATTTGGTTCCTCTGGTCAACTGCAAGACCGCCGCCAGCAGACCTGAGGACACACAGGACAAAAGCAGCTCAGCAGACCTGAGGACACACAGGACAAAAGCAGCTCAGCAGACCTGAGGACACACAGGACAAAAGCAGCTCAGCATCCAGCATCCACTGAAGGTCAAGTTGAAGTCACGAGGTGACAGATTCATGTTGGTGCGAACGCCTGGCGCAGCGCAGCCCGATGATAAGATAAGACACAACTTCATGACTGAGCAGCGTTTCAGTCCAAAGCAGGAAAAAGGGCAAATGTTAAAACACCATCATAACTCTGCACGTCCCCATGGGACGAGCTAAACTGAACTAACTGAAGTCCACTCCGCTAAAAACAAGCTGCTGCAGCTCGTCCTGTGCTCGAACCACACCATGAAAAGTGAAAGGAGTCGTCCCAGTTTTCAATCATATTTCTGAGCTGCAGACTTTAAACTCAACTCGTCAGACGTCGTGTCTGCTGGAGTTTTGCCAAACTGTCATAAAGAACGAGTGACTCTCGATCACCTGACACACACCTTCAGCTGCAGAGAAAAGTCCAGCAGCGCGTCGCCTCCGTCCTCCCTGAGCTCAGGAACCTCTTATTAAACTGAAAGTTCCTGTTTTGACTAATTTAATGAGCTCCTTTTCCTTTGAGTTAATATTCAGGATTATGGTGTTAAACATTTCAAATAACCTGTTTTTCCTGCCTCTGACAGCGTCACCATGACTGACTTCCACTTAAAACACGTTTCTGTTGCACACCTGTCACCTGTCTAACTATGACGACGTCACACTGATGTCAGAGCTCTGTGGACGATAAAGTTTTTTGTCCATCAGGACTTAATTCTGCGTCCTCGCCGTCTGTGAAAGAGCTTCAAAGTGTCACCGGCCGCCAGTTTGACCTTTCATGGTATCCAGATGCTAATCGCTATTAGCTTCACGCCAAGTTCTGACTAGACAGGATCTCTGTGTTAAGATGGTCACTGTGTCAGGTGTGAGCTCACCAACCAATCGCAGCTCGCTGTCTTACACGACCTGTGTGATGTCATCGGGAAGGAAGTGCTGCAGACAGACTTCCACTCCGCTAAGATTCACTGACCAAGACCGCCACAGACCCCGACCCACCCCTGACGGCCCACACCTGCGGGGTCGGCTCACATCGTTCAGTACCTGGCAGATAGACAGCAGCCAGCGTGACCAGGGCGACGGCCGGCAGCGTCTGGTTCACCGTCACCAGCGGGAGCTGCTGGAAGTTGTTCTGTCCTCGATCAAGGTAGGGCAGCAGTACCTGCCTCAGGAAGTTGTAACCATAGAAGAAGAGGAAGAGGAGGAAGGTGGCCAACATGGGGCCTCCCCAGGAAGGGAAGAGGAGGAGCGGAGCCTCCTCGATGTCTCCAGATGCACACAGACCCCCCAGGTCCACGGGGCTGAAGCCCAGGCGACGGGCCAGCTGCAGCACCGCGGCTTTGGAGTCGGAGCAATCGCTGCAGATCAGCACCTGGAGGGTGGAGGTGACGGAGGGATTCAGGTGCAGAGCATCAGCATGTCTCCCTGTCACATGCTAAAGGTGGACAAAGTGTTTCCAGGTGTTTCACTCCAGCTGTGGCTGCAGAGGGAGCTGTGACACGTGTGTCAAGACAAACCAACATCGGACCCAAACATGTTTTTTACTCTGGTCTCACTCTGCTCTTCTGACCTCACCTGTGCCTCCAGCTCACCTGTCTGCTTCCATCATGGGCTCCAGTCTGCAGCGCCCACGCGGACACGACGTTGAAGCCCTTCACCACGCTGCTCTTCGGGAAGAGCTCCGCCAGCCTCTCAGCGTTGGACCGCTGCCTGCTGTTCAGCCTGGCGGCGTTGCTGACGTCCACCAGCACCTTCCCGGCCAGCTGCTCCCTCAGCCCCACCAGGGTGTGATAATGCTCTGGGTAGAGCGCGGCGAACACCACCCTCTCTGCGCTGTCCGCCGCCTCCCTCTGTGACCGCAGCTCGGCCCCGTCAGGAAACAGACCCCTGGGAACGCGGCTCGGGTCGCGGCTGCCCACCACCACCCTGAAACCCCCGGCCACCAGCCGGACGGCCAGCGAGCGGGAGAAGTCTCCGGAGCCGATGATGCTGATCACGGGGCCTCCCGGGAGGCGGGGCGGGGGCTCCGAGGCATCGGAGGCACCTCCGGCCAACAGGGGCGCGTTCATGTCCGTCTCCATCACGACCTGCTGGAGGAGAGGACGACGCAGAGCCTGTCAAATCAAACTGTGGAGTCTTACAGGTTTAAGACGCTTTCAAGAGGCAAACATGGTGTGACCTCCACACGATTACAGAAATATGCTCCTACTCCTCCCCTCTGAGAGGCGCTCCATGTCCACAGACCATCAGTCTGAGGACACGGAGCTCCGTACGTGTCCACAGACCATCAGTCTGAGGACACAGAGCTCCGTACGTGTCCACAGACCATCAGTCTGAGGACACAGAGCTCCGTACGTGTCCACAGGCCATCAGTCTGAGGACAGAGTTACATTCACTGACAGTAACACTCAAACATCCACCGACCTGCGAATCATTAATTAAATATTTAGTTTCAGAGTAAAGTCTAAGTGTAAATGCTTTTCATAAGCACACGCTTCATGTACATGAGTAATCTATTACAACTAATTATGCGATTTCTATCCAGTAGTACATTTGTATTGATTTATTTGTTGTTGAATCTGCTGTCATTTCTATTTAAATGTGTATTTTGTATTTTGTTTTCAGCTGAATGTTCGTTTGTGTCCTGTTAAGATGATCAGTCAGCTGATTCTGAGCCGCAGTAATAAAACATCACACAACATAAAAGTCTCAAATGAAGAATAATTAAAACAGGATAAAATAATAATAATAATAATAATAATAATAATAATAATAATAATAACAACACATTTTCATACTTTGGAACTTTTCAGCTCAGCAGCTGTGATGATTTTTTCCAGCTGATGAAAAGAAAAAGTGACTTTCAGCTCGTTTCTTTGTTCACTTTGATGAAAAGATTCAATCAAATTTACCTGAAAGTCCGTAAACATGAAGCCTCAAACAGCTGATATGTTTTTAAGGTCTGACCTCTCACAGCACAAACAAACACGCGTTCTGACTTTTACGTGATGACTTGAACGTCACTCACCGTCTTCTGTCAACACCGGAAACGAAGCGGGACCGGACGGCTCACCTGCAGCCTGTCCTCCTTCACTGGAAACGAAACTGCTCCTCGGCTCAGCTGCTGAGCCTCAGCGGACAGTGGACCTGTCACGTGTACGGGGAGCCCCGCCCACTGATGCCTTCAGGTGCTCCCGTTGAGCTCCGACTTTTGGCTTTCCTTTCTCATAAGGTTTAAAAACAGCTCAGCCCTCTTCACCTGAGTACTACCGCGGTCCTGACAGGTCAGTGTCCTGGTTCTAATTAAACTCCCATTTTATGACACTTCTAACCTCACAGCAGAGTGAAATATGACTTTATTACGAATAAAACTTCATTTATTTGACTGTTAAAACTTATGTAAAAAGCATCTGACGTGTTAACAAAATGAAATACACTGTAAAAGATTAAACAAGCGTTTTCAAACCTTTTTGGCTTGAGACTCCTGACAAAGACGCCGTGTGCCGCCGTTTCCTCGTCATGTTCCAGATGTTTCCGATCCGTTAGCTGCTTCACTGGAAGCACTTTAACGCAAGCAGGAGTCTGCAGCTGTTAAATCTGCATTAGGCTGAGCAGAACTGCCACGGAAAAATAAGGTTAAGTGTAAAATAATTGAGATAATCCTCCTTATAATCAAAATAAAATGCAGAATCATCAAAGGAAAAACATTTGATTAAATTCAGTAACGTCAGACCGTGACTTCCAGTGTGCACGAAACAGATGTAAATGTAAACGACTGCAGCATTTACAGTATGAGCAATATTTCCAACAGCAAGTGAAGGCATCACATCTGAAGAGGAAGATAAGGCTGCACCCTGAGCTTCAGTCTGCTGATAGTGCAAAAGTTTCATAAGAGTGAAACAGAGACAAACAAACAGAGACAAACAGAGACTTGTGTCAGCGTTCACGTCTTCACTGAAAGTACTGACACACAAAATACTCCGTTACAAGCAAAGTCCTGCACCCACAATCCTACACGAGTACCAGTACATAAGTATTATCTGCAAAGTCTACTCAGTGTGAAAAGGAACCTCCTGCTGTGTGAGTGAAGTGTTCTGTCAGAGTGTTTCTCTGCTGTCTGTGGATTCAAGTTCCTGCTGCACTCATGTGTTCATTCATGTTCCTGCTGCACTCATGTGTTCATTCATGTGTTCATCCATGTTCCTGCTGTAGATGTTTCAGCTCAGTGAACTCCTTTATCTCCTGTTGCTGCTTTAATCTTCATCAATGCTTCAGATTGTAGAAGATCATCACGTGTCTGCAGCGCGGCGTCCTGTGAGAACCTCGTATCTCAGACAAACAGGCTGTTTTCAGCTTTGTGACGATGATTTTCAGCTGATCAAGAGGCTTTTAAAGAGTTTACTGAGCTGAAGAAGACGTGAAGGAACTCTTCATCCTTCAGTTCAGCACAAACATTCAACATCAGCACAGCTGGAGATACGAGCTTTTCACTGGACAGGAAGGTAACAAGTAACTAAAGCTGTCAAGTAAATGCAGTGCAGCAAAAAGTACAATATTTACCTCTGAGATGTACTACTTGGTAAATGTACTTAGTTACTTTCCACCACTGCAGTGATGTACAGTAATAGCACTTTCTGTCCACTGGGTGTCGCTCTTCTACTGCAGCACACTGAGCTGAAGGGTTGTGTTTCTGTTCTGAGGCCACACAGAGCTCTGATGTCCCTGCTGTTCTCTTCATTCTGGATCAATCTGCTGATCATTTCCTCCATCGATCGATCGATCGTTTGCTTTGGAAACGTTGTGAAAACAGAGAGAAATGTGGTGACAATGAGCCCAAAGTGACGCCTTCACCATGTTTGTTTGGTCCAAAGCTCCACATCATTACAAAGACATTCAGATCATTGAGATCATTGAGAGGAGAAGCAGCCAATCAGACATCTGAGAAGATCAAACATCACATGATTCCACAGCAAAGATCAATGAAACCATGAAAACAACAGATGATCAATCACTTTCTGTCAATTGACTGTTCGAAGCTCTTCATGTTTTTTTTTTAATTTGTGAAGTAACTAGTAACTACAGCTGTCACACAAACGTGGTGGAGTAAAAAGTACAATATTTCTGTGGAGCAGAGTAGAAGCAGAAAAGACAGACGTCCGGAGCAGGACGTCCACGTCTCCTCGGCGTTACTTTGAGACACACAGCTGTACGTAATTCAACCACACGCTGTAAAAACACTGCTGGCTGAGAGCTGGCTGTTAAAATCAACATATCACTGCGTTGGCAGGATCTCTGAGACTAAAGTGTCTAAAAAACTCGACATTTCTTTACCAGAGTGAGACTTGAAAGCTCTTTTGAGCGTTATTAATAAAACTACAGGTCTATTAATAGCCTGATTTGAAGGAGACCACCATGCTTTGACCTTTCCTCCCAGCTCCTCTCATAGGATCCCTGCGGTCGGCGGCGTTTGACATTTCAGGCTCAGACGGCGACTCGACTGGAGCGGCTCACACAGAGCAGCAGAGTCCAGACATCATCATCGCCACTTCCAGGGGATGAAGATATTAAGGAACGCCTCCCTGTGCTCAGCTCTCTGACAGTACATGTACTTGATTGCACAGACAGTTTTGTGATTTATTGATTCATTTCATCTTAAAAACATGCAGCGAGGCGCTCTGACAGCTGACGGATGTTCGTGTGCTGCTGCCAAATGATCGCTCAGGTGAAATGTTTAATGAACCTCATGAGAAAATTAAATTCAGCTGGAGCTTCATTTGTTATACCTGCAGCTCTGCTCACCTCTGAGGGTACTGAGCGGAGGGAAACCTTCAGGTCTGACGAGCGGAGTCTGGATAAAGATCCGCTGTGACCTTTTGGATGCTGCACAGGATGTGAAAACACAGACGTTCTTTTTGTGGACTTTTATTCTCATAAAATCTGTGATCAGAGAACTCCAACAATGTCTTCCTCTTCCCTGTTAGCGCTGTCACCTCTTTGGGCGCCTGCTGCCTTTAACACAATGTGAAGGCCTGAAAAGGTTGACCTCTGCCGGTCGCTGACAGAGGAAATACAAAGCTAGCACGAGTCTGAATGTCTGAAAGACAGAGCTGCACTCCAAAACGTTAATGAGGTCCAGTGTTAGCATGCTGCTAACATGCAGCTAACACTGTGCTTCATACTGCAGCATGAGACTTTTAGCACAACAAAAGGACAACTTATATGTCAAATACATCACGTGGGGTATTTAACTGTATTTGACTCCAGACCTGAACATACGATCAGAAATGGTCTGCAGTCAGACTCAGAACAGGGATGATTGAAATGAAGTGATGGTCCACATCTGGTGAACCGTGAAGCTGACACAGGTTTGAGTGAAACGTCTCAACAGCTATTAGATTAATCTGTGGAGACGTTCACGTTCAGGTGAACGACCAAACACCCAACGACATTCACTTCTGCCTCGGCTGTGCTTTGTGTTTGATGCTAACCAGCGAGGGTTAGCATGCTAACATGCTAAGCTATTGTGGTGAACATGGTAAACATTGGAAATGCTAAACATTAGCATGTTAGCATTGTTGTGTTGCGTGTTTGGCTGGAGACTCTCAGTCTTCAGTTAAAATGAACAGTCTCAGGCCATTGGTCAGCCTGTCTGTCAATCAATGAATGGCGCATTGATCAACAGTAAAGACTTAAAGGTTTTTACTGAAACTGACGACCGCGATGAGCCTCATAATGAGTGAACATCACAGGTGAAAACTGACTAAACTAAACATCAATGGACACATTCTGTACATCCATATGTAATCAATATGATATGTATCTCTAGATAAGCCGTCACACCCCCCCACAGCCAAAGCAAAGCCGAGGACGGCGGTCATAAGGAAGATCCAGGATTGATCTGTGGAGCAGATCCTTCGTCGCTGGAACTGAAGCATTTTATGTAATTCTGACCTTTTCCCTTTATTTCTTTATTTTGTATGAAACACCTCTGCAGCCCAGTGAACTGGAACAGGACCTGCAGGCGCTTCTGCTCTCACATGAATCTGCATTGTAAAAGACGACCCAGAGGACAAATGTCTCTGTGAAGGTGACCTGGACTCTGAGGTGGTGGTCCACTGACCCACTGCTGCTGTCTGATGGAGTTTATGTGACGGAGACGCTGCATGTTCCAAAATATGACCTTGTGTACTTTGAGTATTTCTATTTAATGCTACTTTATACTTCTACTCTGCTAAAGCTCAGAGGGAAATACTCTACTTTCACTCCATCACATCTGTCTGACAGCTTTAGTTACTCTTCAGACTCCTTCCTGTCCAGTGAAAAGCTCGTATCTCCAGCTGTGCTGATGTTGAATGTTTGTGCTGAGCTGAAGGATGAAGAGTTCCTTCATGTCTTCTTCAGCTCAGTAAACTCTTTAAAAGCCTCTTGATCAGCTGAAAATCATCGTCACAAAGCTGAAAACAGCCTGTTTGTCTGAGATACGAGGTTCTCACAGGACGCCGCGCTGCAAACATGTGATGATCTTCTAGAATCTGAAGCATTGATGAAGATTAAAGCAGCAACAGAAGATAAAGGAGTTCACTGAGCTGAAACATCTACAGCAGGAACATGAATGAACACATGAACGAACACATGAACGCAGCAGGAACATGAATGAACACATGAACGCAGCAGGAACATGAATGAACACATGAACGAACACATGAACGAACACATGAACGCAGCAGGAACATGAATCCACAGCCAGCAGAGAAACACTCTGACAGAACACTTCACTCACACATCATGAGTTTTACTGTAAGTACTTTCAGTAGATTCTGCTGGTATCACTCATAAATACTTAAGTCGGGTTGTGGGTGCAGGATTTTTTACATATGGAGTATTTTCACTGTGCTATCAGTACTTTTACTTCAGGACCTGAATATTCCTCACAGACAGTCTCTTGTCTGAAATTATGGTGACTACATGTACCGGCGACAATAACAACGACCACAGCGACAACAGGTAACCTCACAAGGTTGCAGCCACACGCACACACACCTGCGCACTAGCACACACACACACACCTGCGCCCACACACAAACACACACAGGTCCAACGGCCCGTGGGTGGGAGAATATCTCTTTCTTCTGCCTGACACAGACGTTATGGTCACCTTTCTACTCACACTGAACATGTTAGAAAGCTGAGAGTCTCCTGAATCGATGAACGATCAACAACCGTTTTTAAAATTCACACTTTGAGGAAACTCACCGCTGACGTCTCTCATTGATCCACAGATCAATAACACTCCAACAAACACGGTCTGAAACGTCCACAAAGGTCCAGACGACACACGGCAGTGAAGATATTTAGTCCAAAACGTGAAAATAATCCACAAAAAGACGCGTTCTCCTCTCAAATTCGCCGTGTTTTTCCTGTTGTAACTTCCGCAAACATTTGCAGATTGGCGCCAATTTGTCTCCAGTTTCCCAGAGTCTCAGGTGACCAATCACAACCTGCCATATGAAGCCTGGCAACCAGAGCAGCCAATAACAGTCTGAGTTGAACAGAAGGGCCTCCTTCTTTTCCTCCAGGATCGAGCCAATTGTAACCCAGCTTGCAGATGACTGACACTTCAAATAGCATTTAAGAGTTTAAGGAGCCACCACTAGAGGGAGCTGCAGCGCCAGCAGCACCCTCTTTCCAGTGCCTAAGGATAGAAAGAAAAATAAGCAAAACATTTATTTCTTTAGTGAAATTTTGTTTTTATTAATGCAAACATTTCGTTTGGAGGGCTAACATGTGACAGCAGAGTTTATTAGTCCTACACTGGATCATATTACCTTAGACAGAAGACCTGCGTTGTCGTGGTCTTACAGGCCGTAAGCTGCTTTATCAAAGCAGTAATATCCAAAGGGTACATTTAATTACAGTGATTATGTGGGTGACAGTGATGTGAGTAGCATCTGTATGTCTGTGGTAATCTCACCGAGCGTCCTTCTATCTATTTCTATTTCCGTTAACTCAAACAGAATTATGGTTTTTGTTGTGTTTCTGAAGTTATTAAGCATTTTCCTTTGTATGAACACATAGATCACGTCAATGGAGCCATCTGAGAGGGTTTGGGCATCTGCTCAGGATCCTCCTGGGCCCCTCCCTTTGGAGGGTTTCTGGGCACGTCCATCTGGTAGGAGACCCCTGGGTAGACCCAGACCCCGCTGGACAGATTATGTATCTAATCTGGTTTGGAAACGCCTCAGGATCCCCCTAGAGGAGCTGGAAACAATGCTGGCAAAGGGAGGTCTGGATTACCCCGTGTGTCCTGCTGCCTCTGTGACTTGGCCTGGGTAAGAGGAAGAAAATGATGAATGATGTAAAAACACAGGAATAAACAACAGGAACCGCTCCTCTGAAATATGCTGCTCACATGGATGTTGAAAGAGTTCCTGGTTGCTGTAATCAACATCTAATCATTTTTCCATGCACAGTGACGCCCTGCTGAGCTGCTGCTTCACAGCTTCCACTGCATGGCTCCACCTCCATGACGTCCGCCTGATTCATCTAAGTCAGACCAATGATGCCTCGCGAGCTTCAGATGAACTTCAGGATGCAGGTGCACACAGAACGAGGTCCGTGGATTGGTCTGTCGCAGGAGGCGGAGATCACATGTCCAGCGTTGAGAGGAGGAACTCTGTGCTCTCAGGAATAATTCCACCAATCAGCCTGTCATGAAAATCAAGAAGATTTCCCTGAGACTGTCATGGTGGCTCCTGTAATACTGTTAAATACAGTATGGGAAAACAGCTTGTTTGATCCTCTTGACAAAGTCCACACAGGCGTCTATTCTTGATCTTTTTATTACAGTTTTTTTTCCATTGGTTTGGCTCATTTCTTGAAACAGAAATTATATTCTCAAAATAACATGGACAAACCTCCAAACACTTGGCCGTTGTTCACAACAGAATTGAATTTCTCATTCATTTCATCAAATTGCAAATGTCTTACATGTACATGTCTCAACATCTCAGTATGTCTTTGCAAATGATTAAGTACAGGTAGCCTACAGTTAGCTCAGTTAGCCTACATTTAGCGAATAGTGAATAGATCTTGTTGATCTGAACTGATTGTTGATTCTCGGTCTAATGGTTGTTCTCTCCAAAACATGTCAGCATCATTTCACTGTAGAAGTCATCACATGCACAACAGTCTGTTCAATTGTCAATCAGTCAAGAACATAATACCATGAAAACCATATATGAATCTCTTGGAACATTTGATAAATTGATTACAGTAATTGACAGTCACGTGAAACTAGAACTTGACCCACGAAGGAGGAGTTTCACACATCTTAGATGACCAATCAAACAGTATGTGTAGTTACCTGACAGGTGCTGTCCATGGTTGTGAATGCTGCCAAACACATATATATATAGAGCTTGGCCAGGACCAGCCAGTTGTATTGCAAGGGAGAATATACGCTGTGATATGGACGAGAATCTGTGGCCAGACAGATAGCAGCATGGCCAGGAGGGCGAGGAGGACGGCCAGGAGGGCGAGGAGGACGGCCAGGAGGGCGAGGAAGACGGCCAGGAGGGCGAGGACGGGGGCCAGGAGGGCGAGGAGGACGGCCAGGAGGGTGAGGACAGGGGCCAGGAGGGCGAGGAGGACGGCCAGGAGGGAGAGGAGGACGGCCAGGAGGGCGAGGAAGACGGCCAGGAGGGCGAGGACGGGGGCCAGGAGGAGGATGAGGACAGCGACCAGTGAAGGAGTGTTAGTTGTGAAACTCCAGCTTTATTTACAGCACTGTAGGCTACATATAATTTTCCTTGTTTTTGTTTATGTGTTTGTATTACAGTATGTTATGCTGTATACATTTTCTTTTTACTCTGATGTATGGAAGTTACTTGATGTGTGTGAATAATGATGGTTACAATATCCTTGGCAGTATGTCAAACCTTGGAGGCTACTTTTACCGTAAAATCCTATTTTTTTTTCCAGTTTTATACACAATTGTATTCTGTTAGCTAGACAGAAAAACTAGTACAGTAACCATTATCAATGAAGGACTGGGCAAAGACTGAGAGGTGGACATGAGGGACATTTCAATGGTCCTCTGCCATCGTGACAAAACATCTAAACATTCTGACTTGCAGTGCTTACACAATGCCAAAGGGACGATGCATTTTGGGGCACTGACTGTTTATATGAGAAAGGAATTTAGTTTTGAAGCATGAGTGAACTGTTTTGGGAGAGATGTGAGCTTTTGCAGGTGAACCATGGTGTTGTGCTGAACTGTAAGACTGTTTTGCCAAATGATCTTGGAGTTTGAGAATGTAATTTCTGTTTCAGTAAATGAGCCAAACCAATGGAGAAAAACTGTAACTTACTCCCAAAACACCAGCAGCTCACTTTGTGCTGGCTGGCTTGACTGAACCTTCACCTGTGTGGCACCAAAACACGACTTCCAAGGTCAGGAAAACGCCAAACTGACAGAGCTCTGATTGGCTGCTCGTTGCACTGTGTGAAGTGAATGAGGACGCGCTCAGCACTCTGAGGCTCAGGCATCACTCTGCACGTCTCACGCTGACTTCCCTGAGTCACAGCAGCCTCGCTGTGAGGATGCATTCTTCTCTGTCGTTCAATGAGCAGATGCATCGTGGGACGTGACAGATGTTAACAGCCCTGTGACGGCACTGATCTCGGGTCAGACTCCACCTTGGCTGCACCTCTGTTAGATTGTTTGTCTGCACAGAGAAACGTAGTTTTACCCAGAAGTCTCAGCAAAGACACAAATGAGAGAGAAGCGTGTGCGTGAGGCGGAGAGGCAGTCAGTGATGTGGCTGAAGGCGGCTCACATTATCAGCCTCCTCGCTCTGCGTCTGTGGCTCCACGTTGTCCTGCAGGCGGACACGCAGACGCTGCTTTTTCCTGCCGTCTTTCTTTTTCATTAATTCCTTTAACCGCACAGTTCTTCCTCCCGGGCCTTTCTTGTCTTTCCGTATACACCAAAATGCATTTACACACACTTCCAACTGCCGAAGAGGAGGCTTAATTTGACTGAGGCAACTTTATGTTCTGCAGTGACCTTCCTCCAAGTCACAGCCAATGTTAAAGTCCACTGAGGGCGAAGAAAATGTTCTGTTCTGCTGCTGATGAACAAGCGTGGACCTGCAGTCCAACGCTGGACAGATTAACGGCATCACATGGACACTTTGACTGAAACATGACAAACAGCGTTTTCTCTTCACAACAGAACTCATTCGTTGAATGACAGCATTTCATTTTCATTCTTATTTCTGAATGTTTTATGATTCAAGTGTTTGGTCAGTGCAGCTGCCTCCACTTTCAGCCATGAATTCATTTTATTTTTTAGTCATTTATTTCTATTCAGCACGTTCACATATTTCAAGATTCCCAATAGAAAATACCACATGAATGGACTGTATGGCCAAAAATATATGGACACCCAATGGTGGTATGTAACTAAGTATTTACATTTTGTGGTACTTTTACTTCACTTTAGTATTTCCATTTTAAGATACTTTATCTCGGAGGGAAATATTGTACTTCTCACTTGATTACATTTGTCTGATACTTTAGTTACTTTGCAGATCGAAATGATCAATAGAAGACATAATCAACAAATAAATTACATTGCAGTATAAGAGATTACTGTAAAACACTGTAGAATACTATAAAGTATAATTTAAAGTACAATCCAGTAATATGTTATTCTGAAATGTGAGTACTATTTACACAGATTTTGATGCTGATACTTTTACTTAAGTAATAATGTCTAAATGCAGGACTTTTACTTCTAACAGAGTGTTCTTACACTGCAGTATTACTACTGAAGTAAAAGATCGGAGTACTTCTTCCACCACTGGATTCTAGACACAGACAAAAATCCTGCGTCCACAAACTTTTGGCCACATACAGGTAGTCACGTGACACAAACACGAGCACGCTGGCTCTGCTTTGGGCCTCGCTGATCAGAGTTTCTGCAGAAACTTGCTGTTTAAGACGCAGCAGCAGCTTTAAATGCTTCATGACCTTCACGGTGAAATGAGCGTCTGCTGCGTCTGCGTCTGCGTCTGCAGACCGGCAGCCGCAGGCCACACGGACCTCAGTCCACCTTCATTTACACCTTCCAACAATATGTCAGCAGTGTGTGTGTGTGTGTGTGTGATCTTGCATGGCATTCTTCCTCTACTGTCTTTTACTGACAAACACGGAGGTACAAATGGTTCCATCCTGACTCACTGTAACAGAGAGCCAAGCAGGCGTTTGCATCATGGCTGACAGGCTGCCAGGAAGCGGCCTCTGACATGTGGCTGCTTGGCGTGTTAACGTGTTGCAGCCGTGGCCCTCAGCAGCACGCTGAGCCGCTCGGCCGAACGTGTCAAACTGACATTTACGCAAAAGCTGAGTGAGAGACAGTTTGTTAACGTCTGGCTGTGGCTGCTGGCGATGTTCGGCTGAGGGTGTGTGTGATTACAGAGTCTCCAAACTGCTTCTGTGGCCTCGAGCGAGAAACAAAGGCAGTCAGAGGTTCAGTGAACCTGAGAGCTGACGTGTTTGTGCACAAGTCCTGCAAACCGAATGCTAAAATATGTCATTTCTCATCCAATCATTAGTGTTTTCTGAAGATAAAACACGTGAAAAACAGTGAGTTCTCTGACCCGAGACACAGTCGAGTATGAAGACAAGCACTGACCAGCAGGAAGACACAGACGCAGACATGATGCACAGGAGGTGAAGCCATCTCTCATTCCTGAACACAGACATGCAGCCGTGGAGGAAGTACTCAGATCCTTTACTTCAGTAAAAGTACTAAAACCAGACTGAAAAAATACTCTGTCACAAGTAAAAGTCCTGCACTGAAAATGTCAGTGAAGGAGTGAGTGCAGAAAAAAGAGTCTCTGTGAGATGTGCTGGAGTACAAGTAGAAAATACACAAGAAAAGCACAAACACCTCCAAATTGTACTCAAGTAAATATACTTTAGAAAAACTGGAGACATCAGATTCTCTGCGTCTGACCAAACCTGATTTAAGTGTTGAATCCACTTATTGAGCGTGAATCCTCTTGGATCCCTCTCAGCTTTATTCAGGTTGATCTGCCAACATTTCAATAAGTTAAATATTGACTGCAGATCTGTTTTCACACAACGCAGAAACTCTGATGAATGTTCACAACCTGCAGCTACAACCTGGAGACGACATGTGCAGCATATGGGAAGTTAATTAACGATGGATGTGTGTAGCCTACTTAGGCTGGCACGCTTTGGCACCGCGACAGGCCGGCTGGCGTCAACACATTTGTTTTTGTGGGATTTAAGAGAGTTTGTGGCATTCACTGATTGTTTTAAGTATTCAGAGTCTTCTGCCTTCCTCTACAGACGTTAAACAAACTGCTAATTTGACCTGAAATCATCACATCTGCATCTGAATTTATTTAAAATGAAAAATAAACTTAATGCAAAATACACACAGCACACCATTCACTGTCATGATCAGTGTGTGTGTGTGTGTGTGTGTGTGTGTGTGTGTGTGTGTGTGTGTGTGTGTGTGTGTGAGAATGGGAGGAAGGATTACTGACTTTCCTTCAGCACTGTCCGTGGAGGAGCTCACTCTCTAAAGGCTGAGGCTGACAAGCCATCTTTCACCTTCCTGCAGCTCTGGGTTATAATGTGGACAACTTTGCACACACACACACACACACACACACACACACACACACACACACACACACACACACACACATTGAAAAAAATCAAGCTGGGAGTGAGTCTGTTTAATTCAAACATTTTTCTCAAAGCATGAGGAAGCTAATCACCAACACTGAATGATTTCATTTGTGCCCATCGGGGAGCGTGGCGACGCCGCGGGGCCTCGTGGCTTCCTGTTGGAGTGTCAGCGCACTAGTCAGGGATCAGGGTGTGTGTGTGTGTGTGTGTGTGTGTGTGTGTGTCTGGTACTCATCAGCAGTGTGAGGGAGCTCCTGGAAATCGACATGGGCGCTTTGTTAGCTGCTAGCTTAGCCTGCTGAGACAAGGGGATCTGAGGTTAAATCCTGGATCTGTGGAGATAAAGATGAGCTGATCCTGACAACAGAAGGCAAGTCGTGTCTCTGTAGCAGATTAGGCGAACAGGAAATGGGCTCCAGCCAACTTTCAGACAGCCCCAACTGCAGAGGCTCTTCGTCACCCAGAAGCTGAGAGTGGTGGTGGGGCCCCGGGGCCCGTGCTGTCCTCCACAGAGGGTCCCCAGAGGCCAGATGATGTAAGATCTGTCAGGAATCGAGACAATGCGTGACACAAACAGATCTCCTCCTGTTGAGGCTCCCGGCGTGGTGAAGTGCAGGAGCTGCAGGCTCCACATGAGCACAAACAGCAGCAAACTTCAGCAGCTTGAGCTCCTCATGAGGTCAGACCGCTGAAGGTCGCAGGAAACGGCTGCTGTCAACGTTCCACCTCCACACAGCCGAGAACGCTCCTGCAGAACCGTCACACTGGTTCCACAACCAGCAGACTGTGAGCTTTTAGCTGTTTTTGTGATTTAACCCAACCCTGATCCCCAAAGAAACACCTTTAATTAAAACTTCAATCCACTGCTAACAGCAGGTGTGTTATGTGACCTGGTCAGCGGTCTCACCTCGTGGGAGATGAAGGAGGCACAAACAGGAAATCAGATGCAGTGATGAAGCTGCTCTCGGGGGGTTTGTGTTGTTCTGCCTGCTCTTATTCTGATACACAGACACTGATGACTGTGTTTTTTATGCTCTCTCTCTGTGAACAGATGCCTGTGAGTCTATTAGCTGGCTGCTCATCAACCTGCTCCACCCCAACGTAACTGCAAAACAAACATGTTTTAGAAATCCAGAATCAAGTTCAGGTTTAACAGGACATAAACTTGCTGTATTTTCACGTGTTTGATGCAGATTGTTCCTGCGCCTAAATTAATTTATTCTGCTCCTCTTCTCAAAGACAGAACTTGCATTAAGATGATTTTCTGTAAAGGAGATAAAGGAGGAAATGTCTCACAGTCTGCTAGAAATTCAAAGTGTCAGTAATGCTTCCTGATCCGGCTCCCTCGAGGCTATGCAGAGGGATTTATAATTCATACATAAAGATGGCGTGATTATTGTTGCAGTCTTAATCCAAATTGCAACAGGCTTTGCTCTGAACTCGTTACGTCAGCAGCTCTCGACCCCCTCTCGCTTGTTGCAGCCGAACAAAAAGCGCTGGGAGCCTCTCTCTGCTCGGAGACCCGCCGCGTCCAGTCATGCCAAAGCGAATATTTCGCCTGTCAGCCGCGTGAAGCCAAGCGACAGTGGCACCGCGCCAACCGCTGCAGGGCGCGCTGGCTCCAGGGCTCCGGCGCGGCTCTTCCTCTCTCTCCTCCTCATCCCGGGCTTCGCTGACTCCCTGTCGGTCCACTCTCTTTTTGTCGTGACTTGTAGCGCTCCACCACCTTCCACCATTACGTCCCAAAGCAAAACGGACTTTTTAGCGCTTGCTTCTCGGACTCTCCAGAGGAAGAGAATCGTCGCCGCTGTGGTTGGCATCGTCATGGTTTTGGCTCTCATCATCGCGATCCCCCTGCTGGTCCAAACTTCCAAGACCGATGCGCACTACGAGATGATGGGCACCTGTCGGATGATCTGTGACCCGTACAACCCCAAGCCGAGCGCCACGGCTCTGGAGGTCATGCAGGACCTAAGCGCCATCCCCTCCCCGTCCTTTGTTCAAGGGACTAAAGGCGAGCCGGGTCGGCCGGGTAAACCCGGGCCGAGGGGCCCGCCAGGCGAACCGGGGCCACCTGGTCCGAGAGGACCGCCGGGGGACAGAGGGGACTCTGGAAAGTCGGGGTATCCTGGGGTAGTGGGCACGGCGCGGACCGAGACCGGTGGAGACCTGGGCTCTGCCATCGGCGGGGCAAAGATCGCGTTTTACGTGGGTCTGAAAAACCCTCACGAGGGATACGAAGTGCTGCGGTTCGACGACGTAGTCACGAACCTGGGGAACCACTACGACCCAATTACCGGCAAGTTCACATGCCAAGTGTCTGGGATTTACTACTTCACCTATCATGTGCTGATGCGCGGTGGAGACGGGACAAGCATGTGGGCAGACCTGTGCAAAAACGGACAGGTAAAGATCCCCAAATTAACACCTGCGCCGTGCACGTGCTGATTAAACACGCTAATTAAGGTTCTTGCTTCGTGTGTGTGTGTGTGTGTGTGTGTGTGTGTGTGTGTGTGTGTGTGTGTGTGTGTGTCGGCTCTCCGCTGCGCTGCAGATCCATGGAGCGCAATTACGCACTTAAAATAATGTCCAAACCCTGACTGTGATGTGGATGTGGGCTCCTGTTTTTATCCAGTTCGGTTAATAAACGTCTGACGAGCTGAAGTCTCGCGCTTCACCTGTGACCCAGAGGTCAGGGTTTTCTGGTTTGGCTTATTTGCTGTTGTTCCAGGCTCGGCGCGCACACGCGTCGGGTCGGTGCTGCTGTGAAGGACGCACAGGGGTCTGCCTGCAGGGGGGCGGTCACTGCTGGGTCAAAGCTCTCTGTCTCTCTTCACTTTCAGGTCCGAGCCAGCGCCATAGCGCAGGACGCCGACCAGAACTACGACTACGCCAGCAACAGCGTCGTCCTGCACCTGGACTCCGGGGACGAGATTTATGTCAAACTGGACGGCGGCAAAGCGCACGGCGGAAACAACAACAAATACAGCACGTTTTCCGGTTTCCTTTTGTACCCGGACTAACGTGGACAGAAGCAAAGCTCATGTGATCAGCAGCGTTGATCAGAGCGACAGGAAGATGTCACCATCAGTCTACATTCAGTCGTAAAACCTCACTCCTCTTATAGCATTATTATTTTTTGGGGGGTGAAATAATTCCACTTATTTCCACAATAGTTTCATGTGTTTGCCGACACATCTGTCCACTCCAGCACGTCCAAGGACCCGCCTGACACGTTTGTCCTGCTCTGGAAATGAGTGTAATTATAACACATTCAAATGATTATTCAGAAGTATAAAACCCTCAGAGCTTTCTCCCTCCAGCGGTTTGAGATCTGCCTTCACACGATGGATTCAGCCTGTGTTTCAGTCCAGATGATGTTGTTGTTGTTGTGCAGAGTTCAGGTTGTTCGTCGGCCTGCAGAGGAGCAGCAGAAAGGCCTTGATGACCTGTATACAGAGGACATTTCTGTGTGCTGTGATGCTATTTTTTGCTTGAAAGTGTCTCACAAAGATACTATAAATATATAAAGTCTGTACGTATGTATGCACTTCTGTACATATTTATTCCAGCAGAAATGAGTGAACCCGTAAACGCTGTAGGCTGCAGTTAACTGTCCAATGTCCAAAAATGTTTCTATCTGTCTTGGTATTCCAGTATAAACGTTGGTCAGTAATTTCAATAAATGATGATGTTTTCTACGTCGGTGTTGGACTTGCAGTCAGAGTGGAACTGAGGCCAAATGTTTCTGTGATGAGGAGAATGTGATGGTGCAGCAGGATGAAGCTTTGAGTTCACAGACAGAGTCTCACAGCGGCCGCAGGCCAATCGTCCTGCTCCAATATCATTTCACAGCCTCTGACGCCACGCTCCTCTAATCAGCTGCTTTCATCCAGATCTCACAGTGCGCTCTGTGTGAATGTGTGACAAATGGAACCGAGTACATTAACTCCAGTACACTTTTAGAGTACTTGTACTATACCTGAGTATTTCCATTTTATGCTACTTCACAGCTCTTTTTATCCACTACATTTATCTGATTTTACATCTCAAATTTTACATAAAAATAATGAAAACTCATAAATACTCAAGATGTTCAAGATGAACCAGTTCAGCATAAAGTAGTTAACAGTACCTCCACCTGCAGCAGCTCCACCTGCAGCAGCTCCACCAGTGAAATGCTGCTCTAACATTAATGCTTTAGTATGAACAATCTAATAATGTCACAGAGGATCAGAGATCAGACACAGGAGACATTTTACTGCACAGGGAATACTTCTGCCTTGATACTTTTTGCAGATGATACTTGTGTACTTTTACTTAAGTGGGAGTTTGAATGCAGGACTTTGCTGTACAGAGTCTGTTGTCCTGTGAACAGTGTTAATATGATGCTGACGTGGCTGCACCTTTACTAAAATGAAGAAGTTCTCCTTTAACACTAGAGACATAAGGAGAAAGGGTGTGTGTGTGTGTGTGTGTGTGTGTGTGTGTGTGTGTGTGTGTGTGTGTGTGTGTGTGAGTGATAGATGGCCTGTCCCAGCCTCACAGCTCTGCATGCATATCTTGTGCGGACAGTGATCCATCCCGCTCTGATGAATGTTGAGATGACGCTTTGTCTCCGCGCCTCGTGCTTTATGAGTGTCTCATTAATTAAGTCAACAGCTCAGCACGTCACACTCATTCAGGACGGACGTCGTCGTTAAACCGCCTGGACTCTGCGGCTGCAGGACACCGGCAGCATGTTAAGAACGCACTTAAGATCCTTAAGACATGGAGCGTCACATCCTGCGGGCCAGCATGCGTTATTCATCCTGCCAGGTGGTACCTGAGTGCTGGCCGCACCTGAGGCTGCATGTTCGAGCGAGCTTGCAGGGTTTAATGTAATTAAACATTTTAATATGGGTCATCAGGGTTAGGCCCTCACATGGGATCACGCAGGTTGTCCTTCTGTCCAGGTGTTTCAGAGCAGGAGGGATTTAAGGGTTTTCAGGTGTTTTTAAATCCACGCTGATGTCTTGAATCTGAACTGTGTGACGAGAAGAGTTTAACTGGTTCTGTCTAACATCACATACTGGTTCTGTCCCTCTTGGCCTTCATGGATCCTGTTTTTGTTTGTTTGTTTGTTTTAAATAATTCACTTTATTCTTATCCAGATCAAACAGTTTAAGGTTTGATTTCTTGACTCCTGGATGAATTTATCATGAGTAACAGTGCTTTTATTTTGAAAAAAAAAAAAAATGAGTGGAGAGTTGGACCAGTGATCAGCGCTCAGCCAGTCATATGAATGCTGATCATGGTGACTGCACGTGCGCTGGGAACTGTCCCAGCATGCACCGGGGCCACAGACTCATGGAGTCTCCGTGTGTCTGTTTCTGCTTTGGTGTCATTTTGTTCTCCGTGATCGGTGACGTTCTCCCTGATGGACCTGCAGCAGGCTTCAGTGATAATCATGAGCCTACAATCTCTTAAAAGCAGCTTAAATTACATGAACATTTTTGAGTTTTGCAGTTATTGTTTATGACAAATTCCCACTCAAATGAAGCGTCGGCTCTGCTGTCAGCAGCAGAATCTTTGAGTTGAGTTTATGTGTTCAAGCTGAATGTGGTGTCTGTTAGCATGAAGTCCTCATCAGCACTGAACTGACTCTGTGTGAAGACGTCTGCTTCAGGACCATGGACAGAGGACACTCCTGTTGCTTTCAAGTGCGCCTCAGAAGCTCAGACTGTTCACAGTCAGTGTCTCGTGTGTCAAAGGTTTTTCAGGCAGAACGTGAAATAGATCAGATCTCTAAAGCATTGTGGAAATTTATTTTACTTGTCTCTTAATTACAGAGGAACAGATTCTGGTTGTGCACATCAAAGTGTTTCCAGGGGTTGAGAAGTGATACTGCATACATTAAAAAACTAGTACAAAGCCTTTAGAGAGCTGAGTGAAGTCTGATGAATGTCCTCAAGTGATGTCACTCGAGTCAGCGTCAGTGGAAGAGCAGAAGTTTGAAAGTGAAACTAACCTGCTGGTGTGGAGTTAAAACAAAGTGAGCTGAGCAGACCTCTGCAGCTGCTGCAGGCCGCATTAGCCGCTAAGAAATCAACACATCTGATTCTCCGATTGCAGTATTAGCAGTCTAGTTGCATTGTGGGTAACGTAGGCTCCAGGTTGTGAGCAGGAAGAAGAATACGTAGAATCATATATCTGCTTCTGCTGCATCGATTTAGATTCTTTGGTACGACAGTGTTACAGGAGTGCAAAGCTATTCCAACACTAAACATAAAATGAAAAGTAAAAAAAAAGAAATACAATCATGTAATTGTAATAAAGATGAAGATGATGATGACTCTGCATAAACAATTTATCCCACAGCCCCTGGAGCGGCGGGGACAGAGCCTGTGTTACATAACAGAGGTCAGCAGAACGTGGTCGCGCTGTCCCACGGGCGCTCTGCTTCACGTCTGAAGGAGGGCAGATACGAAGCTTTTAATGTGAATCACAATAACTTCATCCAATGAAGTGAATTCAAACAATCCCTGAAATCTAAACCTCCACGAGTTCAAAGGTCACACTGGATCCAAATATGGCCACAAAAATGAACGAGGCTGCTGCGAGTGTGTAGATCTCAAGTGTGACGTCATCGAGCCAGCAACAAAAATGACTGACTAAGAAAACATCCTGCAGTTTTAACCATTAAATGATTCATTTCATTCGTCTTGAGTCACAGCTGCTGTATCTTGCAGATCTTTCTGGTTCACTTACTCGAGTCCATCAGCCACCTCTCAGCTCTCTGAACAACCCGCTCAGGACCCTGTGAAGACCCTCACACTGATTTCTCAAACAGTTTCTCACTGTAAGTGATGAGATCCTCCATGACCACGTTCTTTTCTATCAAACAGTTTCAGTTTATTTGACAGTTGTTGGGTTGACGGAGGCGGGGTCAGTTGGGAAAAGGTGACGTCACACACTTCTGTGCACCAATCAGGATTTCTTTGAACAGGCAGGGATGCATGTTGGTCCAGCATCCAGGAAGCATCTCGGCCATCTGCCTGAGACGTCCCTGCTCTCGCTCCGTCCTGCAGGTGAACTGCTGGCTGCCTGAATCATGACCTCCTCCTCCAGTCATGACCTGAAGCTCACGCCTGCAGCTGAGGGTTGAGCTGCACACTGACGGGTAAACAGAGGGCTTCAGTTCTGCCTGTCCTTCACATGCTGACCCACAAACAAACTGTTTGTTTCTTTAAGGTTTGACTCACCAGAGAACAAGTCTGCTCTGTTCTTCGCTCATTGAGTCCTTAAAACTTAACGACAGGGCAAACATCAGACTAGCTGCAGACGTAAATGTCTAGAAAACCAGATGAGGAAAAGCCAACGAGACTTGATTTAATATGATAAACGCCGGCCCTTTAAAAGGCACTTCGCTCTGTGAGTTAAACGCCTTTTAAACTGCTGACATTTCACAGAACATACAAATCAAAGCACTGAATCAAAGGTAAAGCCTCCGTGAGCCGTCGAGGCACAAACTTCCATCTCCGTCGGCAGCTGTCAGACTTCATCAGACCCGCTCGTTTACTGTCTCCATCCCACAATCCTCTCTGCTAAATGAAAGGCAACAGGTTTTTATGGCTCTGTGCCGGCGGAGGGACACCAGTCTATTCGTTGCTTTCCTGCCTCTCTCATTTAGCCTGTTTTCAGAGCGCCGCGGGCAGGCAGGTGCATGCTTTATGTGCCTGATTGACACCTGAGCCAGGGCTCTGACACAGATGCTAGATTCCCTCCACACCAGCACTAATAAAACAACAAGACGCTCTCTGTCACTTCCACAAACGAACAGGGGAGCCGGATGGCGCTGCTGGCGAGCGTTGAGCATCGCACGCTAACTTTTTCTGACAAGAGGCAACGGTTTAAAATAGGTTTGTCTCTCAGAGAGCAAACACAGGGAGTATAAGGCGAAAAGAGCACTTAGGGGAAACATTTCACTACAAAGAAATCCAATACGCTGGAGAGGAGGGACAAAGAGCGAGTTTTTATCTCTGTCCCTCTGAATTTCATCAAGAAAAACCTCCAGGAAAAGGAGGCCATGCTAATCAGCAGAGCGAGCTGTTTGCTCAGTGTCACTGAGATGACTAAACAATGAGTTACTGGCCAGGAGTGACCCTCCTGCCCCATTAGCTGCAACACATATGTCACTTCCCATCAGCCTGCTGCAGGAAGGGTGGAGGCGAGGGCTCTCTGAGACCAGAAGCTTCACCCATCTGCAGCCTGATGAGACACCATCAGGACCAAAGGCTGGAGGGAGACTAATGGAGGTAATGAATGTAAGGGAGAAAGAGAGGTGTCGTCCAGGATCCCTGCTCTTCTCCTCTCAGCTGTTAAAGGCTCAGTCACACCCGAATTTCAAGGCAAGATCAATTAATTTCATCTGAGCTGCTGCCGTCTGTGGATTCTGCTGCAGAGCTCGTTAATTCACTTCCACTCCGGTCAACTTTGACCACTGACCAATAATAAGCTGTCTTCACAGTGCTGACCAGAAGATAAAAAGCTTATTTAACCTCCTCAGCTGGAGTGTAAAATCTCCATCAAAGGAGGCTGATCTGCAGTCAGTTATGAGGGGAGTCAACGTAATGTAGACTTACTGTGCTGTTAGCGATGAAGCTAACGAGCCTGGGTTAGGACCCAGAGCAGAGCAGGTACAAAGAAGGTGTGGTGTGACTGACTGGTATTAGCATGTTAGCCATCAGCTAGCCAGCTAGTTCAGCATCTAGAGTTTCCCCTGTGTCAGCGAGCCTCCGGCACTTCCTGTTCAGCAAGGATGCACAGATGATCAGCGCTGTGCCGCGCTCTGCTTTGACCTGACTTTAAAGGCCAAATCCCCCCTCGGATTGTCTCATGCTGTCTAAAAACGGTCTGAACAGGACCCCCGTCTGTCACTGACTCTTTATTTGATGCTCTATGAACTGTCCTGAGTGTCCTGAGTGGACCTCATATCTGTCTCTTTGTCCCAGCGAGTTAAAATCAACATCGAGGAATCATCTGTGAGCCGTTTCTGACGTATCAGAACAGAACAATAAAACATGGCCTCAGCTAAACCCTGTGATACTGTCATTTTTTCTTTTTTGCCTCTGGTTGGCTGCAGAAACACGTTGTGCACACTATCATCACCTTTGACTTGATATGTTTATTTCCACATCCAGCAGCTGCAGAACAACATGATGATTCATGTGGAGTCGAGTTTGTGTCACCTGATCAGCGTCAGTCCAGTCTTCTCCCTTTTAGCTCTGTTTTTGGTCTCCTCCTCCTCCTGAGGGACATATCTGCTGTCTAGCTGCTAAACGCTCCGCTATGTTCTCCAGCTAGTCACCACTTTTCCTGGTTGGTAAACCGAAACAATGAGCTGAAAGATGCTAAAAAACACTCAGATTAAACAAAGAGTCCTTGTTGACCAGCAGCTTGGAGCATAAATCCATTTACTCCACTTACTCGACTGGCATCCCGGCAGACAAACCCAGAAACCAGTGAATAGAACCAGTGGGACTCTCTCCCCGTACGTGTGAGTCAGGTTTGGTGTTGCCTTGTCTGACCTTGTGAAGACACCGTCTCTTTCCATTTGTGCGTCATCTTAAGACAGGACAGCAGCGCCGCTGTCAAAGAGCTGATAAATAATGGAAAGAGTGGGAATGGGCTCCGGGGAATCAAGATGGGTGTATAGCTTTAAGAGACCCAGTTTAAATGTAAAAAACGTCTGATCGTGATTGAAAGCGCAGTGTGTGTGTGTGTGTGTGTGTGTGTGTGTGTGTGTGTGTGTGTGTGTGTGTGTGTGTGTGTGTGAGTGACACGGGGGAGGAGGACGGATTTATGGGAGGATTTGTGGATTTCTGTCTGTTCGATAAATCAGACCACAGGACGCTCATCCTGCTGGATCTCTAACAGATTCACGTTCATGTGTCACACTGCTGCTGAAACACACACAGCCTGGCTTCCCTCTTTACAATTAGCCCGTTGTTGCGTGTGATTGGCGTGTCTTTGGGCCCCGCGGTGGATCCAGGGGCCCTGGGTGTGGGTCAGCGCTCCCTGACTGTATCAGGGGACTCCACACGGAGAGGTCTGCAGCGCCGTGTCATCATCGGAGTTTCCCAAGGCTCATCTCTAGGAACATTAAAATTCATGAGCCATGATTATCATATTAAACACGATCTCCATGAAATGCCACCGCTTGCTTTTTACTTCAGGTTACGACGCCACATTTCACTTACCTGCCGCGTATCAAACGGCGGTGACTCAGGCCTTTGTTGTGTCTGGCTGACGTCTTTGCTGACAGTTTGGCAGAAACAGTGGACGTCTCATGCGAGAGACGGTGATAGCCGCCAGTCTGTTGTTGTTGGAGCGGCCTGTCGCAGATAAAGGCATTTTGTCCCCAAAGCGTCGCAGCTGAGCCCACAACGGCCGTCTGTAGGCCTCAGGACGAGTTTCTATTTAAACACCTCGGATGATGATGGCGTGCGCCGCCTGACACCACACCAGGGTCACCCTCACTCATACCCTTACTTACCCCCTCTCAGCTTCTACAGATCCAACTGATCTAAATCTGCTCCACTGACTCAGGAAGGAGGAGATTTCATCTCACAGAATATTTTGTTATGGCTGATTTTCTGTTATGACCCTTGAACACATCACGGACTCTGCATGAAACTGTCTGACTCACTGGTGTAACATCACCTTATCATTAGGAAATGATGTATCAACACCACCTGACCGCTCAGGTGTTTTCCATAGAATTAGATGCACTGATGAACAGTATATGAATAATCAAATAGAAGGAAAAACATATTTTCACAAAGCACGTTTCCCTCAGGAGGTGGAGGAGACCAAATCGTTGTTTATGCAGCTCTACCACCGGCTTAAACGTCAGAGTGAATTTGTTTTTTCAGTCTGTATCTGTGATTTATTTCGTGTGTGATGTGATTGTATTTGACCTTTTGCTTGTTTTTTCCCTCTTTTCATGAGCCCAGCTTCAAACACACTGACGGTGGTCTGCAGAAGTGGGACACAGAGAGACGGAGAGGCTAACTAAGCTGTCCTGACGCTCCTCTTTGAATCCCGTCCCCTCTAAAAATAACAGGGGTGATGTTGACCCCGTCCCGACATCAGCCGCCGCCTCCTCCCTCATGGCTTGCTGGTCACATTTGACCGATTAAACTTGGTTTTCTGCATGCCGACACGCCGCGAGGTGAGGGCGGCATGCTGACGGTCGCCAGGCCTGCATTCTTAGACAGAGGAGTGTCAATTAGCAGCCGTGATGAGTTCAGGGGCGACTGAGACTGACAGCGTCACAGAGTTCAGCAGGTTCACGTCGCTCTGCTGCTGACGGTAAAACTTTTTGTTGGTACTTTCCAAGTCTCTCGTCTGTGTCACAGCCACCTCGTCTCTGCTGCAGAGGGAGGGGCTTTTGCTCAGCGGTGCTTTGAGCTAAATGCTAACACCAGCATGCTAACACACTCAGAATGACAACGCTAACATGCAGATATTTAGCAACTATAAAGTTCATCATCTCAGTTTAGTCTGTTAGCAATAGCTAGAACAGCTGAGGCTGATGGGAATTTGAAGGTTTGACCTGATGATGGCGCTAGAGGAAAAGTCAGAGGATGACAGCGTCGGCAGGATTCATCCTCTGGTGAATATAAACGTCTGAATCAATGGCTTTCCTTTCATTTCACGGTGATCCATCAGAAAGATGAGATATTTCAGTTCTGACAGACAGGTCAACATTACCTGCACAGGTAAGTCTGCCAGTGTGGCTCACCATGACAGCTTTAGATGTTTGCTGGAATAAAACCTGTGTTTAACTTTCCCAACGACCTCGAGCGGTCGTGTGAACTCTGGCTGAAGTGAAGTGGAGGAGGTGGCAGAGACGCTGTGATGGACAACGAAGCGGGACTTTAAAGGAGAGTGCTGCTTCACGTTTACCTCCAGAAAACCATCATGAGAAAAAGCTTTAAATATCATTTCTATCATTCTGACTGACAAAAGATTTGCTTTTTCAACTTTTCTCCACAGTCTGTGTTTCTGTCTCCTTTCTGCTGCCATTCAAACAGTGAGAGCTGCTTTCGTCCCACTGGGACAGAAAAAGTCTGTCTGATGTAAGACATCAGTTCGACAAAACATACTTAACTCAAGGTCAGCTTACTGGCTCCGTCTGAGGCTTTTCTGTGTGGCTGTCAGCTGTAGATCCACTGTGGACCCACAGTCTTTGGTCAAACTGCAGTTTCCAGCATCAAGAGTGAGGCTTCGAGCTGAACGTAGCAGGTGATCGTTACCTCCCTCTGAAACAATCAGGTGTTTTTCTGTTAGCTCGAGCAGCGACAACAGACAAACCAACCAAACAAACACACACATCACACTGCCGGCCTGACAGGTGGTTTCTGGGAAATGCAGTGTGGAAACATAAGAGAAAGGAAAGCCAAAGGATGAGACACACACTGAAAGACACAGAAGTCTGGTGAAGCCGTGAGCTTATTTTAGCTCAGCATGCAGCCAGGAACAGACGACTTCCACCCCACTGAATCATGTTCATTCACATGTTTGTGCTGCTGGACTCCTGATTCGTTCGTCTGCTGTTGGCTGCAGCTCACAGATCTCACTTTCTTCAACTGTGACCACAATTACACTCACACAGAGAGACAGTCTGCGTTGTCGGCGGCAGCACGGCGAACATGCAGCTGCTGCACGTGTTTGGTAACGATGGATGTCTGATGACGGAGCTGACAAACGTAGATGGCGGATTGGGCGGATGAAAGAGCTTCTCCCGCTCGACCTCCTCATCCTCAGAACATATTTAGATTGGCCCTCTGCTCCCGCTCTGCAGGATCAAATCACTTACGAGACAACAAAATGCCTCCGTCATCTAAAAATAAACACACAATCCCACGGTCAATATTTCCTAACAGGCTCTGTCACTTCACATGAAATACAAGACGATGCGTCTGCGTCTGTTTGTCCAAACAAAGTGAGGACTTAAGCCTCTTAGTATGTTTGTCTCCTCATTGGCTGATTAGATGACTCGCTGTCAGTATTTGATCTCGCACGATCTGCTGAAAAGAACAATAATCAGTCTTTTCTCTGCCTTTCTCTCTGCTCTCCATCCTTGTTCCTAATCTTTGTCCTCCGTCATCCCTCACGCCTGAGCTGCTTCTGCATTCTCTGTTTGACTCCAGGGTCTCACACGCTGAGGTCAAAGGTCAGCTGACCTGTAGTTTCTCTCTCTCTCATGCATGCTAATGAGCCCCCCTCCATCTGTATTGCTCTTTATTGCTCTGTTTCTAGTCTCTTACAGTCTGGCTGCAGTGAAATGAAAAATTTTGTTCCCATTTTTAGCGGAAGCCTGACTTCCTTTACGACCAACGACACGCCAGCGGACATTAAAGAACACAAACAGTGATTTGTGCTGCACAAAGGAGGCAGGTAAACGGCTTTATGTAGGGCTTTAATTGTCTTCTCTGAGAGACTCTGCAGCATCAGCATGTCTCTGATAGACAGAAATAGAAAAATGAATCAAGGGTTCAATCAAAAGTCAAATGATGAGCAGTTTTAGAGGCTGACAGTCGACAAATCGTATAAAACCACAGAGCTAAAGCAGAGAAAGCAGAAGGAAACAACCCGGGCAGCTCTATCCTGTAAAATACATGAAAATGGACGTTAATACAATTTATGAAAAATTCTTTGTTTAAAACACTGTGTGTGGAGGGGACGGTTACACACTTTACATGTACTCTGCCATCTGTTCTCATAATATTTGGGTGCTTTTCCTTCTTAGTTTTCGTCTCATTTCATTTTCAAAGCCTGAAAAAAGTTGGAAAACCTTTTCATGTCAGCAGGAACGACATTTTTAAAATCTTCATAATCTGTCCCACGAGGTTTGGGTGAAATCTCAGGAGTTAAAAAATGTGTTGTTCTCACAAAATGTCCGTTCATAACGCACCAACTCGATGGTGCAGGCAGGAAGTTAAGAGACAAAATGTCCCTCATTCTGGTCTTTTTGTTCATTTTGATTGAGAAACAGCTGCACCTTGATTAACCCTGATGTAAGCTATAAACACTTCAGTGTTTATCACAAGCAGGTCTGCAGAGGTTTGTTTGTCCTGCCGCTGCCTCTCCATCCTCTCCATCCTCCTCCAACGGTTGCTATGGTGACAAAAAGCATATATGTCTTCATGCGTTTGGTAATGTGATGGAGAAGGACTCCTCTCTGCTGAGTGAAAACACCAGCTGTCCGTCATGAGTCGTGCTACAGGAATTTATTCCTTATGAATTTCTCTAACAGCAGAAGCTCAGGTGGGCCACACTCTGACATGAATAATCAATAATCAACTGAAACTAATATCTGATCACAGATCTGCCTCAATAAATGATCCACAGAGCAGAACGGAAAACAAACCCTCGTCATGTCCTGTTGTGACTTTTGATTTCCAAAGTGGAGCTCTTCAATAAAAACAGGAAAAAGACATCAGACTGAGGAATATTTGCTGTTTCAATCTCTCAGTTTTACTTTAAAATCATCGCTGCGAGCAGCCTGGCTCTACATCTGGAACAAAACTATGACGAACGATGGAAGCAGGAGCCGCTCCATTTACCAGGAGTGATCAGAGGCTGGGTTAAAAGATGTTTTCACCTCACTGACACGACAGCACATCGGACCCATCAGTGAGCACATCTGTCCTCATTCTGATGTCCAAATTAAAGAGGGTAACAGCAGTGAATCAATACATGAAGATAAAACACAACTTTCTCAGTGTAACGCTGTCACAGCCTTAGCTTATGATGCTAATGATTGCTAATATTAGCAAACTTTAGATACAGTTATTACAAATAAAACAAGACGTAAACACACCTTAGCCTCACAGGAACCTGGCAGGTGACCTCATGATCATGTCTTTGGAGCAGCTGACTCGAGGTGAATTCAGTGTACAGTGATCCTGATCTTCAGGCTGCAGCAGCTAAAGTTCAGCAGAACAGACGAAGTCTCACTTTGCCAAGTGCAACAAAAATGAAGGACCATGTCAATCAAGCACGGTTGAAACACCTGTTGGAGTGAACTGTAGGTGTTGGGCTTTCACGTCACGTCACGTCACGTCACGTCACGTCACGTCACGTCACGTCACGTCACGTCACGTCACGTCACGTCACGTTCAGGTGTGCCAGAGGCAGGACGGTGAGTCGTCATGACGTAAAAATAAAGGTGAACAACGGGTTAAAATGATCCTCTCCTTTAACAAAATCTGGTTCTTTTCAGTGAAATTTGGTAAAAACAGAAAAAAGTGAGGAAATATACATAAAAGACACGTCTGTCCTCTCTGCAGCGAGCGTCTGTCTCAGCAGGAGACAGTAAGCAGAGGGCAGTGGGACGGTGTGTCCGGCCTTTGTGCTGCTGACATTTATTGCTATTCACAGTCAGCTCATGGAAGTTTTATTAACTATTGTGTCTGAGTCCACGTGGGTGTTCCCTATCTTCCTTTTAGCCTCTTTCAGCTGCACGAACGTCCTCAGCTTCTCACTGCGACCCTCAACAAAGAGACAATTCATCTCTGCTGATTTCAGACGAGACGTTTCCTGAACCACCGAACGCCCCGAAACTGTCTCACTCTCCCTCTTCAAAGACGACGGCGGTGTAAGTTATCAGTATTCAGCCTCCTGCCTCCCTGTGGCTGTTCAGCGGGACCAAATGTCCCCGCTTTTAAGACAAATTTCAAAGCTGTAATCCCCCAAGGCGCAGGCTTGTTCAGGTAATTAGAAACAGACAACTTGGCTTTGAGGATGTGAAGTGTGTGATGAGTTTAAACACTCATGAAATTTGGTTTTCAAGCACTGTTTAACAGCCAGTGGCGCCGAACATTAATGCTTCCTAAAGGTTGGCGTGTTAAAAGGTAATTCTTACTTTCTTAGCATTTACATAATCGGTTAATAAAGTCTTAAGAATAAAGTCTTTGTTCTCACCAAAGTAACTGCTGAGATCTGAGACGTGGTGACGCTGCTATAACGACGTCCGACAGCAGAAGAAACGAGCGTTCAGACTGTGAAACAGTTCGTAAACAGATCAGCTGAATGATCCAAATCACTCGATGTGAAGTTCAGCTGGAACGTGAGCGCACCTGAAACGTCGTGAGTAATCTCTCATTGCATGAAAACAGTGTGAAGCTGCTCAAAGCTCAACCAGGAAGTCTGTGGACTGTGATGTAAAGGTAAAGGTGTTGACCAGAGTCCGTCTTTGTTATAGTTTAAAGCTAAATGTTTTATTATTTCAGGGTTTTGGGGCTGCAGTGAAAGATCTTTGGTTTATTATTAGAACCACATTCACAAACAGGTGAACAGGTGACCTTCTGGAAACAGACTGATTGGTGGACTGAAGACAGGTCCGTGTCCAGATCCGATCTTAAGCTCTTATACAGTCCATCAGTTTGACGCTGCTCCTGTGAATGTGGCTGACCTGTGGGCATGTTTTTGGTCGATGTGTTTTCAGCTTCTTCTGCCAAAAATGCACTGATGCAGCTTCAGTGAATCTGTGTGAGAGCCTGCAGACTCCATCCCACCTTCCTGCTGACTCTCTCACTCAGTCTCGTCCTCAGTGACACAAACCAGTCCTTCAATCATCATGAGGCGGCTCACAGCTGAAATCCTGCCGTGACCTTGGCTCATTGTTTGACAAACATGTTTATGTAATGCAGGACATCAACACACAACATCCAGGCTGCTGAAAGTGCATGGCTGCATACTTCCACCAACACGGGCGTCACAACAGCCCGGCGCAGTCGAGCTGTTTTGATTCTGTCGCCTCTCAGCAGCCCTGCTGGGAGAGATCGGCCCTGACGGCCAGAGCGGCCGGCGGACTCAGAGAGCAGCTCCCGACCTAACGGCTGAATCTCTGCGACACCAAAAGAGCACAACAGATGAGGGTAAGTCAGAGCCAGCCTCCAACCTCCAACATTAGCCACCTGTCACGCCAACTAAAGCCCTGAAGCCCCCCGGCAGGACGGAGGCTGCAGCAGAGGACCAGGGGAGGAAGATAAGGAAGCAACGACTTCTTCAAAATGTGCAGCAGACGGACAAAACGTCAATCTGGGTGACAATTCAGTTCTTTATTCACGCGGCATTTTTGCCTCATTGATCCAAATCTTATGGCAGCTTTCTGTCGTTGTGGAGGCCCTGATGAAGGTCTTCATGGCTGAAAGGTGTGGACATGTTTTTACTGGTATTATGATTCACTATCCATGAGACATTAAAGGATTTTGAATTCACCAGCCTCTTCAGTGCCTCAGACTTCTCCAGCAATTCAAAACCAGTAAGAAACAGTTCGATCTTAAAGGCCCAGCGTTCAGGATTTAGCTGGCAGAGATGCAATAAAACATCTCGCATTCTTTTGCATTTTTTGTGTTTTTGGTGGTGATGCCTTGTTTCCGAATGGGTTGCAAAGAACCCTGCTTGAGCATATCCCCATTGATAGAACTAAAGGAAACACCTGGAACTGTCCCAAGACCTAGCTCCAGGTGATGACACCACATGATGACAGGGTCACTAATTTAGTTTAGTTAGTTAGTTATTTCTCGATATCAGCGACAGAAGAGCTGAATCAAGTTTTGCTTGTGCCTCTAGAGAGGCTGTTTGAAAACCTGCTTCAGCTCACCACCTCTCAAACTGTACGATAGCCAGAATAAATAAGGAATTCAGATTTAGGCCTCGTATAACGGAGACATCTCCATTCTGTGCTCCATATGCTTTAGTTTCTCTTTTATCCTCGACACTTTCTCGCTGACCTCCCGATGGATGTCACATATGTAGGCTGAAGGAGACATTGTGGCTGAGTTATGTCCCTGTTTCCCGCTTCCTTCAGGTTGATTTAAACCCCAGGTCCTGTGAATCAGCCATAATGCACGGCCACTGTTTCTCAGATGTGTCACATCTCTATTCATGGAAGCGATTCGTAATGAGACTGCAGAGGAGACCTGAGAATCTATCACGGAGTATGGCCGCCCCGAGGGGGAGAGATTGGAGTGGACCGCGGACAGCGTGCTGCTCATATCAGGAGTTCACCATTATTCTCCAGGAGTGGGTGGCTCACGGCGAGCCGCTGCCACACGCCGAGGCCGGCTAATCACTATGCTAAACGGCTCCTATAAGGTGCTGTCACTCCCTGACACTGAGCAACTTTAATGTCACCACACAGCCTCGCAGACCAACTCTGCCATCCACTCAGCGGTTAGACAGACAGTCCAATTCTGCAGGAGAGAGCTGATGGAGGACAGAGCTGATGTGCTCTGACAAAGGCTGGTTCATGGCGCCTCTCCGTCCGTGGCCATTCTGTTCTTTTGCATGTTTTAGCCTGTTCACAGCTAATCACTGTTGGAAAGTAATGCAGTATTGAGTTCAGTGTTACAGTAATGTGAGTATTTTTTCTGGTAACGACACGGAGGGAAGAGGTTCTCAGTTCTATCTGTGCGATGTGTCACCTGTGGGGTGTCTGAGTGGTCCAGCCGGGGGCCATTTTACCCCTCCCGGCTCTCAGGATGTAAGCTGATTGAAATTTCTGCTGGGAAATGGATTCATGTTTTTTATTTCTTAGTCCTTGTGGAAATGTAAAAATAATGAAAAGAACAACAGATTTCAATTTACAGTCCACAAACTGGAAATAACACCGCCATGGTAATTGTTGTCTTTGGCTGAGACCCTCAGAACTGTTAAGAGTCGGTCAAACTCCAACCTGGACAGAGACAACCAGGTGGACGGACACACATGTGGTCCAGGTGATGCTCTGTTTGGTGTCTGTACAGGCAGATGTGTCCACATGTGCAGTCACATATGCTTCACGCAGTCATCAGTTTTGGGCTCTTGTGGATGTGGACAGATGATCAAACTGAGGTCATGTGATCCGTCACCTCGTGGTGAACTTTTAACTTGGCGTGATGGCTGGAGGTGGCTAGACTATGTCCTCTATTAGCTCTTAGCTGGCTAGCTAGCCACTGGTAAGCCTCAGGTTAATTTCGGCTGGTGTTGTTGAGTAGCAGCTTCACTGCGAGGACGGGACCGTCGTCAATGACCAAAGGTCGCTGAGGTCGCTGCTGACGGTCTGTTAATGCCCCACAACCACTGGCTGCCTGCACGATGTTCATGCTATCTTATTTTCTTTTTCCAGATGTGAAAGATTCATATTTTCTCCACAGTTCAACAGTATAATGAAGTGTAATGACACAGCAGCAGGTGAAGCTTTTACTTATTGAGTGACAGATGTTCACGTCTACTGGACGGACCGACACAAATCCAGACATTCGTGGTTCCCAGAGGAGGATTTTAACGATCCTCTGAGTTTTCTTTTACTTACACATTGAGGTCGATAAGCCGTCACGGAAGTTGCTGCAGACATTCGTGGATGAACTGCAGTAACTTTGGGGATCAAATCATCAGGTCAAAATCTCAATGTGTCCATCACTTTGGTTGGTTTTACCTGCTAAATTAATGACATTCTTGACCAATTCATTCACTTTGCTCCTTCTAAAGATTACACTCTGCCTGAAGACGGAGTATATTCTATACAAACATGTTTGCCCAGTGTATCTTTAGACTAACCTTTGGGTATAGTTTAAGAGATTAATGGCACCAATAAAGTCTTTTATCTGCTCATTTGGTGCCCACCGAGAGCTGAACAGGAAGTTGCAGTGCTTAACCTGCATTTGACAGAACTTGGATGTCTGAGACAAGTGCATTTGGAGGCTCATTTGCACAGGGAGGGAAAACACTTATGGATAATGTCACCTCTTGTTTCTAACCCCCTCCACTCACCGCCACCAAGAGCTGTTTGGTTGCCCTTTAACACATCATTGACATGCATTGTATACAAATGAGAGCGCGCCCCTCCCGCAGGGCCGGTCTCAAAGGTTAGCAGCTGCACACCGCATGGCAGATGAGGGCTTCTAATGAGCAACACAAACCCATTTGATTAGCTGGCTGAATTAGACCCCTGGTCTGTGCCGCCCAGGGTGCAGATACAGCAGGAGTCACAGGTCGGCCGCCTGCAGGCCGAGCGGCCAGTTTGAGATGAAATTGGACTCTTGCTGGAGTTCTTCTAATTGGCCCGAAAATGTGAGAGCAGCATGAAGATTTAATGCTGAACGCTGACGCTGCATTTTGTTAAATGTACCTGTGTGCGCTTCATTAACAGCCGTCAGCTTCCATGAACTCTCAGCCCGGAGAGGAAAGCACATCTACTCACATACACAACAGCCATCTTTTAAAGTGTTACTCAGACAGGAGGAAATACAGTTTACGGACTATTTTTAGCTCTGGAGTAAACACACACACACACACACACACACACACACACACACACACACACACAGAGTCCACGTGGGATCAAACTACAGTGTGATCACAGATGTGTTTTAATGGAGCTCTATGGCACAGAGGAAGAGGATCCATCGGCTGTGATAGCGCACAGGTACAGTCAGTGTTGGCGTGATCAGCAGCTTTGTTCTGTCTGTGAGATTAAATCTGCGCAGATGATGATCTGATGAAACTCACTGTGAAGGGCTGAACTGCTCGACAGTGCAGCCGGCAGGACTCGTTCCACATCCTTTCAGAGACTGTAGATGAATGCAGGTCGAAGGAGGAAGTCAACAAACCATTTTCGTGATTCTTGTGATTACAGGTTAATACGTTCTGGATCTGCACCTCAGCAGCATTTTCACATCCAGGCTGTGCAGGCTGGACAGACACAGTGTGTTATTTTTCCCAGATTCTACATAACTGCAGCAGTTTGTATGAACCCAAGTGTTTTAAGACCTTATATCTTCCACCATCATGTCAGTTAGTGTTGTCTGTTAGTGTCACTGCACTCAGGTCCAGACCACCACCACAATAAAGCACAGAGTGCTCAACATAAATCACCTGCCGGATTCCTCTAAAGTACGTTAATGCTTCTGTGCTTTTAATCAAATGAGCCGTAGAACCAAAACAATTAGCTCTGTCTGCTAAATATCTCTTATTTAGTATCGTGTCCCCCGTTTACATCACACACAGCCACTTGATCAAACATTAATGGAAAAATATTCATTCATTTGGGTTCAGATGAACTCTTTTTTATGCATACTGTCCTTTAATTTGGCCTGTTTCTTTTTTCATGCATCTTTTTCAGGCGTTATTGCTGCACAGTGACAGCCGTCAACACATAAATACAGTCTGACGTCTTCTTTCTTTCTTTTACACTCCATCACAGTAACATGAGGCTTCATTAAAGTAATTGATTTTGACCGTTAACTGCTCTTTGTAAGGGCGGAGAGAGCACTGGTTTGAGAAAAACACGAAGCACTGGATGTCTTAAATGGAGCTCTAGTGAAACCTCTTCTCTCCCCTCAGGGGTTAATTTATGTGGGATAAGATGGCGCCTCTGCTGCTGTCACCCACAGTGATTTCATCTGGGGCTAAAACATAATGGTGTTAATTGACTGTTATGCAATGTTGACACTGACAGTAGTGTTTTTTTTAATCTCCTGTACTGTAGGACTGTGTGTGTGTGTGTGTGTGTGTGTGTGTGTGTGTCCACTGACATCAGCTGAAGCTAAATGTAATTCGCTGGTCCTGTTCCCAGCTGTGCCTCTTCGTCATCTCCAGAGATCCTGCCTGGTCTCTTATTCCTCTCTGGCCTCAGCTAACCTGGATGTGTCATCACACTGAGGTTTGACCACGTGTGGTCAAAAAGGTGCTTTAGGTCACTAAAACGTTGATTTTCTTTAAAAAGCCTTCTAATGTGCAACAACAATGGCGCTCCTCTGGTTGTGTTTGGTTAGCGCTGCTAAGACGTGGCCAGAAACGTGTTAAAGAAATACAGATGATTAATAAACAGTTACTGTTTTCATGTTTTTAAAGAAAATAAGCTCTCTGTGCTCAGGATGTTCTTCTCTGGAGTTCGATGTATCGTTGATGTAGACTTTACCGCCACCTACTGGCCGCCAGGATATTATATTAACATATTAAACACAGTTGGAAAGCTCAGATTCTCGTGAATCGATCAATCAAACCATTTCAAGATATGATCACAGCAGGAGACTCAATAAACGCAAACAGCAGACAAACAACCGTTCTTAAAATTCACACTTTGAGGAAACTCACCGCTGACGTCTCAGTGATCCACAGATCAATAACACTCCAACAAACACGGTCTGAAACGTCCACAAAGGTCCAGAAGACACACTGCAGAGAAGACATTTAGTCCAGGACATGAAAATAATCCACAGAAAGGTGTTTTCTTCTTTCACATTAGCAGATGATGTACTTTTCATCCGTGTTTCCTCGTCTCTACTTCTGGAAACATTTACAGATTGGCGCCATCTTGTCTCCACTTTTTCTGCGGAGTCTAATCTGACCAATCACAATCTGCCACATGCAGCGTAGCAACCAGAGGAGCCAATAAGAGTCTGATTTGAACATAAGGGCCTTCTTCTCTTCTTCTAGATTGAGCCAATTGCAACTGATTCTGCAGATGATTGACACTTTGAAGAGCCAATGAAATTCCGAACATGCTGAAACGCCACAAGTGGACAGTTATGGAGTTCCTGCAGCCATGGCCATCACAAACAGACCAGCTGTCAAAGCATTTATTCTCTTCAACGGCATCATGCGGGGCCGGCTTCACTGGAGCATCTGGTGTCTGTTTTAATCTTCTGCAGCATTCAGGAGCAGAAACCTTTTGTTCACCGTAAATCAATCAGTACAACGTCCCTGAACTACCTTCCTGTACCTCTGATAAATGATGAATCAGTATCAGATACTGATTCAACTCTGTTCTAATGTATCTGGGTCTGTACACACTGCGTGTAAATGAAGTGAACAGACACCTTTAAATTCTCTGCAGTGCTGAGCTCGTCAAACTAAGTCAACACACCACGTGTTATCTGGATCACAGCATCATCACTGTGGCAGGTCAGCTGTATCCACTGCTGATGCTGATGATGAACAAAACGCTTCCTTCTTTGGCAGAATGAACCATTCTGCTCGAGTTCAGTTTAGAGCGTGGAGCTAGAAAACGCTCCTCTACTGAAAGTCTGTGTCTTAATAGGCGTCATTTAAACTAACTTGTCCCTTGAGTCAAATACTTATCTAGTGATGTGACTTGAATATGAATGTGAGGCGGTCGTGAGGATGGAGACAACGTTTGCATTTTCAAATCCCTTGTGGGAATATATTAACTGGAGTGGAGTCTACTGCCTACTGTGGACAAGTTCTGTCAACACTGTCCTTGATATAACGTCCCCGCAAAATAGAAGCAGCGTCCAGTAAACCAACGTCCCTCAGTGAGTTAAAAGACATTTGATATGCAGCTTTCTATAACACCTGTTTGAGTGCAATCGAGGAGTCATCGACCTCCTCTTTAGGGGAGAAATCCAATCAGTGTTTCTTTTTAGAAAGGTAGAGGTTGCCAACAAAGGAGGAGAGCTACCCTTGATGCTAAAGCGGGCAGTCCTTTGGCATGCACGGCGTGGTGGGTACTGTCAGCTTTTGATGGGTCTTGGCTAAGCCCGTCTTTGTGCGCGGGCCTGACCCTGTCTTCCACTCGCGGGCCCTCAGCTGGAGATGGAGGATGATAGATGATTTGTCATTGGGACGACGCTGCGGCGCGGCAGGACCATCCAGCTGGCCTCACTCCCACGGACGCCGCTTTGTCACGGACGCACCGCTCAGCTGTTACTTCAGCCCTCGGCTCAGGGCTGTTTGACAGCCTATTGTACTGAGAGGTGAGAAGAAGGCTCATCTTTTTCTAACTGCTACGAATGCTCTGAAGCCTCTGAGTGATATTCCTTTGGAGCGAGAAGACGAAAATGAAAGCCAGCGCTAGCTTTCAGCCTGAAGAAAATCGAGCTGTTTAATTACAGAGGGTGGAAGGGAACTCAGCGGTGAAAAGACGATTTCTGAACGCTGCTTAGTGAAACAAATTATGCACAACACACAGTCCAACGGGCATGAAACAAACTGAAAGCAGCGACTATCCCAGCAACAAGAGAGGAACAAGGGGAAATACGCTGTGGGGTAATAACGCATCACGCCAGCATCGCTGAATGATGATGAGGCCGCTGCAGGCGACAGCACGGGACGCACAACCAGAAACAATTTACAATGCTGCAAACACAAAGCACTGTGACCAAAGCTTATTACAGCTGCAGCAGTGATCGCTTTCCTTCACACTGAACCAGTGTGTGTGTGTGTGTGTGTGTGTGTGTGTGTGTCAACACCCAGAAACACAACACGTGAGGTGAGATGACAAAAGGTTGACATGTCGCTCATCAGTAGAGGAAGCCATTTTGGGTCTAACTGCACAGGTTTTCTGTAAGCTGGCTGATGAAGACGACAGCAGCGAGGCCTTCAGGCTCCACCAATGCTTCCCGTGATGGCCACCTGTGGGGCTCAGTTCAAAATGCTGCTAATCCAAATGCAGCTCAGTGCTTTCGTCAGGTTGGCAGAGGACACAGATCAGCACAGGAGCTGCACCTGAGCTGAGCTGCATTCCAGAGGTGAAGCTGCAGCCTACATTTAATACAGTTTGCCCTGGATGTTGTGTGTGTTCGCCTGTAATGAGCTTCTCGGGCCTCTGCTGCACACTTCGTATACATTTGAACTTTGTAGAGGAAGAGGAGGAGGCAGCCGTTCCATCCAGCGTTACTCTCTGACTAATCAAGAGGACGTTAACATACACGGAAAAATGTTTCAATCTGAAGTGATGTGAGGTCAGTTCTGGCAGATCTGAGCAGGTTTAAATGAAGCAGAACTGCTTAGAGAACCACCTCCAGATGTGATTTCAGCCAGGTGTAACTGCAGTCCAGCACGCTGAAGGTCACCCTCCTCCACCTCGTCTTACAGCTCAAGCAAGCCCAGCAGAAACAGGCAGCAGCAGCAGAGTAGCGTCGTCCATGGCATTGCTTCCCTTCACGCTGGATGTGTTTGTTGTTTGCTGTAATAAATCCAGCAGCCCCACTTAATCAGCATATCATGATCTGATCAGTGTGGACAAAGTCAGCAAAGCAATGATGGTGGTATTAATATTAAGTGTAAATGCAATGTAGATCATGTTTCCAGATAGAAGATGAAGATACACAGAAAAAAACAAGTCAGACGATCAGAAGATCAGACCAGAGAGGCAGGTCCTGGTCCAGAGCTCAGGTGTGCTGGATCAGACCCTCAGCTGTCTGCCGCTAACAGGAGCTGCTCACAGCAAACTCTGCACATGCTAAAAGTGCCAACATGTGAACAAATGTAGGCTTAAAATAACAGGTCGCAAGATTATTTTTGCTGTTTGCACCCTGCAGTTACAAAACATAACAGGAGACACAACGTTTTTCTCAGTCGCTTTGGTACATTTCTGGAATCCTCCTCGACAAACAGTGAGTGCATTTCTCAAAACAATTCGTACAAATAGCAAAACACCACGGGTTACCTGCAAAAGGCAGTTACCTGCTCAAAATCCTTAGTTCAACTCTCAAAAGTAAATATCTGTAGATGAACATGTCAGTCCATCAGAAGGACATGTCCTCGTGTCAATGTGTGCGGATAAGACAGTCAAACTGCTTAGTCATGTTGTCAGTATAACAGTGTCCTCTGGAGGGACGTTCTGATGGAAACTGTGGCTGAAGTTTGATGACAGTTATTGTAAACTGTGAGTTACACCTCAGTGTATGTGGGAGATGGACTGCAAGAGACTGGACAAGATTCACATTTGTGCTTTTACTGTTTGTGCTGTGATGTGTTGACAGACCATGTCACTGTGGTGCAGAAAGGAACAGACAGCACTGCATAGCACAAAGAAAAAAAAGAAAAAACAGAAGCAGAAATGTGAACATGGACGATCTGCTGAGGGAAAGTGTACATGCAGCGCTGCAGGAGTTACAGAGCGTCTTCCTTTACCTCCTGACGCTCCTCACATTTCCCTTCATTAGACAAAGTCAAGACTCACCTGGGAGCAATTCACCAACTCAGGACAGATTTAGAAAAAAGTCTAATGGAAATAGAAATATGTTTGACATATTCTAACCTGTTCAACCGTTTTGCATGTAAAGACTCATGCCATGAACTAATGCCCAAATGTTGTGGGGGTGAGACTCTTCAGCAGAGACCATTAGAAAACATTTTGATCAACATGACATCAGCAACTGATGATGTAGGAACCAGCAGAGAACTGCACAGAATCATTTGATGGATGAACCAAAGCATTTAGAACTTGTTCAGAGAAATGAGAAACTGCTTTCTGATGCACAGGTGACACAAAGATGTGAAGACTGAACAAGTAGTTCTGAGAATTTCAATTTCATGTTGCAGTATCAGTATTTTTGACAGACCTGGACTCCTTTTCTGTCTGTCCACGCACAGATTTCTGCTCTGTGCTGTGAACCTGAGGACATGTGTGTCACAGCATTAACGCTGTAAAACTCGGCCAGTTCACGAGAGAAACAGAAGCAAATGAAGACGAAGGTAGGAGTCAGCCTCCCTCAGCACAGAGTCCAGACTGAGCCGGTTTCAGAGAGTCTCGGTCTCTGCGGTGACTCAGAGGACCCGGTAATCTGCAGTAATGGCTCATGAATATCTTCCTAAATGTCTCGGCTGCTCAGAGAGTCTGCGGCAGTACTGAGGTGGTTCACACAGGTGAGGGGGACAGTAAGGGCACCCTAATTACCCATTCTGTCACCCCCTCCCTCGCTCCCATCATTTATTTATCCACGTCAGCCCTCAATTACAGGCAGTGGTCTGGGGGCCAGGGAGCAGGCCTGGGTGACCTGGGGTTGGTCTGGCTAATGAACAACGGAGTGAGACCCCCCTCATGTTTATTTCCAGCGTTCACCCAGAGCAGGGGCCCCAGGAGGACCGGAGGGACGAGGCTGCTGAATTATAATCAGCACTTTGTAGTTTTAATACGTCTCGCCTGCTCCCGTTTTCCTGCCATCCCTCTGCAGGCGGACGGAGAGACGGAGGGAAGAAAGGGAGGCGTGAAGGAGGCGCGGTGGCAGTGTGACTCAGGCTTCCCCTGAAGGGAGAGGCGGGCAGATGGATCGGCTGTGAATCAAGTCCCTCCTCGCTCGGCCTGGAAGTTCCAGTTGTGCCGTAATGGCGCTCGCTTTCTCATGGCGGCAGATCCATTTGCAGCTGTCCCGAAATTAAATGTCTCACTCTGGTTTCCAATTTGTACTTGGTCATCAGTCAGCTCAGCGGCTGATGATTAAAACCAGCATTTCATTTTTTATTTAGGAATTTCTTTTTAATCTTTGTTCTCATCTGCCTGCTTTGGCAACCAGATGGAGCTACGCAGAAACTTGGACAGAAAGTATCTTCAGCAGAAGTCCAGTTTTCACAATAGAGCTGACTGAAGCAGCTAATTACAGCAGACAGCCATCTGATGTGTGCGTGAGGTAATACATCAGCATGCACAGTACAGGAGCAGCCATTCACAGACAGCCTCTCCTGCTGGGCTTTGGAGGGATTTGTTGCTTCATTTGGATTTATGAAAGCAGAAATTTCTCGATAAGGAAACAGCAATAAATAAAGATGCAAACGAATTCTTGGAAATGATTAAAGAAAAATCTGATTAAATGTTCAGACAGAAAAACAGTTTGTGATGAACCTGAGACGTCAGACACATGAACGCCATCTCACCTCCACCTGCTGACCTCAGAGCTGCTGGACCTCTTGTGTCCACGTCCCTCTGTCCCTCTGTCCCTCTGTCTCTGGTGGGATGTGTTATGTTTATTGTCTGTGATGCATCTTACTCGATCACTCCTCCTCCTCTTCATTACACACGCAGCTCATCGCTCTTATGTGACGTTGATAAACTGTAATTGTGTCCACGGTCGTGTTTGAGCTGACCAATGAGAAACTTCAGTTCCACTGATTCTTTTCAAAAACCAACATCATCACGTCCGTCTCAAAAAACAGATTTTAATCTCAATCAGATTAAGTGACGATTAAATTAAGGAATAAAGGAAGCAGATACATTGTGAGAAAGATAATCGTGACATGAAACAATATAAATCTGACGTATTTCCCATTGAAGATGTGATGTCTCTTAAATCTCTGTGTCAGAAAGTGCTGCTCAGGTAAACTCCTGCTCTGACCTCCTGACCTCTCCATCTCTGCTGACCTCTCCAGGTCCCCGGTGGTGATGTTGCTGAGGTGGACTGACGAGGCTAAAGAGGCAGACGGCTGCAGCTCATCTGGGAAACATCATCAACCAACAGAGTGCAGAGCAGAGACGGCGGAGGGTTTTACTCCAGGAACGTTTTATTAGCACGATCTTTTGTTTACATTCATCTGTTCATTCATTCATTGAAGCTAATGTGTTTAGTAAGAAATGACACTCGGCTGAACGCAGCTTTAGATGCTGTGTTTTATGAATATGTGATAAGATCCAGCTGTGAACATCATTAGTAGCAGAGCTGCTCTCTGCTCACATCCCCGGTGAGACGAGGCTGTGCGTCGCCTGCCGGTCAGCTTATCGCTGCACGCTCATCAGTGCGTACAGCAGCTGGAACATCCGTCCTCTCGTTCGTCTTGGGCGGTGTGACTTTAGACACACTGCACTCCGGCGTCCTCGCTGTGTTGGCAGTTGTTAACGCCAAGTCCAGCATGTTGGCAGCTAAAGATATCAGGCTCCGTTCCTAAGCATCGCAGCTCATCGAGCCAGATCCTGCCGGACCCTGCAGAGGGACAGCAGCGTTACAGTGAGACACATCCATCAGAGGCTGAGAACAAGTACAGTAACCAGGTTTGCTCCACATGAGTGAGGGGACTACAGTCAGGTACAGAGAGGGTTTGTTTGGTCTCAGCACTGGAAGGACACAACAGTGTTTGTCATTATCATTATATGTGTCCTCGTAGCTTTGTCTCTGGCAGCAGTGCTGAAGCTTTCATTTGGTCAAGGATCCAAACAGCCTCTGAGGCCACATCAGAGTCATGTGATATGATGTCAGTGCAAAGATAACACAAACAAGTTCACTCAAACGTTGATGAGGCCGATTCTGACTGAAGATATTGGTAATCTCATGTTCTAGCGTCTGTACACCAGTGATGCATTTAAGGAAATCTGCTTATTTGCTTCATTTTTTCAAGAGTTAGTCAGATCACATCACTGTCATTGTCCCATTAATTGGCTGCTAAAAGTCAAGTGTGTGTGTCTTATTGAATGTGAGGAGGAGGAGGAAGGAGACAAACGTTGGATAGTGGATGATAATCATCCCTGAGGTGCTTTGCTTCAGTTTGAGTGCTGAGCCTGAAGCAGTGAAGTGAGGAGGGAGGGTTCGTGATGGCGGCAGAGGGCTTCTTACCCGGGCTGGCGGTGAAGGTGGAGATGGCGGTTCTGAAGCCGAGCATCTTACAGATCACTTTGCCGTCCACAGTGTCGAAGCTGTCGTCGCACACGGTGCCCCAGACGCCGTTGTGCTTCACCTCCACCCGTCCTCGGCTTCGGCCCGGCACCAGACGCACGTTCGCTGTGGTGACACAAAGGAGGAGCTCTTTGAGGCTCTGGAGGCTCCAGCAGGAGGAACATCTCACACTCCTTCAGTGAAGTTAGATTTAGCTTGTAGTGGTTTTTGAAAATCTCTTGTTCTACTTCTCTGCTGCTCTCAGATCAGTCCCATGCAGACTTACGCTCCTGGTCTCCCTGGTCTCCTTTAGCACCTGCTGGTCCAGGAGGACCTGTGGAGGAAAAACAGTCAAATATGTCCTCCAAGCAAACAGAGTTTACAGGAACTGATGTTGACGTGAGTTTCTTCTCCTCAGTGCTGCAGATTCTGCTCTCAAACACTCACAGAGTGAAACCTGCCGTCTGGATCTCCATCAGAAGAGTTCAAGGTTTAGTTTTAGTTGTTATTTGATGTTTCCTGTAACTTTAACACAGACTCACCTGCAGTTCCATTGAAACCCGGAGGTCCACGTGGACCTGATGACGAGACAAAAAGAGTTCTGATGAAAGACACTTTCTGGACATCAGTGAGAAAACAGGAGAGGATGAAATCTACAGTTTGAAGCGTTGCTGTCGACCTGAATCAGCAGGTCTGACTGTCTGTGTTTCATTACAAGTAAAAAAGTAGTTCAGAGTGCTCTCCACCGTGAAGCTTATCATCAACTCAAGCTGCAGCGCATCCCTGTGATTCCACTTCAAATATTCCCATGTGTTAAAATTATGACAGAAACAAACTGAAATAAATGGAATAAATGTGAAAACAAACAAACCAGCTAAATATTTAACAGTGAGCTTTAAGATAACGTTGTAGTCATAGCTCATAGAGCCAGCAGTCGTCAGCCAGCAGTTAACGAGCTCGAAGATTAGCCCGCCGCTCCGTCACGTGACCCTCCCCCTCAGCAGCCAGGCTGGGGGGACAGCAGGCTCCAGGCAGGACCTGGTCTGCTCCACAGTATCAGATTTACGATAATTACAGAAATCATTACTGAGCAGTTAAATGAATAAAATGTTTATATGAAGATGAGACAGGAAGCTGATTCAGTCTGCATCGGGATCAGGTTATACTGGGTCACATGTCTCAGTCCAAACATATGGATGTTAGCAGTCTGAAGCTGACCTGGAGGTCCCGGTGGACCATAATTTCCAGGGTCTCCTTTGATCCCTCCCAACCCAGGAATACCAGGACGTCCATCAGATCCTGTCACACACAACAAATCAACAGAAACATGTTTAGTATCTCCCACATGACACACACGACACACACAGCATGTGATGTTCTCAGGCACCTTTTTCACCAGGGGTCCCCGGGTCACCTTTGGCTCCCTGAGGGCCTGCAGTCAAAGCACAGGGACCAGAGTCCCACATTAAAACATGATCAGACTTTACGTCTTCACGGGGTCTGTGAGACAGTGTTCAGATGAGCCCATGAACCCTTACCCTGGGCTCCAGGTGCTCCTTGTTCTCCCTTAGCACCTGGTCCCTGATTTCCTGGGACTCCTGGGGGCCCAGGTGGACCTGTGGGACCTGCAGTGACACACACACACACACACACACACACACACACACACACACACACACACACACACACACACAATCAGAGTGATGATTATGAGCAGCTGATAAAAGCTTTTTGGTGCATATTTATATCTCAGAAATGCAAGCTGTGCAAACTGTGTCATTGATCACGTGAAATAGCGGCGAGTCAGCAGAACTCCACATCATGACCACAAGCTAAAGGAGGAAGAGAAACTCAACTGTTTCATAACGGCGTTCTGCTGATACTTTTTCCATCCAGGAAGTGAGTGAACAACATGATGTGAAACCGGGGAAGGTCACGGTTCTGTTTCAGTAAATATTTGGTATGTGACTCACAGTAATACTACACACAGCATTTCGGGATTTCTTGCCTGAGCTCACACGCTGCCCTTCAGCACTGCCCTGCACTTTTCAGAAACAGCTTTCTAACGTATTTATCCCTCAAATATACAAATATATGCTAATTAAAAACAGGACTAATGGCCAATGCACACAGCTGCACGGGTCTTCTCCTCGCTGCACCGTCTTTACCGGAGCTGCTTTTAATGAAGCATCTCACATCTCTGAAAGGTGACGTTCACCTGCTAATGTGCAGAAATGCCTGTATTTTATTGGAAGGTAATTCCTCACACGTCCACAGTGAAACAAGTGAGAGAGGAGAAGAAGAGCGAAGGAGGGAGGCAGCTGTTAATGTGATCACCCTCACTGTGCCGAATCCACCTCACAGTTCTTCTCATTTACACGTTTTTATTCCTTCATTGGAAGGAACGGATCAACGGATGGCGGCTCATGAACGAGCCGCTAAGCTGCAGATAAAATCAGTATTCTTTATGATCATCATCAGACAAAATCAAGCGAAGCGTTAATGACGGCAGCTGTGCAGAGATCAGCTGCACTGACACTTTATACACTGACATTTAACAGGAGTCATGGCAGAGAGGATGGAGGCAGGTTGTCCTGTTCAAGCTCAGCTCAGCTGCTGTGTTTAAGTCTGTTGATTATGAAGAACGTCAGCAAAACAACTGGAAACTATAAATAAATGTAGCTGCTGAAGAACACACACAAAGTTTACAAGTGGGCATTGAAGCCGGGACGTGGTTCAGATCTGTGGCTCATGCTCGCAGCACAATGCTAACATCTGCCAGTTAGCACTAAGCACAAAGTACAGCTGCTGTGATGGGAATACTGGGACAATAGAAAGCGATGGTGCTGAGTTTACGTCAGCGGGGTTCCTCCTCTGGGGATCATGAACATCTGTACAAAATGTCAGTAATCCGTCCAATCAAAGTGCAGCGACCCGCAAGCTCCGCTGCTAGCACGGTGAACGATGAGCCACCTGGTTTCAGCCTTTTAGGCTAAGTTTAAGATAAGTTCAACCTTCTTTTTAAACTTGAGCTCTCAAATTTGTGCCACTGTTTGCCAGTCCGGGAGGTCGACTGTGTGCTGTAATAAGAGATGCTCTGATTGAAAGCAGACTGAGCTCAGTAAGTCCAGCTCTGGATGGATGTCAGCTTGTTTTTCCTTCAGTTCATCACTGCGCTGTGACCTGAGGAGGCCGACGGCCTCTGAGTCCGTGAGGACGGGCCTCTGCTTTCTGCTGAAGGCCCGTTTTGTGTTTCTAAACTCCAGGCACGAGAATAAAAACAACATAAACATTATTCCACAAATAATCCTAATGAAACCCATCAAGCTGACCCGGGACTCCTGATCCTCCGACCTCTCCCTTGGTTCCCATGTCCCCCTTCAGTCCTGGAGGGCCGGCACCACCGCTGTCACCTGGAGAGAAGCACACAGGTAGAGCATGAAAGCAGCTCACACACAAACAGTGACGAGGCTCAACACCTTAATACACTTTACGCCAGTAAAAGTCTGTAAGTATTACGTATCTCTTATTGTTGTTCACCTGCAGGTGGTCCAAGACGACCTGGTAAAAATACATGTAAAAATACAGCAGATGTGACCTCAGACTGTCCCTGTTGGACAGTGTCCTAACCCTAAACATACACCTCAAACATACTGAAACTGTTAGCCAATCAGTGAGCGCCTGCAGGTACAGGACGTACATACACAAACACAAGCGAGAGCGGCTGAAGATCGTTATCACAAACTGCGGGCTCGATCAGGGGCTCGTGGTTTTTTGGGGTCAGGTGGGACGTTGACCTATCGGAAAACATCTGCCTCAGACTCTGATTTGTCAGCTTGAGTAAAAGCCCTGATAGAGACCTCACACAGGAAATGTCAGCGCGCTGACGAAGTTGCGAGGGTATCTGAGATAATGGCTGCAGCCCATCCATCAGCCGCTTTTCATCAGGCGTCTGACAAGAGATGACAGGTCATCAACGGCGGATCATGGCCGGACCTGCAGCTGAAAGCTAATGCCTCCTGCTGCACAGACGCACCTTTACTGCATCAGCTGTCACCAGATGAACTTTCATTCTGCCCTCATTCTTTAGGCGCTAACACATTTAGTTCTTTCTGCTCATGGAGGAGATTCAACACATGACCACACTTCTCATCTAATCCTGAGCTTCTGACTTCCTGTTTGAATGGCGTCCAGTCGTCTCACCTTTGAGGCCCTTCTCTCCCGGATGTCCCGGCAGTCCATCTCTGCCTGGAGAACCAGGAGGTCCTGAGGACACAAAGCAAGCGGTGGGATTGATAAACTCTGCCCTTAACGCTCTGCCCAGGTTGTTTCATTAAACTTAAAACGCACACACACAAACACACAAACACACACACACGTGTATCCCACCTGCTTTGACGCTGATGCTTGTCAGTTTGCCCTCCAGGTTGTGGGTGCTGGTGTTGAGCTGGTTCAGGTCAGACCTCAGTCTGGTCAGCTGACCCTCCTCTCCGCACAGGTTCTTCACCTGTTGTCAACAGACGGACGCAGCCATGATGTTAGAGTGACTCCGTAAATCATCATCAGATTTAAGATGATCTCTAAAAGTTGGCTTTGTAGGCGGTGACGCTCAGGAGCCAGACTGCTCTGACTGCTGAGGCTAATATCAGCTAAACTCAGCTAACATCCGCCAATATCAGCTAATCTTAGAGGGACATTTCTGTGTAACTGATATTTCTGAGTCAGCTCACTCACTCGATGACTCTTCTCTTGTTGTGCAACTGTTAATATCGACTTCAGCTGAATTTATCAGCCTGAAACAGGAAGTGGTTTCACTGAGAGCGAATGAAACTAATTTTTCCAGCTGGTATTTAAACTGTCTTTGTCTTCTTTTTGAGAGTCAGATCGATATCAGTCTCAAGACTGTGTGTCGGATAAGAAGCAGGAGGCAGGATGTGGTTAGCCTAGCTTAGCATCAGTGCTACGACAGGCTATGCTAATGGCTCTGTGAACATGTACGTAGACGCAGCTAAATGATAAGGCCAGTGTTCCACCATGCTTTTTGCAATTTAGCATGTTAGTTACAAAAGTAGTGTTTTCTAGAGATCTGAAAACATGTCTGGAGGGAACCTTTAACATTTTAAAACTGTAAAACTAATCGCATCTAATCAGCGTTCTGTGCTTTAGGTGTGTGCATAGTTACTTGACCAGAGCCAGGCTAGCTGTTTTAACCTGATACCAGTCTTTATGCTAAGCTAGGCTAATCATATCCTGAGTCCAGCTCTGGTCTTAGTATACGAACATGTGATTAATATGGATCCTTTCATCTCACTCTCACTCATGCACTCCTCAGGCAGAGGTGAAATATTAAAAACTACACTGAGTCTGAGCTGAACGATAACGAAATGAACTGAAGCTTCATGTGGTTTGTTCAGTGAAACGTCACACATAAACAGCAGGAGGACCTGGCTCTCCAGGGTCCACAGGTGGCCCCTCAGGGTCTTGGTTTCTCGACTGTTGTTGTAGAGGAGAGTCTGAAAGTCTTCATCTCCCTGTTCTCCACCCAGAGGAATGTGATTGGACGTCAGCCTCTGAGACTTGGGATCAGACAGAGAAGACTCCAGCCTGAAGACTGGGAGCGAGAGGAAAACAGTCCAGTTATTAAGTTATATCACATTTAAAAGTAAGCGTGCTATCATAAAAAACAGCATCTGTCTGCAGCTGAACCTTTATAAATGAGGAAGGCGTTGAGGGCCGTCTGCAGGATGAGGTAAACTACAATCACGTTAAAGCACCACTGTCTTCTGGGCCTCGCTGGCTTCAGATCTGCAACACAAACAGGAAACTGCATCAGAAGCAGCAGAACGTGATCCTGACAGTCGCCCGCTCAGCCAGCTGATACGAGCGCTTTTAGAAACCTGCAAAGCTCCGAGCAGGAAACATTTGGACAAGCAGCAGAAAATGTCAGCTGTCAGTCACGAAGAGAAGCTGCGGGGAAGTGGAGATGAGTTTCTCTTTGCTGGCAGAGAAGTCAAGAAACTGACATCAGACCAAAGTGGTTCAGACGGAGAGGTAAACGCCGTCCCCTCTGAAGCTTTCAGAGGTGGAAGAGTGTGGACGAGACCGGGAGGAACGCGTAACGCTCACTGGAGTAGTCAGTAAGGGCCTTTGAGGTCAATCTCAGAGAAGATGACATGTTTGAGATGCTTTGAGCCACGAAGATCGACCCTGACTCATAAACGCTGCAGTAGCAGCAGCTTTAGCTGTAGCAGTCGCTGTGGCAGTATTGGTTGTAGTAATAGCAGTTTCAGTTGCAGTACAAGTAGCAATGGTAGAGGTAGAAGATATCTGTCGCAGTAATTGTACAGCTAATTATCCTTTTATTACAGATTACCAAATAATCCCGTCCTTCATTTCCTCAGTGAGCGCTGTGGGCTTCTAATGAATCTAATCCCTGAAGACACGTCCTCCGAACTTCATCAGACGTCTTTTAATCCCATTGATCCGTTCATATGAAGGGTTTCTAATGTGTTTTTGAGGTTTCAGGTCGGTGGACCAGTAAAAACATGCTGAGCTGAGGTTGAATTAGTACTGTTTTTTTTTCATATCCAACCTCTCTTTAAGAAGAAAACACTTCCTTACTTGTGTTTTTGTACTTCATTTGAATGTTTAAAGGCTTTTCTTAGGGCGTAACATTTATATTACAGCCTGTTCTACTCTGTGTCATGACTTTGTTTCGTCTCACCTGTGCAGAGTTTTGTCACCTGCTCATCAAACACTCTGCTGAAACAGTCTTTCCCTTTAAAGTGGTGGTACAGTGTTTTTATCTCAGCAGACATCTGCAGCATGACCTTCAGAGACCTGACGTGATAAAGGTGAAGCACTGCTGCCCCCTGCTGGTCATGGCTGATGTGACGTTCACTGACATGGATGTGAAGCAATATGAGGGTACATACAGCTGATCAGACAATGCTGCCTTCAGTGGCTGAGTGGACAAATAGTTCAGCCTCTTTCATTATTACTTAACAATTAATTACTAAAAATAGTCGCACAGTGCACATCATTATTGTTTTAATGTGTCTTTCCACCTTTCTGTGGACCAGTTGGACTTTCACATCACAAACCTGCTGTTCTGCCCTGCTGTTATTAATGCTAACATATGCTCATATCCATTACATCTTGTGCAATATGACACAGTTTTTACTGCGTTGTTTATTTGTTTTCTACTGTCAAATAGTACAAACACTGTATTTATTGTCCATATTTGACTTGTGCAATGTTTTTCAATGCAATGTTTTTAGGCAAAGTATTTTTCTTGTGCGATTCAATATCGACAACGGTTTTCTTCTAATCTTGGACATAATCTACTTAAGTTTTCCTCTTATCTTATCTTATTTTACAGACACTTTAACTCTCACAGGCTCTCTGCCTGGTGCTAACTGCCTGTTCTCAGAGTTAAGACTTTGTAAATGTGGTTGAAGCTGCGTCTCTTTGCTTTGAAAGGTTTCCTACGTTGTGTCTTCATACTCACCGTCAGGCTGGAAGCTGTAGAGGTCACTCCTGCTGAGGGACATGTCAAACAGCGGGTTGCTTTGGGTGTATGAGATGTGATTGCTCGTATGGTCCATTGACGTCTCCATGCTGTCTACAGTCCAAAGTCACCTGCACTTCCTGCTTCAGCATCTCTTATAACACACAGAGCATGATGGGTTGGGAAAACACAAATTGTCCCCAGATTGCAACAGAGTGTACAGAATAAAATCAGAGTGGAGGAAGGAACTGGTCTGAATGTCGCTGAGGAGGCTAAAATTCAGCAGCAACACACCCAAACATGGAGCTGGTCTGTAGAAAGAGGAAGCTGGTTCTCCGAATGCAAGAAGCTCTTACATAACAGAAAAAAGGACTTTTACACAAAGAATAAGCTAACATGACTGAGGAGGCGTTAAGGTGGCACTGAGGTTCACCGAGCTGTCAGTAAGAGTCTCACAGATTTAAGTAAACTGAGTACAGAGTCAGTGATGGAGTCAGTGACGGAGACTGATGGAGTCAGTGACGGAGTCAGTGACGGAGACTGATGGAGTCAGTGACGGAGTCTGTGACGGAGTCAGTGACGGAGTCAGTGATGGAGGTGAAAATGAAGAGAAATGGCAGCGGGGCGATGGAGCCCTTCAGGTTTCGGCTTGTGTCCGGTCACAGATCTGGAATCAGCGTCTTTCTCACCATAAACATGATCTTTCAGCTTAAAGTCGCGCTAATCAATCATTTTATGAGCAGTGTGTCAAATGTGTGTGTGTGAAAGATGATTCTCACTAACTCTGAGCAGCTTTTTAGCCTCTTTCAGCTCGCTGTTTTGGTTTGACTCTGATCAACCAGGTGAAGCCCACCTGCCCAGCAGCAACAGCACACACACACACACACACACACACACACACACNTGTTCCTCTGTGAGTTCAAAGAGTCATGCAGCCTGTGGATGCTGCTGGGAAACAGAGTCCTGCGTGGAGCTCAGGTGCAGCCATCACCTGATGACCCGACAGCTCTGAGAGCTTCACAGAGCAGAAGAAGAATCCTGAAGGATACGAGGACTGACGTCTTCAGGCGGAGGCGGCGTGCAAAGTGTTGATCATGAACATGTTGAGGATGAAGAGGAGATCAGACTCGACGTGGAGCAGAACTTTGATTCATGCAGCTTCTCTCTGCTCAAATGTGCTGCGTCTGCCTTACAGTGTGAGGTGGAAGTAAAGTCACTTCCTCCCTCTGTCACTCCTCAGAGTTTCCACTTGTCTCAGCTTTAACTTCTCCGTCACTTTATTTCTTCTCTCTGTTTGTTTTCTTGTCACGCTCTGACCTTTGACCTCTCTGTAAAGTGGAAGCTCATTCCAGCCCGCTGACGCTGCGTGCCACAGGAGGGTGTAAACATTAAGAGCTGGTCGTGTTAATTCTCCATCAGTGCTGCTGAACCACCACAGAAGAAGAGAAAATAAAATAATACGAACAAACCGATCACCACTCAGACCCACTCAGAATAGAATGAAGTCTCTGTTTACTCTGGACGAGCCTCCAACAGGACAAGACCGAGGACTCAGGTCCTCAGACCAGTTCTGCCCCCCTCCAGAGACCGTCGGTGCAGACCCTCACCCTCTGGAAACCTGTTCAGAATCAGAATCAGAATCAGAAAGCTTTATTGCCAGGTACGGTTTTACACATAGGAGGACTTTGCTTTGGTGAGGTTGGTGCATGTACACTTCCTCCCCTCTGGGCGGCGCTGCAGAGCATCTTCACCACACAGCAGACAGATGTTCCAGAGTCTGGAGTCCGTTTAAAAAGAAGAAACCCGGATTTCTTTGGACAAATGGAGCCAGAAGCTTTCCTTTGACTTTAAAACGGGAACCTCACGTGATGTTTGTCACGGTGCGGCTGAAGCCTCGCGCTCAGTTTCTCAGAGCACACCTTGACTGGTTCTTTTTCAGTGAACGGGTGTTCTGTGTTTTATCATGCTTACAGAATAAATCCTCAACAAGCTGAAAGCAGACTCAGAGCTTCTTCCTGCTCTGCTCAGTTTCAGTTTGAACACTTTTTCCTCCATAAAAACAGAAACCTGCTTTTTTAAATTTCATCTTTTACCTTCACGAAACGTTTCAGTGAGCTGACGTTTGTTTTAGTGTTCAGCTGTGTGTGTGTGTGTGTGTGTGTGTGAGTGTGTGAGGAACACATCCAGCTGACTGTGATGCGGTGTCACAGGTGGGTGGTTTGTTGTTGCACCTGTTACTGTCCCTGGCCGCCAGGTGTCGCTCTGACATCACTTCCCTCGCGGGCCTTCCGGCTGCTCTGTGTTTGGGTTGTGACACGCTGTGAGTCTCTCGTGTGATGATAAAACTCATGAATAGAAATAAAAATAAAAAAAGTGAGGAGCGGACAGTGGAGGCGAATTTCAAGAGGGGTCAACACTGACGTCACTTCCGGCTGCAGACAGAAAACAACCTTTTTTTTTTCTACTTTTTTTTCTACTTTGCCGTCCGGATTTTCTCCCCTCACTGAATCAGACGTTTCTGGTGAAGCTGCTGAATGTTCCTGAAATATTCGTTTAATTTTCCGTTTTATTCTTTATTTGATTTTCAGTCTTTGTTGCAGAAAATTCAGATTCCACCAAACTGAAGATGATCTGAGCAGAAAAACGGAAAGCTGCTCCCTGCCTGCAGCTGTCTGAGCTTCAGGTCCACGGTTCAGTCCTCAGCCGTCCTCAGGTCAGTTGGACACCTGTATGGAGGTCTCAGGCTCTGCTGGACTGTGTCTCTGTGTCCAAACAGCTCAGTCTACGGCCTCGCGCTCCTGCTCATTGTCCACTGTCTCAGGGACCCGCGGCTCATGTCTCACTTTGGTGCTTTTGATAATTATTTTGGTGTTTAATAGTTCCTCATCATCTGTGACTGTCAGGATTATTATTATTAATATCATCAAAGTGTGTGTTCGATCCAGATGCGTTTCTTTTAGCTTTCAGCTGGAACAATTATTATTTCAAAATTCAGAAATTATTTTTTAAGGTGTAAAATTCGGCTTCTTTCTGTTTTTCGTTTGGAATAATGTCCCACAATGCCCCTGTCCTCACCGATGGGTAGTAGGTGACAGATGACAGCAGACAGCAACGAAAAAGAACAGCGCGCGCCTCCCTGTTTATTCTGGGATTTATTTATTTTTTTAAAAATTAAATTATTTTGACCTTTTCATCTTCAGTCGCTGCTGCGGATCCTCCAGGCGCGTCTTCTCTGCAGGATTTAAGAAGACTGAAGACGGTTTGACTCAAAAAAACAGCTCTCACCTTCCAGTGTGTGTGTGTGTGTGTGTGTGTGTGTGTGTGTGTTTCCTGTTTAACTGTCGACATGTGGAGTTTACACTCACTCAGGCTTCAATCAGCTGTGGTGATAATTATCATGATGACAAACAGCACAGAGATGTGACAGTAAAATGAATAAACACTAACAGAGTGCAGCTTGTTGGTCTGTATTTATGTGTCCGTGTGTTAGCAGCACAAAATAAAAAAATAAAAAACCCTAAACAGTGACAGATACTAAAGGATTATTAGAGAACATCAGAGGTAAATAACACGAAGTAGCCACAGGCCACAGAACACAGAAACAACGTGTTTCCCATAGGATTCATACATCAGCTCATGAAGAACACAGTGTGGAACCATTTCTTTTGAAAATAGAAAAAATAAATAAAACAAATGAAAAACCTGTTAATATTTCTGTTGTGTGAAATAAATCACAGCGCGCTGAGTCTCTGGAGGAATATCACAGAATTATTAGAGGAATATTGACAGTAAAGGTCGTTAAAGCATCTAAAGAGAGACGGATAATCAGAGAGTGTCAGACAGGGATTGATCACTATTAAGAATGATGGTGAATTTCTCCGTTTCCTGACTGCAGACAGCACAGACGCGTGTGTTGTTGGTGGAGGAGGCGCCTCAGGCCTCAGCCTCACGTTAAAAATCAAACAAATGCCTTAATATGAATTAGAGCAATTAAGTTGTTCCTCCGTGCAGTCTCTCTGCATTCAGGCGACTTTTCTATTAACACCTTGAAGCGCGCTCTGCAGCGCGCCTGTCTCTTATGTTGCATTTATTATTCTATCGGCCCACTTTGCGCGCACTTTGATGAAGTGTTCCGCGCGCTGACGGTGACAGAGGCTTTGAGTCGCTTTTCTCCCGCAGCCAGGTGATGAACGTCCGGCTGATCAGGCGGAATACGGAGTAATTAAAACCTATAAATTATCCGCGGGCAGCTCCTCTCTCTCACCGGGAGATAAGAGCGCGCTTTTCCACAGCGCGGCCTGGAAAGAATACCGGCTGACAATGGTGCCTGTACCTCAGAAAGGAGGAGGAAACAGAGGGGATGGGGGTGCATCAAAGCCGGAGGTGCGCGCGTGTTGAGAGGACTCATATGAAGACGTAGGAGGTGTTTGGTTTGGATAAAACATAAGAAATATGGAGGTGGTTGGTGCTGTTGGCTGGAGCGCAGCTGTAGGCCTATTCTCCATCACAACACTGTGTGTGTGTGTGTGTGTGTGTGTGTGTGTGTGTGTGTGTGTGTGCGTGCGTGTGTGCGCACGCGCGTGCTTGTGTGTGTCAGAGAAGTCCAGCTCGGCCTGTGCACCGGGTTTAACTGTCTGCCACATTAAACCATGGTTCTGTCAGGTCTGCAGGCGCGGGACGCTGCAGCTGATCAGAAGTCGTTTCACTGAAAACTGGCCAGCTGGACTCAACGCGCGCCGCTCTGCAGCTGAAAGTAAACTATGTGGAGGTGAGCAGTTGAATTTCATCCAAACCCTCCAGCAGACAGCCGCGGGGACGGTGTGCGTGTCTGTGCGTGTGTTTGTGTAGCTCCTCTCCTGCTCTCCCTCAGCTGTATAAGATGTAACAGATACACCGTAACAAGGCTGAAGGCGCGGAGCAGTGATAATCTCTTGTTTGGTTTCTCTGTGAAGCCTGCTCGCTGCTCCACGGCTCCCCTCTTGGCTCAGAGACGCCTGACATTATTGGACATCGTCACCCCGTGTCCAAAAGTGTCCCGGTCGGTGATTGGCCCGCTGCGCTTTGCTTGTTATTCATGCGCCTCCGGTTGGTGTGTGTGTCTGTGTGTGTGTGTGAGTGTGTGTGTGTGTGCGCACGGTAATGCGATGTGAGGACTTTGTGAAGATCCGACTGTCATACAGCGGTGAAAAGCTCTGGGTGTGTGAGAGCAACGCGCAATAGCAACCATAGCCAGTCTGATAGTAAGTCACCGACCATGACGCGCCGGAGCGCCTTTACGCAAGCAGGATGTCCACAGTTTGCGAATAATTACAGCATCCAGCAATATTCCGGAGAGAAAATAACTATGTTTTAGTGCTTCCTGTTGTCATATTTTGGATACAAACAAAGGCTCACAAAGTGGAAGTGGATTGAGAGAGCAGAAGCCACGTTCTTCAGAGAAGCAGCGATGGAGGAGCAGCGGGATCTGAACAGCACGGATAGCAGCGAGGGAGAGAGTGTCTCCCCGTCTCCCAGCCTGCCCTCGCCGCCCATACTGCCGCTGCAGGTCGCCCAGCAGGCCCACAGAACCACCAACTTTTTTATCGACAACATTTTGCGGCCGGACTTCGGCTGCAAGAAGGAGCACGGCCTGGGCTCGCGGGAGAGGGCGCAGACCTCCGGCCGGGAGCGAGTCCACCCGGTGGTCAGCAGGCCGAGCCTTCCCGGGACGCCGTGCCAGGACTCCAACTGCAGCACTGACAGCACCTCGTCCTCCGCCTCCTCCACCTCTTTGGCGAGTCCCAAAAAGAGCAACGGCAGCGTCGGAGGAACCGCAGCGGCCGCCGTCTCCACCGGGGCCAGCGGCGTGAAAGCCGAGGAGAGGACTGGCGGCGGGGCCGGGGAGAACACCTCGTCGTCGCTGGTGGTGCTGAACGGCACCGGGGCAGCCACGCCGGAGGCCCAGCCGCTGCTCTGGCCCGCCTGGGTCTACTGCACCCGGTACTCGGACAGGCCCTCATCTGGTAAGGCAAAAGTTTCACGAAGAGCAACAATGTGCTTTTATAAAGGAGGAATAATACCACCTTAAACACGCGTTATATTCGCTACAAAAGTCTTAATTCTCTTTCTTCTAAAATTAAATAAAAGCGGCAAGATAAATGAATCTCTCATGCAACAATAAATCATAAATAATTTTTTTTAAGAAAATAACGCGGGAAATATTGTTTTAGAAAACGTTTGCTCATGTTTGACACATTTTTATTTTTACTATCATACTTTAAACCTAAATGAAAAATTAAAGTTAGCCTTAATCCTGCTGTAAAACATGTAAATATAATTAGAATATAAGTTTAATGTCTGGTGTTTTAAATAAAAAGGATAAAATAATATTTGTTTTTGTTGTCAGAGTTTAGCTCCTTCAGATTTCTTTTCAAATCCTTTTAGTATTAAATTCAATTTGTAATATGATTATTAATATTATGATAATATCAGTCAGGTATTAAATGGCCTCTGTCGATTTCATGCAAACTGAAATGAAATCATTTTAATATTTTACAGTTTGTGATGGATTCTGCTGGAGTCTCTTCACTCATAAAGAACAGAAGTCAGTGTTTGCAGAAATAATCTCAATTAAAACAGAACAGGAAGGTTTTTTCCTCCTCCGTGAATTTTTGATCTTCTTTAAAATGTATTTTTTTTAAATCCATGTATTCATAAAATTAACTAAAATTCATCTGAAACAAACATGAACCCAGACGAGCTGCAGCAGCTGTGTGTGTGTGTGTGTGTGTGTGTGTGTGTGTGTGTGTGTGTGTGTGTGTGTGTGTGTGTGTGTGTGTATTTGCTGGTTTTAACGTGAAGCTCGTGCCGCTGCAGGCTGAACCTAACGTGCTGCTCAGGTGAACACCTCCTCTCTCTCCCGGACTCTTCCGGTCTCGTTGAGGACCCTTTCGGCCTGGTGCTGCAGGATTGTGCTCGCGCAGATGACAGCCTCTCTGTGTGGGACACGTGTCTGCGTTCAATGGACAGCAGACATGTTGTGTCCATGAGAAGTCCTTTCTCACCTGTGACACACCTGCTGTCCTCTGCGGACCGGCTGAGCTCGAGCACGAGCTGCTGGAGTCAAACATGAGGAATGAACCAGGATGGAGATAAAAGCTGCAGCTCTCTGTCTGCAGGAGACATTTTGAATTCATTAAGAGCCGAAATGACTTTTAGTTCCAGCAAAACGCACAAAGACCAGAGGAGCTTCATCCAGCTCAGGTCCACTGTGCCTGCTCCGTCTGAGGACAGCTGCCTCCTCAGAAATCTGCCTTTTATCATTTATTTCGACGCATTTTTCTGAAGTCTAAAATGTTTTGTAGTCTCTAAATAAATTCCTGTGTAATAATACAAACACCAAAAATAAATAATAATAAATCTTCATGTTTTACTGTGAAATCCGGAATAACCTGGAATATTTCTGCACTTTCGCGCCTGATGTGCCTCCTCTGCAGAAGTCTGTTTTTCATTAATGGATTTAATGTCGCTCATCTTTAATTCTCTCTTTTTATGCTTGGCTTTATTATTTCCTGACCTTCCTCTCGTGTATAAATAAGAGCTTTAAATGTGTGTGTGGAGGCTTTTCTCTGCTCACGGCGTTTGGATCTACCTGAGCACACCGGCGCGGTCTCAGACAGGATGCGGTACCTGTGCAGCGTGCTCAACACCTGTGTGCCGAGCGCGCTGCAGCAGACACGAGTTCAGCTGCTGGATTCATCCGAGCAGCAACAACAAGGCGGTAAAAAGAGCGAGTTCACGGGCCGCAGCTGAGCGGGAGCGCACGGCGACGCGGACTGGATGTGACCGGAGACCATTAAAAAAGAGCTTTAGAGCAGAAAACTACGATGCTTCTACAACAAAAACTAAAACACAATATAATATAATATAATATAATATAATATAATATAATATAATATAATATAATATAATATAATATAATATAATATAAA